>LPNX010031438.1:222779-285991 GCA_001517045.1 Pseudotsuga menziesii
AATATTTGATCCCTCTCGACGTTTGATAGAGCCTGGGATTTGGATCTATGCTTGTTTATTTTGTTAGGAACAAACATTAAAACATTTTGCCCTCCTACAACCATGGGTTGTTTAGGAGGCCTTGCACATGGTCTTAAAACCATTTGCAAGGCCCTCCTAAACCATGGGTTGTTTAGGAGGCCTTGCACATGGTTTTAAAACCATGTGCAAGGCCAACATTTTTTTGAGGATAATTCAATTTGTTATTTTTTATTATTTTGTTAGGTAGAAACATTACAACATTTCCCCCATATTGTGGTTTTTTCCTGACCCACATTTGTTTTTACGGATAATTAAATTTTTACTTTTTTATAGTTTTGTTAGGTAGGACGATTACAACATCTACCCCATATTAGATTGTGTTTTTGGCCGACATTTATTTTGGCTTATAATTAAAAAAATTATTTTTTTATTAATAAAAATAACCTTACGTAACGTTACAAGATCTCCCCCATACTGGGCTGTAGAGCGCTTCTCGGCGCAATAATAATAATGGTGAAGTAAAGGTATTAGCCACAATAGTATATATAAAAGTTAGGTTTTATTTGAAATTTGTATTTATATTATTAATTACATTTATAAATTAAAAAAATACACATTACAACTCTTAATATTTAAATTTACTTCGATTTTTAAATATAATAAAATGAATAAAAAAATAAAAATCAAATTAATATTAATAACTCAAAGAAACATAATTATATAGTTATGACCTTGTGTTTTGCAATGACACGATCTGTATAGTTGTGCATGTTAAATCATATCCATATTGATCAGATGGGTGAGAAGGAGACAATTAAAATAAGCACTATCAATAACATACATTTACTTGACACTACAGTTAACAAGGATATATCAAACATATCAAGTATAATCTATAATAATAGATAAAGGCATGCGTGGGAAACTTATTTGGAAGAAATGTAATTAAATTATAAAAGTGTAATAAACATATTAAAAATTAAGTATTAAGTGAGGATGTAGTACAACTAGAATTAAATATCACGTTATGTTTAATTATTTCATATTATAATAATGATGTGTGATGGGATATTTATAATCTATAATAATAGGTAAAGGCATGTGTGGGAAAGAGGGAATAAATGTAATTAAATTATAAAAGCGTAATAAACATATTAAAAAATAAGTATTAAGTGAGGATGTAGTACAACTAGAATTAAATATCATGTTAATATGTTTAATTATTTTATATTATACTAATGATGCAAGATGAGATATTTAGAGCAATTTATTAATTTAGATTTAATGTTGAGTTTACACATGTTTGACTCTCCACCATGTAATATCTCGAATTTTGACCTAACACTTATGGGCATAAGCCCCATTGCTTATGATGTTACTTTGATGTTTTAATTGGTATATTGGGTCTAAGACCCAAGTGCATATGAACATGATGATTGTTTGATATATTGGGCGTAATCCAATTGCATATAATTATGTGGACCTTGAAGCACATAATTGATGAGATGTTTTGTATTGAGTAAGGAACTCTGGAGCACATGGGTAATTGATGTTTTGTGTTGAGCAAGAAGCTTTGGAGCACATGAGTATTTATATTTGTGTTGAGCGAGAAGCTCTGGAGCACATGAGTCATGAAACATTTGTGTTGAGCATGAAGCTCTGAAGTACATACAAATATAAAATTGGAAGTGTTGGGCATAAGCCCTGGAGCCTTCCAAGTTGATGTTGAGCCTAAGCTCTGGAACATCGGATCCTTGGCCATTGTATCCCTAGGTGTATCCTACAAGTACATCCTAACATTAAACATGAAATGGAGCTACAATTGCAACTATTGAAATAACCAAAATGGAAACAAAAGTAAAGAGCCAATAAACAAAGAAAAGAGCAAGGGTACCTACAAATATGAGTAATGGAGGAAGACTTATCCAATAAACAACAATGATATATGATATGGAATACATATGAAGGGGGAATCCCTATTTATGTCAATATAGAGGCAAAATCCTTGCAAAATCCTAACATAAAATCTTATGTCACTAAAAGAGTGATTAGGCCCTGTTGATGTTTTGAGTAGCTTCAGAAGATATTCCACAAGAAAGAATAACAACAAAACCAAGAACATGTCGTCCTAGTTAAATTGACCTAGTCAAATGGTCAAGTCGACCCAGTTAAGGGGGAGAATGACCCAATTTAAGGCGGTAAATGACCCAGTCCAGAAGACAAGTCGTTCCAATATGGAAAAGTGATTTTTCCAACATAAATAGAAGTGAACTTAGCTCATTTGCAACACACAATTTCGCTCAAGCAAGAGGACAAGTGCACAGATCCAAGGAAGACAAGTTAAGGGGTTCAAGAAGCATTGCGAAGACTATTTTTGGGGTTTTATCTTTCTCTCTATCTTCTTCGGGCTTAGAGGTTATTATGTATATTTCTTGTATTATTGTTCTGTAACTAGTGTCGGGCACTATTCTTGTGGAAGAATCTTATCTCAAGAAGTTTGCTGGGTTTTTCCCGTGAGAGGGTTTTCCTAGGGTAAATTTGTGTCTATTGTGAATGTGTTTATTTCAGTGATCTTTTATATGGCACATGTAGTTCTTTTTTATGTCATAACAAAAGTTAACAACATCTAACTGCTAAGTAAAATCAACATGGTATCAGATCCGTGCTGAAAGAAGACATTTCAACAACCATAACAACAGTAAGTTGGAAAGTAGGGTTTCTAGTTCCAAGCACTACCAACCATAGATTGGAATTGAAAATTGTATTTTGGAAATCCTCTTAGTAGGGTGCTCTTATCTATGGAAGAAGATTTCAGTTGGAGGATTTTCAATATTTGACTTAATTTAGTTGGAGGTCAAGAACTAGGGCTTCCAGTTTTAAGCCCTTCCATCCACAAATTGGGCTTGATCTTAACATTCTCCAACTCACCCTAGGAAGGAACATCTATCTGTGGAGTCAGATCTCCCTTTTGACAAACTTCAATTTTGACCTACCTTTTACTAGGGTTTCTAGGTCAAATTTCAGTATTGACAAAATGACAACCAATCTACTGGTTGAGGATAGATTGGACGAAGCATAAAATTTCAGATCTTGGAAGCATAGGATGTTGCTCATCCTAGAAGAGAACGATCTATGAAATTATGTCAAAGAGGTTATCTTGGAACTAGAGGGGGAGGGGGCTAAAGCCAAGTACAAGAAGAATATGGTTAAAGAAAATGGATTCTATATGATTCAAACAAGGACCATTTTATCCCTCATGTGTTGGAATTGCAAACTCCTAAGGAAATGCTTGAGGCATTGACAAGATAGCATGAAAACAAGACTACTAGTAGAAAGTTATTGATGAGACATTAGTTAAGGAATGCAATGGTGGACAAGTCAGAATTAATGTCCTCCTACTTTACAAGGGTTTCTCAAATCAAGGATCAACTAGCAGCTATTGGTGATCCTGTAGAAGAAAAAGAGCTCATGTTGACAACATTAAATGGATTTCCATCTTCTTGGGATGTGTTTGTTCAAGGTATTTGTGCAAAATAAGCTACCCAAGTTTGATAGGATTTTCGACAGATTGTACTCAAGAAGAAGCAAGGTTGATCTCCAAGATGTAGAAAATGAATGATAAAGAGATATAAGCACTTGCGGCTCAGGAAAATAAAGGAAAAAGAATAAAGTTTACTAAGAACATTGATAGAAGATCAGCATAGAAAAGCAAGAAATAGAAAGTACACATATCTTAACCGCAATAAATTTACTGAAATTTCTTTTGATTTCTTCATAGGCCTAACCAGCCTTCAGGTTATAGCACTCGACATAGTGTCATATTGTCGTAGTTGATTCATATTTGCTAATGTTCAATGAAATATTTTTTCTCCCCTTGCTTTCACTGTTTTATGTTATTATGCTATGGAAGATAGTAATTTTAAGATGTTTAGAAGTGTTGCATAGAAAAAATGCTCCTCCAAAATGCTCTTGGAGTGTGCCTTCTTATTCTTCCCAAGACATTTTCCTTCTGGAAAAATCATATGACAATGTCAGGGACATTGCCACTACGTGGCTCTTGTTTATTATTTAGAGTTTAAACTTTTAAATTTAATTGCATATTTTAAATGTGATAATACTCATCTTTTATTATCTAGAGAATAAAATTTTAAATTTAATATCATATGTACAATTTTATATTTTAAATTTAATATCATAGAGAATAAAAAATTCATCCACAAGTTCCAGTGGTTGATCCCTTTGTTGGAAGGGTTTATGCAAATGATGGCCACAATCAATGTTTGATTGTATATGCTTACATACTGGTTAGATATTCTTGATATAGGTTTCTAGATAATCATCATGTTGAATTTTTAACTCCACCACGACGTTGAAGTTAATATTTCAACACAATAATTATCCAGAAGTTTAGATAAACAATCTTAATGTTTACTTGGCAACCAAGAAGAAAATTAATAGATATATTTAGTGTGTTTTCAATCTTAATGAGAAAAGTATGGTGCATACTCCACAAGTTTAAGAGATTCATGCATGATCATAACATAAGCTTCATGAACCAAAAGACTTAGAAACCCTAAATGTGAGTCTTGGACCATCAACCATGAATGCCAACCATGGTTATTATAAGAGAGATGGTGGAAATTCCTTAATGTCTTTGTGGAAATACAATATTTCATCTCAAGAAGGTGACATGTAGAGGAATATAAGTCATTTTAGATCAAATGGAGGATTCTGGATATGGAACCATGAATTTCTAAAGTATATTGAATCTCCCATTGATAATTTCTAAATGCATCATCATCACTACTTCTAAGTAGTGGTTTAATCCTACATAAAAAATCTTAACAAATTTGATCATTATAATAGTTAGAGTAAGGCATTGTGCTAATACACAAATGACCTAGCCACCATTGAGAGAAAGGATGGAGAGAGTAGAATCACCAATTAGTCATTAGTAATAATTGTGAACCCAAGTCCGAGAGCGAGGAACGAGGGTGAAGGGACTAGTAGATTACTTGATTAAATATCTTCTAGTGTGAATCTAAGGTTGAGCTGTATTTTACAAGATGCTTCAATTAAGCTTTAAGTGTTTTCAATATATAAAAAAATAATATAGAACTAGAGAGAAGTTTTGATTTTCCACCTAGTTAACTTTTTGTCCTACTCACTCAAATGAAAGAAAAAACAAACAAAAGTAAAATGGGTAAAATGATGGATGCTAACTAGAATAAAAATACCAAAATCCCTTGTTAAAGAACCACTAAGAGTTGAACCTCCTATGTGCTTTCTATGACACTCATACGTGCTATATCTTCTTGCAATACAATTAGAATCATCTTCAAAATAAAGCAACATCTATATTACAAGATCCATCATACAAATGACATAAATAATAGTACCAAATATGGAAGAGAAAGTGTACCCATGGAAATGAGGTTCTCTCCATATAGATGGTATGTTGATAGCCCCATTCAGGTGTGGTTGAAGAGGATCTAAGAAAACACTAGGGGTGGAGCCAATAAATGATACACCAAAGAAACCAATTCAGGAAGAGAGAGAAACCAACTTCAATAGAGATATTATACCTATGAAGGAAAGTCACTGATTGAAAGAGGGTTGGGGGGAATTTAAATATGGTTGGGAGGAATAGTTAGTCCAAGTATCCCAAGATATTGAGAAAAACATTAGAGAGATTTGAGTCTCAAATATAACAAAGTAACAATGCTTTAGATAATAAGGGAGATGTTCCATTAAAAAACAAATGAAGGATACTTATGCTTTGGAGTGAATTCAAAATGAAAATAAAGGACACAAAGAGAATACAAGATATAATATCTAACCAACATATCCCCATGCAAACCAAATTCCATAAATGAATCAAATGGTGAAAAACACCGCATCGTAAATCATAGCAATAAGTAGTGGCTTGGGTGGTGGTAACTTATCTCTAAAAAGTGATGTGCCAACTATACTCATTTGCAAATTCCTAGGACAAGAGGTTGAATCTAAATTTTACCGGTATAGTTCCAAAAATATTATGAAGAAAAAAAATCCTAACTCTGGAAGTGAGATTAGGAAAGGAGTCTCTAGGACCTAAGAAGCCTAGTTGGTATGCCAACTTCTTATAGCCATAACTTAATTTTCATACATGTATGTTTTTGGCATTGTTTGGACCATTACAAAGCTTAATATGAACTCTACATGTATATTGGCTAGGATATCAAAATCACCAATACCTCATGTGAATCACTTGAAACACTAAAAGTTTACAACTTGTAAAATTATTGTAATTCTAATAAGGTTGAGGAACTTTTTTGAAATAGTGATAGAACCAAATGGCCTCTTAGATTAGTTGTTTTCCCTTTGTAAAAGAATCCCCTATTTCCTCAAGTTCCTTCATAATATGGGGAAATTGTTATTGAATCCAGTTTATAGTTAAGCACTTGCCATTGTGAAGACATTACCTTGCTTCAAAAACCTAATATAGTTTCTTGTTCTTCCAGAGACTTATCTTCATCTTGGTGTTGATGATTAGGTCTACTTTATCCTTCTCAATGTAATTAGGGTTGAGATATGTAGGGGGGAATTGATCTACTAGCTTTGAGGTGTGCAAGAGATGTGGAAGAATGGTTGAAACATATCCACATTAAATAAGGGTGCGCACTAAAGAAATGTGGAAGTTTTATTTCAAAAAGATTATCACCCACGTCCTCGGTGATGGTGTAATTATTGCACTGGATAGGTTTGGGATTTCTATGAGTTTGTCTTTCTATAAGTGAAACCATGGAACCCAATGTTGATGGAGTCACTACATATCTTTGGCATTGGATTTATTTTAATATCATGAATTTGTTTTTAGATGTGTTGGATTTATTCAACAAATTTTTTTTTCTACCTCATTCTAATCATGGGAGGACTCTTCTATAATGATGTGATGGGAATATTTACATTAGTTAGGATCAATATTTGGAACCCTAGTCACATCAAAAAAAAATTGTGGCTAGTATAAATATGAAGAGTTATGGTTGTCATTGTGTTGAACATATGAAACTAGCCTTTCATCCCATATACATAGATGCTTGAATTTCTACATTCTAAGGATATGTACAATCATCATGTTAACTAGTACATCTATTTATTAATCAATATAGGCCCTGGAGGGTAGTCAATTTGGTGTTCATCTTGGAAAAAAAATATGGACTAAAATATACTTAAGGACCCATTGTAATTTTCAGAAATAATGGTCCTTGGAAACCAAAAATGAACCCAAACATGCTTGGAGAAGGAATGGATTTTGTTGTGTCACTTCTAGGTTGGAAAAAAATTCAACATAGAGAATTGATCAACAACCACAAAACGCGATAGTTACCATGCTTGGGTGACAAAAAAACTAACATAAAATTCACGGAGATTGAATCCCAAGGCTTATTTAGACTGGGAAAAGTGTACAACTTATGATACTTTATTGTAAGTTTAGAAATGGCACAAATAATGCATGACATGATATATTTACTAATATATAATGATACCTTTGACCAGTAGAAACACTTATGGCATTGGATTTATCCTATCCTTGCTTAAATACCTTGTCACCCCACAATAGTGTGCCTCCCAAAATCATTTCTCATTCTCATATGAAAGAACATAAATATTAAGTAGATGAACAAAAAGTCTATCCTAGATGTGAATGTCTAAAACTTGCTTAACAATGAGGATTATTGGATATGAAGAAGCAAAGTGAAGATCGTTGTCATACATTTATGGATACTCTAAATTATCATGTCCACAAGAATTGAGGATTGTGATTAGTTCCACAACCAAAGGTCGACCATGATAGTATACAACTTGAATGGTTCCACCTCTTATACTTAATGCTCATATGTAATTTTTAAAGGTATGTAAAACAATGTTGATGGAAATTGTTTTGCAACTTTCGCTACTTCTACAAAAAATACAAAGTCCTATGGTTGGTGTGGATGATCATTTTGTTTTCTATAATATAATGCTTCCACTATTGATAGGTCTAGACAATGGAGCAAAATTCCTTGTCCTATGTGGGTTTTCTATATTGAAATGTGTCAAACCATGTATTGGTTTAATAGGCCATTGAATACCCATTCTATGTGAGGAATATGTTGAAAATATTATATGGTGCATATGTCTTAATTTAAAAATTTTGTGGCAGCCTATATGGAAGAATCGGGATTGACAGCATGTTGAGGGAATGCTTCAACACCTCAAATGGTTTTTGTTATGCATCAACCCACTAAAACTTGGCCTTAGTTCCACCCATGGTCACTTAACCGAGGAGCTAGGTAATAAGAGAGAATACCAACATCAACCTATAGTAAAAGTTGGAAAGGCATAGGAAGATACAACTCTTTGTTAGTGGATTTCTAGCTGACTAGATGTAGATGACTCAGATCATGGTTGAATGCACATGAACAATACACTTAGTTGTGTTGTACATTAGAAATCGAATTCTTTTCATGTTAAATTAACACTTCTCAAGGTTGGTGTATATCGTGTAGGTCCAAAGACTATTGAATGCTTGTTGAATTTGCTTCAAATGATCCTTCTAAGTTTGGTTGAAGATGAATATGCTGTCTACATATAGGACCACAATATAATTAATGAATGACTAGATAATATCATCCATCATCCTCATGAATTTTGTTATCAATTAATCAATTCAAAGGGCATGACAAAACACTCAAAGAGACCTTATACTTGAAGGCTATCTTCCACACATTAGTTGACTCAACCGACATCTAGTGATAGCTTAAATTAAGATCAGTATTGATTAAGAACTTGTTACTTGATCCAACCAAGGAGATCATCAATTTATGGATGGGGTATTGATTCTTCAATGTGATTTTGTCCATGGCTCTATACTCAATAAAAAGTCACCATGTCTCATCCTTCTTTTGAACTATCACAATAGATCTCTCGTAAGGTGAGGAGTTTGGATAAATGTGGCCTTTATATATAAGGTATTGAATATAGTGTTTGGTCTCTTCATTCCTCAAAAAGTAGCAGACACACACATGGCCATTGGGAAAAAGGGTAAGTAGATAGTGTCGAGGTATTTTTGTAGGTGAAGTGAAGATGTTTCCGTATTCTTCTACCAATTAATTTGTATGTATCTAACGCATAAAGGGAAACCTTGTAAAGTCCTTATTAGTCATGACTATTTTTTTTCTCCTTTTGACCAAACCATGAAGAGGAAAAATCTCCTAGTGTGAGATATTCACTTCTTTCATTGTTTAGTAATGATATAAGATGTTGTGTTAGTCATGGTTTCCTATGATATCCTTGGATGGCAATGCCAATATGAGGAATATACTAGTAAACAACATGACATTTCCACTTATATGGTTTCCATAAAATAACATAAAAAATATTCAAGTGGGGTGATGTTAAACAATATCACATATTTAAAGGGAATGATCTCATATTGTAGGAAACATTGTTAATTGGTGCATATGTATCATCCTTGTATCAGGGAATTGATGGTGTATGGTTAGGGTTGTGAAATTAGTGTGAACTTCATATTCTTGGGGACCTATACTAATATGAGTTTATTTTATTTGTTGATGTGGACAAAGAGATGTGGCGGTACCCCCTCACCCACATCTACGAGTTGAAATGGTATTCACTTCCTAAAGATTATTTGGCTAGACATTTGCAATTGATATAGTAATAATAGATTCCACATTAATAGTTCATTTTCTCCTATCCATGGTATCTAGTGGCATAAAGGTTTAATGGGAGTGTAAAACTTGTATTTCCCAAATAGGTGTCTAGTAAGGTGTTTGGCATTCTTATGCCACAAGTTTTCATGGGTGTCACACCACTTCCTTATACCCTTCTTTGACTTCATGTTATTTTTGTTTGGAGGAAAATTTGATTAATTTTATTGAGTTTGATTATGCTTCTATCTACTTTTGTTATGATATATATGGATACCTTTACCATTGTTTTGTTTGACCCCAAACTTGTAATTTTATTTTTTATTTTTGTCCTCTTATTAAATAATGATAAGAGGCTATGAGGGAAGAGATTTACATAAAATATAGGTATTTTTGGAGGTATTGTTGTAGGTGACTACAGTATTTTAGAACCCAATTTTGCTCAAATTCCCTAATAACCCATTTTGTATGTGTTATAGCCCAAATCAACACTTCTTTGTTTATGACAATAGTTTACAGAATGACACTTCACAATGTTGACTGTATGTCACACAAAAGGACAATTATGGATGGAAGAGATTTCATTTGGATTCATTTGACATGGCCCTAATAATTTGAACTTGATCCTTATCTTTTTCCAAAATGGTACATAACAGTAAGATCACTTCCAAAGATAAGTTTCCATGCGATTTAATCGCTGGTTTCCTTTATGTTGTCAACGATTTCCATGAAAACTTGAAATCGCTCTATGTTACATCATTTCATGCGATTTAATCACTCATTGCTAGTGATTTGAAATCGATTTTCTACTAAATTTTGGGGGAGATTGATGATAGTAAAGTTATGCTAGAGATTTTGTTCCTCACCTTATCTTCATTCCACTACCTTTTGTTGATAATTTGTTCTTGTAGCCCTATGTGTTGAGTGTTATGCAACCAAGTCCCAACAATAGCATAAAAAGAGAAGAAATAGACAAGAATAGAGTAGTCCACACCTTAATAATGAATAATAGAGATAAATAACAATCCTCTTCGAGGGAGGAACATCCTTACACAATGTACTCTGTAACCAAGACAAGACACTATACATTGCTTACTCAAATGAAAATATCTCCTTCCTATATATAGGAAAGAAAGGTATTGTACAATACCAACTAATAGACCCACTAATAGACCCTAGCCTACATCAATAATATGCAATACACCACCATATAGGGGGTAAAGTGCCACACTATAGGGGGGAATTGTGCCCAACATTTGGGGTTTAACATGCCTGTCCCCTTCAAACAAGTGTTGTCTTCAATGCTTATGTAGTTGTGGACGCATTTGTATGAAGGAACTGTATTCCCATGTTGAATCTGCAGCTGGTAAGTTCTTCCACTTGATGAGGTACTCAATAATAGCTTCATTTCGTAGTTGTTTGGTCCTTGTTTCAATTATTTATTCAAGTTATTATATGATTTTTCCTTCTTCAAAACTCCTTTGACTATGATGTTAATATACTTGTTGTTTCATCTTGTTTTTGGACATCTTCAGTATTTGGAGACTCCTTGTCAGTTCTCTATGCAATCTACCACTGCTAGAACTATAGATTATCCTTCTTCAAACCTTGATTGGAAGATTATTTTATGGATGACTTGGACATAGATCACTTTAAAATTTAAGCTCCTCTAGGTCTGCAACTTCATCTTGTGGTTCTCTGATGTGTCCTTTTTCCAATGCCGTAGGTATGACCTAATTTGGATGTGACAAAAGAAAATTATTGCAAATCTCCCAAAGCTTCTTGATTTTGACCTATCCAGAAGAGCAAACTTGTACGGTATGCCACATGTCCACTATTTTTGTTTTTGTATCTGAAACTTCTACCATAGATACCCTGGTCTGTGAAACAAGAAAAACTTGTTTACTAAGAAAACTTCCAGTTCATATAAAATGAATAATCCATGTATGGATATAATAAAAATATATTTGATAAAATATGAGTTGATTTTACATTTCACAATGTTTGGACTTTTATAATCCCCTCTGTACCTTTTCACATAAAAACACGACTCTTGACTTTTAATTAATTATTAATTGTGTATTATTAACAATTAATATTAATAATATATATATATATATATATATAACATTGCCTCCCCTTAGAGAAGCTTTGTCCTCAAAGCTTAGAGAAGACACGACTTACATATGATTTCTTGTTTGTAGTGACATATTCTCGATCTTTGTGTTAGTAGTTGTGACACTTGATGAAATGAAACGATATGAGTTACAGATTCCTAAAATTTTTTTTGCATCGTTTGTGAAGTCGTCCATCCGAGATCTATCTTTATTGAAGTTGTTTGTTGACCGCTTTGCGGAATGGCACTTGTCGTTTGTTGCTTAGTATGTCAATTTGATGTTCTTTCTTGTATGACAACATAACTCTTCTGTGTATGTTCATTTTGACCTTGTTGTTGGTCAAAATGGCGTTTAAAATTGGGGTGTCGGTATAGATTTTTTCTTGTTTGTTTTTCTGCTAGATTGACTTCCTTTTGAAATGTGACGAAGACTGAATTTATATTTATTTCTTCTTCCTCAACTTGCATTTGTTTTCCTGAAAGTCTGAAAATGTCCTTCTAGATTTGTTCTACTTTGTTCTCTAGTAGATTGTTATTACTCTGAATCTTCTCAAACCTGTCACTTGCAAATTTTTTTCCTCTTTTAACTTCTTGATTTGTTCCTCTAGTTCTTGATTAAGGTATCTTAGGCACTAGTTTTCTTCCTCATTTTCTAATATTATTCCTTCAAGGTCTTCATTGGAAAGTTCTGTCTTCTGACTATGTTTTAGCTTCTTGATTTTCATAAGTAATGTCTTGTTATAAATTCTTAGTTGAAATAGTTCTTTGATATTACTTGCTAAACTGTCATTGATTTTCTTAATTTCTAGCTTGTGCATTTTCTTAATGTCGTCATACTTTTGATGGAGTTTTTCTTGTTGTTGTTGATGTTGACATATATTTGAATCTTAATCTTCTAGCTTCTTTTGAGCTTGCGTCAATTCCCTATATTTGTCCTTGATGAGCTTGTTTAAGCGCTTTATGTCTTGTTCGAAGTCATTATCACTTCTATACGGTGACTTTTCATCATTCTTTGAATTTTTGATCTGGTCCTCTAAGTTTTGATTGTGACTTTTCAAATGTGATATTTTCTCATCCTTATCTGATAACATTTTCATGAAACCTTCATTACTTTTTTCCAATATTTGATTTTGGATTTCTAAGGTTTGAGTCATTTTCTCTTGAAATATTTTAACCAGTTTATGCTTATCCACCTCGCCTTGTAGATAATTATTAGCTCCCTTGTAATGTTGTAGCTGATCCAAAATTGCTTGTAACTGTGATTGTAATTCTGTTGTTGTAATCGCCATTTCTTTCTATTAAGACTTAACGTAGTTTTCTATTCTTCCAATTTGTTGTTTGGAGAAAAAATCTTCTTTGACTTTTGTTTTGAGTTTCCTTAATAATATGGATAATAATGATTAAAAATTAATAATATTACTATGCAAATATTACATAGTTTCCAATATAAAAGGAGAAGAAATAGATAAGAAGAGAGTAGTCCACGCCTTAATAATGAATAATAGAGATAAATAACAATCCTCTTCGAGGGAGGAACCTCCTTACACAATGTACAGTGTACCTAAGACAAGAAAATATACACTGCTTACTCAAATGAAAATATCTCCTTCCTATATATAAAAAAGAAAGGTGTACAATAAAAACTAATAGACCCTATCCTACATCAATAATATGTAATACACTACCATATAGGGGGTAAAGTGCCACACTATAGGGGGAACTGTTCTCGACATTTAGGGCTTAACATGCCCCTCCCATTTAGACAAGTGTTGTCCTCAACGCTTGGGTAGTTGTGGATGCATCTGTATGAAGGAACCGTCTTCCCATGCCTAATATGCAACTGGTAATTTTTTCCCACTTGATGAGGTACTCAATAATAGCTTCATTTCATAGTTGTTTGGTCCTTGTTTCAATGATTTGTTCAATTTTCGAGATGATTTTTCCTTCTTCAAATATCCTTTAACTGTGATGTTTATCTACTTGTTGTTTCATCTAGTTCTTGGACATATTCAGTATTTGGATACTGCTTCTCAGTTCTCTATGTGATCTACCACTGCTTGAACTATAGATTATCCTTCTTCAAACCTTGATTGGAAGATTATTTTATGGCTGACTTAGACGAAGATAAATTTAAAATTTCAGCTTCTCTAGGTATGCAACTTCAGCTTGTGGTGACGTGGTTTGTCCTCTTTCTAATTTCATAGGTATGACCTAATTTGGATGTGCCAAAATAAAATTATTGCACATCTCCCAAATATTCTTATTTTTGGCCTATCCAGAATAGAGAACTTGTGTGGTATGCCATGTGTCCACTATTTCGTTTCTGTATCTGAAACTTCTACCATAGATACCCTGGTTTGTCTTCTTTCAAATGCAACTAGTATCACTCAATTTGGATCTCGGATTCCTCAGATATGACCTTTTTCCCTAGAACACATGTTTTAGACTAGGTTTTGGACTAGTAAAAAACCCTATATTCCTCTGCAATTATCTCCGAAACTGTAATGGATCCAATTATCACCGAAACTGTAATGGATCAGGATCTGAATTTTGGACAGGAGGTATATCGACCTGTTTTAGAAGTGTGTTTTTAACCTCGATCTCTGAATTCTTGTATCGAAAATGTTGTACTGGAAATTACAAGATGAATCGTTTTGTAGAAGCAAGTCCCAAGGAAAGAGCTCTGATACCAAATGTTAAATGCAACCAATTCCCAACAATAGCATAAAAAGAGAAGAAATAGACGAGAAGAGAGTAGTCCACACCTTAATAATGAATAATAGAGGTAAATAGCAATCATATTCAATGGAGGAACCTACTTACACAATGTACTATGTACCCAAGACAAGGCAATATACAATGCTTACTCAAATGAAAATATCTCATTCCTATATATAGGAGAGAAAGATGTACAATAACAACTAATAGACCCACTAAGAGACTCGAGCCTACATCAATAATATGTAATACACCACCATATAGGGGGTAAAGTGCCACACTATAGGGGAAACCATGCCCAACATTTAGGGCTTAACACTGAGGTTGTTGCTGTCAAACTTCCTCAACCTTTTATGCATACAGAGATTAGGCAGGAGTTTTGGAGAAGGAATGAGGAGCGACCTTGAGTCCCAGTTTCTACAAGGTGCCAGGAAGAATCATGTATATATGTATTGCATTATTACTATTTTTAATATAAATTGGATATATGTTCCTTCCCTACTTGTTGTCTCAAATTTGGCTCACATATTGATTATTCATCTATTTAATCAAGTTTTGATTATGTATCATTATATTTGGATTTCAATTTTATTTTGTAGCCTATTTGTTTGAGAAGGGTTGTGAAGTTGTTTTGTAGGTCACTGGGAAAAGATCAGGAGCAAAACTTGGGAGCAAAGAAAGTTAGGATCAAACTACATAAATATTGTACACTAGTTTTCTAACTCTTTAACTTTGAAATAGTTTTGCTTGGATTTCTTGAGTAAGGTTTGTTTGCATCTCAACCTTAGATTTCTTATTTAAATGACCTTAGTATGTTGATGACTTGACCCTAGTCATAGGTTAGAATTCCACTCGACATAATTGGTGGCCATACTGGGGAGCCATCTGCTTGGGGTTTCTAGGTCTTTTTCTCCAGTTTTTCTGATTTCCATGAATTTGCTAAGCGTGTTTTTGGTTTTAGACCTTAATAGGCCTTCCAACCCATGAAAATTTTCAAGCTTATTTTTTTTTTTCAAAATACTCAGGAGAAAATCACTAGTTGCGGTACTTACAATAGCGTTTTTTCTCAAAAATCACATGTAGTGGTATATGAAGTCATGATTTAATTGCTTCCTTCTCTATGCACAATCATGATTTTCCTGTAGATTAAGGGTTTTTACTACCTACAAAGTTTTTTTGTTTTCTGAGTTGTTTTGGAAATTTTAAAAGCTTTTTGGGTTCTCTAAGGTTTCTCAAAAGTTATTAGTGCGGTAATTAATTAAAGCACACTATATACTATATAGTCGATGGATAACCAATGTAATAATAGAGAATATATATATATATATTGAAGCTCAAACTTTTCAATTAACTTAATACAATATTTATATAAATCCAACAGATATGTCAAACTCATGCACTCCTAGCTAATTTGGTATAACAATTTGTTGGTACCATTTGTAATTATATTTATAATACTAATTAGAGTTTACCCAATATATTTGTAGTAACATTTAGAGTTTTATCCAAAATATGAGACACATCCATAAATGTTTAGATTGGTCAAATTTGTTCTTAGGCGTACAATTGAAGGCATCAAAACAGGATAGAGATGTTGATTTTCAAGAGATGGATAACGTGTACGTTACTTGTGATAATCTCTATCACTTCATGTTCATCTTTTTTCTTTTTAATTTAAAAAATAAAAATTTAAATTTAATATCACATTTGGTTGTTGCACCAAGAGAAGCGAGGTGTTTTTCAGTCCAGTATGGGGGAGATCCTATCACGTTAGTCACGTTATGCTATAACCGACATAAATAAAAAAATTTAAAAAATAAAAGATAAAAAATATAAATTACATATTACTTAAATAAAAATATAAAAAAAGAATTAAACTAATCCATTTTAAATCCAGATCTATCAAGCACTTAGAAGGATTCAAAGGTAAACAATATACACCTCAAAAAATTGAATCCCTTTCGGTGTTTGATAGATCCAGGTTTAAAATAAATATATGCTACTACTTTAAAAAGCTATGCGCTTTTACACTATGCTTTTAAAGTGTAGGTGAAAAACATCTCATTGATAAATGTAAAGTAAAATGAATAATCCATACTTTTATAAAGCAAAAAATAATATTTATTCTACATTGGGTGGGAAACATTTTTGAAAGGTGTAAAGTAAAATTAAAACTCTATATTTTCATTTTAAAATAAAATCTAAACCGATTTGAAGTGACACAAGGTTTGTGCACTCTTTTTTTTTCATTTAAAATTATGTTTAATAAAATAAAAATAAATAAAAATATAAAATTGATAAGAAGTGACACACGGTTTGTGCACTCTTTTTTATTATTATTATAATAAAATAAAGATAAATATGAAACAAAATTTAAATAGATTTATGTTAATGGTTAATTACTATTAATAATGGCTTCAACTTTGGATAAGGTGTCAATCAGATGGTATTATCAACCACCTCAAAGTCTATAGTGTTAAGAAGACAATAGAGAAGAAATTTATGGCATAGGATTTGAGCTTGGCTAAAAAAACTCGCACACAAGTTTTAGTAGTTAATCTATTTGTTGGAAGGGTTTATGCAAATGGTGGTTAATTTTAATGTTTACTTAGTTATAACCAAGAAGAAAATTAATAGGCATATTGAGTGTGTTTTTAAAGAAGAAAATCAATAGGCATATTGAGTGTGCTTTTAATCTTATTGGGAAAAGCATGGTGCATGCTCCAAACAAGTTTAAGAGATCAATACATGATCATAACATAAGCTTCATGAACCAATTGACATAGAAACCCTAAATGTGAGTCTTGCACAATCAACCATGAATGCCAATAATGGTTATTATAAGGGAGATGGTGGAAATTCCTTAATCTCTTTGTGGAAATACAATATTACATCGCAAGAAGGTGACAGGTAGAAGAATATAAGTCGTTTTAAATCAAATGGAGGAGTTTGGATATGGATCCATGAATTTCTGAAGTATATTGAATCTCCCGTTGATATTTTTTCGAATGCATTATCATCACTACTTCTAAGAAGTGGTTTAATCCTCCATAAAAATATTAACAAAGTTGATAGTGCTAACACACAAATGACCCAACCACCACAAAGAGAAAGGATGGAGGGAGTAGAGTCACCACTCAGTCATTAGCAATAATGGTAAACCCAAGATCGAGAGTTAGGAAAGAGGGTGAAAGGACTGGTAGATTACTTGATTAAATATGATATAGTATGAATCTAAGGTTGAGATGCATCTTACAAGGTGCCTCAATTAGGGTTTAAGGGTTTTCAATATATAGAAAAATAATATAGAACTGGAGAGGAAATTTATTTTTTCGCCTAGTTAACTTTGTGTTCTACTCAATCAAATGAAAGAAAAACCAAACAAAAGTAAAAAGGGTGAAATGATGGATGCTAACTAGACTAAGAATACCACAATCCCTTGTTGAAGAACCACTAAGAGTTGAAATTCCTATATGCTTCCTATGATGCTCCTACATGCTAGATATTCTTGCAAGACAGTTAGAAGCATCTCCAAAATAAAGCAATATCTATAATACAAAATCCATCATACAAACGACATAAATAATATTACCAAATATGGAAGAGGAAGTGTACCCTTGGAAATGAGGCGTTTTCCATATATATGGTATGTTGTAACCACATTCAACTATGGTTCAAGAGGATCCAAGCAAACACTAGGGGTGGAGACAATAAACACTACACCAAAGAAACCAATTCAGGAAGAGAGAGCAAACAAACCAATAGAGATATTATACCTATGAAGGAAAGACACTAATTGAAATAAGGTTGGGGGGCATAGAAAGAGGGTTGGGAGGGACATTTAGTCCAAGTATCCCAAGATATTGAGAAAAACATTAGAGAGATTTGAGTCTCAAATTTGAAAATGTAACAATGCTTTAGAGAATAAGAGAGATGATCCATAAAAAATAAATGAAGGGTAATTATGATCTGGACTGGATTGAGGATGAAAAGAAAGGACACAAAGAGAATACAAGATATAATATCTAAGCAACATATCTCAGTGAAGACCAAACTCCATAAATGAAGCATATGGTGAAAAACATTGCATTATACATCATAACAATAAATAGTGGCTAGCTAGGGCGGTGGTAACTTATATCTAAAAAGAGATGTACCGACTACACTCATTTACAGATTCTTAGGACATGAGGCCAAGTCTAAATTTTAAAAATATAGTTCCAAAAATCTTAGGAGGAAAAAAAAGTCTAACTCTAGGAGTGAGATGAGGAAATGAGTCCAAGCCTTGAGAAGCCTAGTTGGTATGTCAACTTCTTATATCCATAACTCAATTTGCATACAAGGTCTATTTTTGGCATTATTTGGACCATTACAAAGCTTATAATGAACTCTACATGTACAATTGCTAAGCTATCAAAATCACCAAAACCTCATGTGAATCGCCCAAAACACTTAAAGTTTACAACTTGTAAAATTCTTGTAACTCTAATAAGGTTGAGGAATATTTTTGAGATAGTAGTAGAACCAAATGGCCTCCTATATTAGTGGTGTTCCCTTGGGAAAAGCAACCCCCATCGTCGAGTTCCTTCATAAGATGGGGAAATTGTTATTGAATCTAGTTTATAGTTAAGCACTTGCTTTTGTGAAGACATTACCTTTCTTCAACAACCTAATATAGTTGTATGCTCTTCTAGAGAGTTATCTTCATCTTGGAGTCCATGATTGGGTCTACTTTACCCTTCTCGATGTAATTAGGGTTGATATATGTAGGGGCTAAGTGATCTGCTAGCTCTGAGGTTTCCAAGAGATGTGGAAGAATGGTTGAAACATATCCCCATTAAAGATGGGTGCACACTAAAGAAAGGTGGAAGTTTCTTTAAAAAAATTATCATCCATGTCCTTCGTGATGGTGTAATGCTTGCACTGGACAAGTTTGATATTGATATGTGTTTCTCTTTCTGTAATTGCAACCATGAAACCCAATTTTGATGGTGTCACTACTTATCCTTGGCATTGGGTTTCTCTTAAATATCGTGAAATTGTTTTAGATATGTTGGATTCATTCAAAAAAATTTAGTGTTTTTTGTCCATCTCATTCTAAGAATGGGACGACTCTTCTATAATGATGTGATGGAAATATTTACATCACTTAGGATCAATAGTTGGAACCCTAAGCACACACAAAAAAATTTGTGGCCAATATAACTATGAAGAGTTATGGTTGTCATTGTGTTGAACATACGAAATGGCATTTCATCCCATGTACATAGATGCTTGAATTTCTACATTCTAAGGATATGTACAATCATCATGTTGACTAGTACATCTATTTATCAATCAATCTAGGGATGGAGGGTAGTCAATTTGGTGTTCATCTTGGACCAAAATATGGATTTTCACAAATAATGGTCCTTGGAAACCCAAAATGAACCTAAACATGCTTGGAGAAGGAATGGATTTTGTTGTGTGACTGCTAAGGTGAAAACATTTTCAACTTAGAAAACTAATCACAACCACAAAACATGATAGTTACCATGCTTGGTTGAGGGAAAACCTAACATAAAGTTCATTGAGATTGAATCCCAAGGTTTGTTTAGACTGGGAAAATTTTACAACTTCTTATTCTTTATTGTAAGTTTAACAATGGCGCAAATAGTGCATGCCATGATATATTTTCTAACATATAATGACACCTTTTACTAGTAAAAACACTTTTATTAGGATTTGAAAGAGATAATAGATATATTTTTTAACTAATTAGAACATGACCTCATAAGAAATATACTAAAACAAGAAATAGAAAATTCCACGGTCTTGTAGTCTTGATGAAATTCAGATTTTATTAAGGAAAAATAGGATTCTCGAGCTTCATGTGAGTGATGATTGCAGCCAGGTAGATTTGAGATTCCACCGATGTTGATTTGGTGAATATTACATTCTCAAAATTGAATTTAAAATACCTTGAAAATCAGAAAGTTTATATGGTAAACAAAATTTTGGTCAATTTCTAAAAAATAGGCCTCAAAGATCCATTCAAATATTTCAAACCATGGTAGTTGTTTCAACAATGGGAAATATTTTTGTAAATATCCACATTCCCAAAGTGGGTTTTTAACCATTTCAAATGTTTCTTCATGGTTTGTTTGGAATATATTCCCAAAATCAGATACCCAGAAAATAAAGGGAACTTTCAATGTGTCTTTAACTGGCAAGCTGCTTTAGTAATGGAAGAATGTTGATGAAGTATGAGATGTAAATATACCATTTGATGGCAAAACAATTTCCCAAAAATGAGCATCATCCACCTTGTTGCATTGTGTTTTTTCCTCCTTAAAACCAATATCATTGATCCCTCCATATGAGTCTTTTCTTTGAATGCTACAATGTTGGAATCTGAAAAATGTGAATCGAATTTCCCAAAATAGGATTGTGATGAATACCCTGCTTGAATATTTGAACTTTCAAGTGTATAATAATTTTATCTTCAACAGGAATGAAGATCACTTGAATTCAAGCCCTTGAAATGGATTCACCTCAAAGTTGCTTCCATACTTCATTCGAAACAAGCAAACCATTTCTTGAATCACTTTTTCCTCTACATTTCTAGAGAATATGACCAACATAGTTCCATTTGTATGTTCCTGAAGAAACTTGCAAGCTCTGCAAATTCATGTATATAGAAATTGAGGTCGCTCCATAGGAAAAAGCATCTTTTACTCAATTTATGTTTCGTTATCAGCAAAAATATCTTCTGCGAGCAATTTCTCATGCTTGTTGTTGTTATTGGCGCTCCTTGTTTAAAATTTTTGGGCATGCTTGACATTTAAATTGGGATGAATTTATGAGTGCACACCTGGAACTTGAGATCACATTCCTTAAATATCGACACCTGCATGTTACTCTCTAACTTTTGAACTCTGTTTTGAATTGGGTTCTTAATGTTCAGATGATCTCTGAACACACTTGCCTCTACACCAAGAAGCTCGTTTAATCTCCAATACTTGACATTTGGCACCAATTTGGTAGCGTAACTGTCAAACAGTTTGGTAGCACATTTCTTTCTAGATGAGAGCCCTGCCTCATATACCAGTTTGACTTTTCAAAGAATAAATATGTTGCACCTAGAAATATCACATTGCTTATCAGCCTTCATGAGAATTTTACATTGCCTTTCAACCTCCCAGAAAGCCTGGATTGAGTCACCTTGGCCACTTTTTTCCCATACCTAGAAGGGACGGTGCCTTCATGTTTTCTACATAGAGCATCGACAACGCCTTTCACAGTTGACCCATAAGCATCGTTGTCTTCTTTCTTTGGAAAAAACCCTAGATCGACGCCTTTGTCAGTTTTGCTAAGAGCACCGATGGTCAGAAAATGAGAAAAAAAGAAGTTTCTGGAAGCTTCCATGTGGTTAGTTCCTATATGCTTGGGAGAGGTGGCATTCACCTCCCTCACCTGTAGGGATCTCATTCTATCCATTTTCCAAGTCATCTCATGGATTCTAGGCCTATAAATGAAGCCTTCATGAGGAGAGTGAGGGAGGCCAGAAAAAACATCCTTATGCTGCTAGTTTGAAGTCTGAATAAGAGGAAAAGTGAAGCGAATAAACTATTCGCTCATACAAATAATATTACCAAAAGACTTGGAATATTAAATAAGCCATAATAATATATAAATTGATGATAGAATAGATATGATACATTTACAATGGTCGGACTTATATATGTCCATTCGTGACTTTCCAACCTACACTCATGACTCTTTGATAATTATTAATTATTAACTAATAATTATCTATTAATATTATTTTTAATATTTATATATTTTATGTTCATTACATTCTGAAGCGAATAATTATTCGCTTACACAAATAATATCACCAAAAGACTTGAAATATTAAATAAGCCATAATAATATATAAATTGATGATAGAATAGATATGATACATTTACAATGGTCGGACTTATATACGTCCATTCGTGACTTTCCAACCTACACTCATGACTCTTTGATAATTATTAATTATTAATTATTAATTATCTATTAATATTATTTTTAATATTTATATATTTTATGTTCGTTACATTGCCTTCCCCTTAAGAAAAACTTTGTCCTCAAAGCTTGTTTAGTGAAGGACTTCTCAGTTATGAATAACGTCTTACCATGTCTCTCTGAACTTGCAACTTCGACACTTGATGAGACAAGGTGATATAATTTCGGAATCCCTGAACTGAATTGTCGCATTTCCTCGGGAGTGATCCATCCAACATTTACTTTCATCTGAGCTGCCTGTTGGTCTCCTTGCTGGATAAAACTTCTTGTTTTTTTTAGGTTGTAGATTTTGTGTTCCTTCGCATTTGACATCGAAACCTCTTTGTTTATGTACATTTTGACCTTGTTGTTGGTCAAAATGACTTTTATAGTTAGGGTGTCGATAAGGAGTTTTTATTGTTTGTTCATTTGCTAGATTGACTTCTTTTTTATCTGTATTGATGACTGGATTTGTATTTGCTTTGTTTTCCTCAACTTGTTTTTTTGAGCCCAAAAGTTTTGATGTCCTCTTCTGAATGTGCACCAACTTGTTTTCGACTAAATCTTTAGCATTCTTAAGATTCCTGATAGTTTCTTCTTTCTTTTTTGCATAGTCTTTAAGCTCTAATAGTTTCTTCTGTAGATCTCGATTTTATCTTTTGATGGTCTTGTGCCCTATCTTTCACCTTCTTGATTTGAAAGAGCAACTTCTGATTATGATCTCTTAAATGAGATATCTCTTCTTCTTTGTCCTTGATGACTTTGTCGAATTCTTTCTGCATCTTTTGTCTTGATTTTTGATCTTCTTGTGAAATCATCTTCGAAATGTCTTTGAAATCTTCAGACGACGCATCCTCGGAATCCGATTTCATTGAAACATCTTGCAGTTTGATTTGTTTCTTCTTATATGGAAATGCTAAAAACCTTTTCTTCATATTTAAGATGATTGCTCCCAATGTTTCCATCCACGATAAGCCGAGAATGATGTCAACTTCATTTAGATAAATACTCGTAACATTGAATTGGGATGTGAACTTATACTCATCAATTGTCAGTTCTAAGTCCCTAATGGCATATTGCTTCCCACCATATTTATCTTTCTTTTCGATTATACTTAGTTCTGGGATAAGCACTTGATTTGCCAAGCTGACGTTAATGTGATTTTCCTCGTTGGTTGGACAAATAGCGATGCTAATAGGCTTGCTTTGAATAATCCCTTCAAGTTTTAGAATGTCAATGGATACCTTTGAGTCGGTCTTCTGGGATCTTGCTTTTTTGTCACCATGAGAATCCATTTTTGTGTTCGAAGGTGAATAGTCTTCGACTTTCGGCGATAATTGATCTTCCTTTGACTTCTTCGGCAATAAATAGTCTTCGAATTTTTCAATGATAGGAGGAGGGTCTTTGAATTCAAATTCTTGAATAATAATGGTATTCTTTATTTTTTTGTATTAAATAATAATTGTAATTATTACAATTATTAATATTAATAATATTTTTTCATAAATATAATAATAATATTAACAAGGCACTTGGATCTCCACGTTGGTTAACCTTTTGATTTAGATTAACTTCTTTGTGGATTGTGTGTAGATTAGGTGGTTGAGAAGAATGACTGTTAACTTCCCCACCTAGGTTCAAATCTCACTTCTTTATACACTTCTAGCTTTTATGTTATTTAATAAAGAGAATTAAAGACTAAACTCAACCTAATTAAGGTATGAGTTATTATTTAATATCCAATAACCTTCCAATAAGTAAATAACTTAATTAAGGTGTGAGTTGGTTTGTTAATAAAATCAAGGGTTTGTTTTATAAAACCATGGGCATTTGTTTTCTTCTTTCCTTTTTTTATGGGATCTTCTCCCTTCTTCTCTTTTTATTTTTTTATTTTTACTTATTCCTTTTTTTCTTTTTTCTTTTTACTTTTTATCTTTTTACGTCTCACTTTTTTTTCCTTTTACTCTCTATTTTTATGGTCAAAGACTCAATTCAGGAAACCTGGAATAATGGCTAAAAGCTGATAAAATGGCCAAAGGCCGGAATCTAGCCAACGAGGCTCTGATACCAATGAAGTGAATAAATTATTCACTCATACAAATAATATTACCAAAAGACTTGGAATATTAAATAAGCCATAATAATATATAAATTGATGATTAAATAGATATGATACATTTACAATGGTCGGACTTATATACGTCCATTCGTGACTTTCCAACCTACACTCATGACTCTTTGATAATTATTAATTATTAATTAATAATTATCTATTAATAATATTTTTAATATTTATATATTTTATGTTCGTTACATTCTGAAGTGAATAATTATTCGCTTACACAAATAATATTACCAAAAGACTTGGAATATTAAATAAGCCATAATAATACACAAATTGATGATAGAATAGATATGATACATTTACGATGGTCGGACTTATATACGTCCATTCGTGACTTTCATTTAATATTCCAAGTCTTTTGGTAATATTATTTGTGTAAGCGAATAATTATTCTCTTACACAAATAATATTACCAAAAGACTTGGAATATTAAATAAGCCATAATAATATATAAATTGATGATAGAATAGATATGATACATTTACAATGGTCGGACTTATATACGTCCATTCGTGACTTTCCAACCTACACACAAGACTCTTTGATAATTATTAATTATTAATTAATAATTATCTATTAATATTAATTTTAATATTTATATATTTTATGTTCGTTACAAAAAGTAGATTTAGTTTATGATTGGATAGGTCTTCATAGTCATAGGAGATTGTAGAAATTCTTGTTGAGATCAAAGCCATCGACATCAAGGATTTTTTGTTGTACTTCTTTCTCATCCATATATTAATACAAAGACATTTCCCTTTCCTATATTTGATTGTATTGATTGTAATTAGATATTATTGGATTCCTTGATCATCAATATGAATAGTCAATTTATCATGATGCTTTCATCCCGTTTGATTGTCTTGTGATATATTTTGCAGGTACTAAACGATTGCAAGGACTTTTGGAGAGAAGACAAACAGATCCAAGGTTGAGGTATATTGTATTTCATCTTAGTTAATCTGATTATTCAAGGAAAGGATATGTTGCTGCTTCTTTTTGCTCTGTAGTTGTGATTTACATTGCAAAGGAACAAGAAGTGTCCGCAGTGATTGAGAATTCCTGATAACAAAATTGGTAACCGTACTGGGGATGCTTAATCCGGTCATATCTGGGGAAGATCCAGTCAGATCTGGTGTATATCCAGTCAGATCTACAAACTTCGGTAACCATTCCATCTATGAAGTTTATTCTCTCTCCTTTTAGTTGTTTCAGTTGACAAGGTAAGCCATCTATCTTACGTTTCTGATTTTTTGCCTCTTTTCTGAGTAGTTTTACCCTTTTCAGTCCAGCTCAGTTTTTCTGGCAAAATTTTAGCCTTTCAATCCATTGTTCGAGTGGCGGCTTTCCCTTTGGCTGACAGAGTGCCGATCCATCCTAGGGCTCTTTTTCTCTCTTTGTTCAGAGCGCTGACAACACATTCTCCCTCAACTGACAGAGCGTCGATGGCGCCTGTGTGCAGAAATCTAGAAGCGCCGATTCGGCCTAGGACGCCCTGATACAGTGCTCTTCAATGCGTCGAGGTAGGTCTTCAAAACTGTCTGTTTAAGAAATTTTTTGTTCAAAATTTTAAACTGTCCTGTTCTCTAAAGTTTTTTAGTGTGGTTTGCTTGTTTTCTTGCTGTCTGTTTTACTGGTTTTTTTGAGTCTGATTCTCTGTTTGAGCTCTGATCCAATTTTTTTATCTTCTTCATTGTCATAAATGAAAGTGGAAACATAGTTCAGTTTTGGTTTTTTTAGTGAAGTGTTTGAAAAATTTTCTTTTGAAAAGAAAGCCTATAGCCTCTTCCTAGAAGATTAGTTTCTTTTTAAAAAGATTGCTTTGTGTGCCTCATATTTTGTAGAAAAATACAAAAAGAATTATATTACTTTCCTCTTGTTTATGCTTGTGAATTTTTTTTATTTTTCATTTGCATGAGTGATTTAGAAGGATAAGTCTTTTTGACATTGTAGCAGAAATTAGTTTTGCATGCACGTTAGAGGCTTAGTTTTCTTTCTTTCCTTTTCAGAAACTTTAGGATGTTTGCTTGAAAGAGATTTGTGTTTTGAAAGAATTTTCTTTGCATTCTTTATTGGATCTTGTTTTGATTGTTGAAAACAAATTTCTTTTGGTATATTGTTGAAAAGAAAAGAAAAAGGTTTCTTCCTTACCCTAGCTAGTTCTCATTGAAGTAAAAAAAGTGCATTTTACATCTAGATTAATTTGCATTATTGGAGACAACACCTCACAAACATTCACCTAATCATCCAGATAAAATTAACGGTAGCTTTAGGTCTAAAAATTGTATATAAATTTGAGTGATAGGTTAGTGACATGTTCTGGCGTCGTAAAACGTAAAAGATGTCATTATTTGTCCACACTACTACCTGGGACTCGTGCAGTTATTCCACGTACCATCGGTATATCGAATGTCCTTTCACGTACCCTTGAGGCATATAGAAAGGTACTTCACGTACTTGATTGTATATCGGAAGGCCCCTTGTGAACGGTTGTGCATTAAACAACACTACTACCGATTTGAGCTCCCACATACCTTGCGTATATCGGGAGACCCCACTAGGATACCTTGACCATATGAGAAAAATCCTTTGGCTGTCTTGTGTGGAGCAATACACCGAAAATAGAATTCGAGGAGATTACTATGCACGTAATCCTGAGGTATATCGCGATTTGCACCTACTTGACAATCATGGTAAGAGACCGATTATTCTGAACCCGTCTTATCACTTAAGTCTACTTGTGACCTTTAGCTCTGTGTAGGTTTTGTTTGTGTGCTTTTCTCCTTTTTTGACCTAGATTAGATAACTTCGGCCACCACCATGGCTGAGAAACTTGCGAGACGTCATTCTCATAGATTGCGGGGTTTACGTCCTGACTCTCCTCCTACTGTGGAAGGACAAGAAGGGGTAAATATGGAACAACCAACTTCTACTAATGTTCCCGTAGGAACTTCCCTAGCTAATGAAACCAGAGAATATTTTACTGTTTATACAAGTCCTTTGGTTCAACTGCCTCCTATAGCCGATGCTTCTATGCATTCACCATTGGAAGGCCGTGTCGATAGTCCTACTCCAGCAGATTATGGTCTGGATGCTCCTTTTTGGAGGACTTCTATGGGCCAAGCTATTTCTGAATTTGGGGTTATTAGACCTTCACCAGGGAACCCTCCTTTAGGAGAAGAGGAACAGAGAAGAATTAATGCATCTCTTGATCGAGCTCGTAACTTTTCAGAGAGAGTAGAAATAATCATTCCTCCACCTATGTCTCGTCATGAATCTATTTCGGCTCATTTACCCTGTAATACAGACCCTTGGCCTCTAGCCGAAATGAAACCTTCTTTTGATGGTCATCCAACCTATGGTGAGACTTCTCGCAACCCATGGCCTGATGGATATTGTTCACTAGCTCAAGTGTTAGGTCCTATTGAAGAAGTTCCATTTCAAGGTAATCTAGGCCCAAATGACAATCCTACAGTTTCACATCCTGGGCCCGTTACTAGACATTCCATACTAGCCATGGTTGGGGGGCAATCCACAAATCAAGTAATGTCAGTAAATTCTAACGTCGGGGGGCAACCCCCGGCACGAGTTACGTCATCTGTTAGTGGAATTATTGCTAGTTCAGGACAAGTTGCAGCTATAGCACAACCTGCAGTAGTTATCCCTCCTACCAATACCAATGTTGTACACCCCCCCCCACCCCCCCTACCCCCAACTAGTTCAGGCCAACCCTTAGGGGTGCAACATATTAATAATCCAGCTTCTTGGGGATATACTTATCCAGGAACTCAGCCACCTACGGTTAATCAAGTTTATCAACAACCACCGTCACCGGCTATTTATCCTGGAATGCCCTACCATAGGCATGCTTCTATACCTTGGGGACAACCAAATTGGTCCAATGTCCCGTCATATGGAGGAGCTTTTGTTAATACTGTTGGAGGCTATGGTGGACCACCTCCCGGAGGACCACCGCAAGGACCTAGAGGACTTGGAGGACCTGGAGGACCACCACCACCACCACCACCTTCCGGAGGACCCCATCCCTCGGGTGGCCCGCCTCCTCATGGAAATTCTAGAAATCAACGACCTTTTCAACAAGCTTCAGGGGAATCATCCATACCCATTTATCAATCTGCATATGGTCCTACTGGTTAGCAAATTCCATACCAGTACTACCAGTATCTGCAACCAAACCAACAACTGTCATTCTTGGCTACTTTAGATCTGCCAGACTTATCAAGATTGATAAATGACCCAATCCATCATGACCCCTCTTGGCTTGCCATTCCTGTAAAGCTTCCTTCAGATATACCCAAGTTTGATGGTAAACCCGATGAGGATCCAAAAAATAATGTGATGACATTTCACCTATGGTGTTCATCCAAATATTTGATGGACGGTTCAATCCGTCTATGCCTTTTTCAAAGAACCCTCACTGGTATTGTCGCAAAGTGGTACATTGAGTTACCACATCACTCTTTTTGGGATTTTAATGCCATAGCAATGGATTTTTTGACACACTTTCAATTGCCAATCCGATATGAAATAGGTACATACCTACTGATCTCGCTTCAACAAACCACATCAACTCGCATCTATAATCATATCCATGAATGGAGAAGAAGAAGAAGGTTAATTAAGGCCCCTATTCATGATCAACTACTCGCTGATTGGTTTACAAAGTCTTTACTTCCACCTATTGATAGAGATGTTTCCATGGGAGGCGTTGTTATTGAGGAACAAGCTATTAGTTGCACTCAGTACCTAGACTTGGTCTATTCCCAGTCATGTACTTTGTATGATCTGATTCCCCATGCTCCTCGACCTACAATAGATCCATCAAGACCCGAAATTGAACCACCTGCTGATGGCATACTTGGTTCAGTTCAAACGCAAATGACGACAAAATATTCTAAGAACCAAAATCAAACCGCCACTCGATCAAATCAACCAGCACTATCTACCAAAACTGCACCCTCTCCTGTTGCTTCCACTGAAGTAAATGCGATTCAATTAACTGAATCTTCAGGTAGAAAGAAGAAAGGAAAAAATAAATCTATAAAACCTGATAATCAACAGGAAGGAAATAAAGCACATAATTCAGATGCTGATTCAAAAGGTAAGAGAAAGGTAAAGTATCCTTGTTTAATCTGTGGAGGTGACCATTTTACAAAAGAATGTCCTCATCATGAGGAAATCAGTAAGTTTTTGAAAACTTCACCCACCCTAGCAGTTCTAAAAGATTCTTTCCCTTCCCAACAACAGTTAATTGATCATAAGTCCTTGAACGAAACTTCTTCATCCATTGACGAAGTTCGAATGATGTCTAGTGAAACGGTTAATTTAAACACAAGATCACACAGTTATGACCCTCCTCTAGAAAAGAAACCTAATAATGTTCCATCTGAAAAACCCTTAGCTTCCACACCTCCTCCTAATAATGGTCTTCACATTGAAAAACCTATTCTAGAAGCAATTTTCCACCCACCAAAGGGTACTCTACGTAAGTCCATAATAAATCCTAACGCTCGTGCCGCCCACTATTATAATATTGTTGAATATTTGGCTGGAGCACCTTGCGCTATGTCATCTTTAGAGGCACTTCAAACCTGCTCAACTCAACGGAAAAACCTGCTTACTACCCTTGGAGCTATGGATCCTGAGAATAGTAATATCATCGCTTTCAAACAGGACGATTACAAGACGAGGCTCTCACATCAATTAGCTTTCCAGATAGGTACAAAAATTAGTGGAAAGACTATCCATCATACTGTTTTGGACAAAGGTGCCTTGACATCCGTCATGTCTTTATCTTGTTGGAGAGCCATTGGTTCTCCGGAAATCAACCATTCACCTACCACCCTCAAGGATTTTGATGGTCGTGGATTTCAACCCTATGGATTACTACCTGCCATCCATGTTGAACTGGGGGGAAATTCAGTCTCCATCCACATTGAAGTTGTCGACGCTCCTTTGGATTACAACTTACTCCTAGGTCGTAACTGGTTTTACGCTATGCAAGCTGTAGCATCGACCATTTTTCGGGTTGTCCAGTTCCCATTCCAAGGAAAGATTGTTACGATTGATCAGTTAGATTTCATCATGCGTAATGCTATTACAAATGATGCAAATAGTGTTCCGCTCCTGAATACCCCACAGTATAAGGACATTGGAGCAGGACTTATAAAAGAGTCTTCACTAATGGGAGTCTTTCCCTTATTCGATCCTCATACGGCTTTGCAAATTGCATCTATTAACATGATTTCTACCTCTCAAGCAGACAAAGGAAAAGCAATTGCTAATGAATCAACATCCTTTTCCCCTTTCGAAGAAATTTACAATGCAATCCAAGCTACCAATGACCCCACCATCAATGACCATTTGTTGATGACCTCAGACCATTATCACATGCCATACTGGCTTGAAAACCCCTCCCCATCTTTGGATTATCTTTCCCACACACTTCCTACAGACGAATCTATTATGGAAGTTATGTCGTTAGAAGAGATGCCTTGGGAAGATCATCATCACCGATATTCTTTCCTTCCCCCTTTCCATATGGTGGAAGACCACTTCACCTCCACGGTTTCATCTGATATAGTTCTCAACCCTCGGTCCCCGATCCTCACTCGTAGTGTCGATTCTGAAGGAAATTTGTGTAATATTACAAAAACTATGCTCATGGACATATCAGTGAAACTAGCTATTTCCAAGAACATTTTCATAGGTCAGAGCTCTTCACCTGAAGAGGTCCAATTATACATGGTCCTATTCAAGGAGTTTAGGGATGTCTTTGCATGGACATATGAAGAAATGCCAGGGATTGATCCCTCTATCGTTGTTGAAGAGATAAAAACTTACCCTCATGCCAAGCTAGTCCGTCAGAAACTACGATAGGTCCATCCAAGAAAAGCAGCAGCTATTAAAGAAGAAGTTAAGAAACTTCTGAAGGCTAGTTTCATTTATCCTGTACCATTAACTGAATGGGTGTCCAACATTGTCCCTGTGAAAAAAAAAACAGGGCACTGTTAGGGTTTGTATCAATTTTAGGGATTTGAATTGAGCCTATCCAAAAGACAACTTTCCCACTCCCTATATCGATCAGATAATCGACAACTGTGCCGGAAGCGTTATTTTTTCCTTTATGGATGGCTTCTCCGGCTATAATCAGATTGAGATTCTCCTGTCAGACCAACACAAGACGGAATTTATTTTCCCTTGGGGGAATTTTGCTTATCGTAAACTACCTTTTGGTTTAAAGAACGTTGGCACAACATTCCAACGTGCCATGTCATATTCTTTTCATGACACTAAACATGTTGTGGAACCTTATCTTGATGACCTTCCCGCTCATTCCAAGTAGCGAGATATTCATGTCGATCATCTGAGAGTTGTGTTTCTTCGATGTCGCCATTTTAATATTCATCTAAATCCCCATAAATGTGTTTTTTGTGTAGAAGTTGGCCGACTTCTTGGCTTTATTGTTTCTAAAGATGGCATCCATATAGATCCCTTGAAAATTGAAGCTATCTTAGCCCTACCTGCTCCCACGAACATCACTGAACTGAAACTCCAAAGTTTGCAATGGAAGGCAAGATTTCTACGTTGTTTCGTCTACAATTATGCATAAAGGACACATGGTTTCATGCGGTTGCTCAAAAAATATACCCCTTTCATCTGGGATGATTTCGCACAATGCGTGTTTGATAAGCTTAAACATGCACTTACCCATGCACCAATGTTGCAACCACCGAATTATGCTAAAGAATATTCCTTGTATGTGGCTGCCTCCTTGTCTACCATAGGCATGGTCCTTGTTCAAATAGATGAACACTACCAGAAACATGTGATTTATTATGCTAATAAGAGTCTTCTAGACTCTGAAACTCGATACTCACATGTGGAGAAACTCGCTCTGGCCACGGTGATCGCGGTCCAAAAGTTTCATTATTATATCTTACTCCGCACCACCATCGTTTACGCGGATTCCAACCCCATGTACTACGTTCTTACACGGCAAGTGCTTGGGGGAAAATACTCACGTTGGATTGTGATTCTCCAAGAATTTGACTTAGAATTCGTCGAAAGCACTTCTAAGAAGTCTCTTGTTTTTGTAGATCTTATATGTGACCTTCCCTGTACTACAGATAACACAGAGCCCTTTGATTTGTTTCCTGATGAATAATTATTTCTCATTAGTACGTCTGATCCATGGTATGGAGATATCACTTTGTATCTCCAGACCTTACGATACCAGGCTACTGCTTCTCGAGATGAACGTTGTCGCGTTCTCCACCAGGCCAAAACTTATCTTATTTTGAATGATACCCTATATCGTCTTGGTGTTGACTCCATATTATAACATTGCCACATGAGGAGGCTGAGATCGTTTTAAATGATTGCCATGCTGGATATTTTGACGGTCATCTCTCTGGGTTGGCTACTTCCCAGAAAATCTTGCGTGCAGGGTATTTTTGGCCTTCTATTTTCAAACATTGTATTGAAACAGTCAAGAAATTCCCACCATGTCAAATGTTCACTTCAAAGAAACGCACACATCCATCTCTGCTCCATCCCATTGTAGCAGTTGGCCCCTTTACAAAATGAGGCATAGACTTCGTGCACTGTAGACCTACCTCAGCCGGGGGGCATGGCTACATTATTGTGGCTGTGAACTATTTTACAAAATGGGCTGAGGCTATGCCCACATATGCTGAAGATGGGAAGACTACTGCACTATTCTTATTCAACCATATCCTTGCTAGATTCGGGATTCCTAAGGCCATCGTGACCGACCATGGATCACATTTTCAAAATAAAATGATGGCATAGCTCAGTGTAAAATTAGGGTTTCGTCAGGATAAATCTACACCATACTATCCTCATTCCAATGGCCAAGTTGAGGCTATAAACAAAGTATTAAAAACAATGCTTCAATGGATGGTAAGGAAAACCAAGTCAAACTAGAATTTGCAGCTTTTCTCTGCACTCTGGGCCTATAGGACTACTGTCAAAACTTCCATCAGTTTTACACCTTTCCAATTAGTATACACGTTGGAAGCTACTCTCCCTATAGAGTGTGAAACCCCTTCCTTAAAGCTTGCTATGGAACTATTTCCCAACACTACTATAGACGAAGACAGATCCCTGTATCTAAACAAACTTGATGAAACTCGACGCGATGTTGCCTTAGCTAATGAGGCACATAAACGAAGAATGAAAGTTCAATATGACAGGACTGTCCAACCCCGTTCCTTCAATGAAGGAGATATGGTCTTGACCTACGACCAAAAGCATGACAAGCTGGGGGTAGGAAAATTTGAGTCTATGTGGCATGGGCCCTATATTGTCAGCCACGTTTTAGAGAAAGGTTCATATGAATTGGTTGATTACGATGGGATACCTTTGGGAGAGCCCCGAAATGGGCTCTACCTCAAAAGATACTATGCCTAGGTCATCTAGCATAGGGTCTTTGTAAATATTGTTTATAGTTTGTTGTGTGTCTTAACATTTGAGAGGTGTGTCTTTTGTGTGATTTAAAATGTGTTTTTCATAAAACCCTACTTATGCATGTCTTTTGTCTGATGGACATATGACTTCCTTCATTGGTTTTGCTGATGGTGCTAATCGATATACACTTAACCTTGCATCAGAAGCCTGGGTACTGTACTCTCCTACAACTGAGATGGTGAGTTCAGGGGGTGCTCTTTTAGGTCCCTCCACCAATAATCCGGCAGAATACCAAGCCGTGGTTGGATTGTTGACGAAATCCCTAGCTAATGATGTAAGGGAAATTAGGGTTTACCTAGACTACGAACTATTTGTCCAACAGCTTAATCGAGTCTACACCATCCAAAATCCCCTGCTTCTTCGTACTGTCCAAAGAGTTAGGTTTTTAGGGAGGTGTTTTGAGAAAATTACATATCAACACATTTTGAGACATTTAAATGTTGTGGCAGATTCCTTAGATAACTATGTCTTAGATTGGCATATTGCTCATATTTAAAAGTCCATTTAAAACATAAACAATACATGTAAATTCATAAGTATATGATCTTTTCACACATCACATTTGTCGCACACACAACTGTAAATATAAAATTTTGTTATATATAAAAAATGTAGCACCGAGATACAAAATTGGTCTGAAGCATCTCTAGCTTTTAGTGCCCTCAAAATTTTAGGACTATTAAAAGTTCGGAATACACATATACATAAGGAAAAATCTGAAGCTTCAAATATTTCAGTAATACATATACAAAAAAGTGAAGATCAAGGAAGACTAATCCTCGTGATGCTCATGGTAGGATGCAATAGCTTGTGCCACTCTGCGGAGTAGCCTAGAGAACCGTCCAGATACACCTGCAGTATGGCACTGATAATGCTTAGGTACCTCGTTAGTATTCATGTCAGGGATGACCACATTCAAGTGCTGTAGGTTCTCCTCAATATCTCCAAGCTCTTCATCAACTTCAGAGCGGTATAGCATCATGTCCCTGGTACTTGCTCGCCTAGCAATAGGCGACATCTTTGCTGGACATACAGATCCAATGTTTGCATGCAAACATTGTCACTTATCCCAATACTACAAAATAAAAAATGAAATAAAACAAAAAATTAAAAGCACAAGTGGATAATGTATTTTCTTACCTCGGTCATCCCATACTTCTCCCTTAGGTAAAACAAGCTCAGGGTCATTATAGAAGTCTGCCCCCTCGTAGGCATAATCCTCAACCATGAGTAACTGGTTTCTCAACCAGCGAAAGAAGCCAGATCCGTAGCTGACTTTGGGCCCTCCACCTCCAAGGCGAGGCATGGTTGTAACCCATGCAACATCCTTGGATCCTCAGGCTCAAGCCTGGTAATGGTCACCTGTGGTCTCATATGAGGCACCCGCTGTAGGATAAAGGACACTATCACTGCTCCGTAGCCAAATTGCTTCAATGTTCCTCTTTTGCACTTGTTTAATTGGTTCTTCAGACACACCAGCATGTATTCACACCAATTGCAAAAAGTAGGCTCCATGCATTGCAAAGCATATAGCATATGTGATCTGGTGGTAAGGTGGGAAGACCTAGTTCCCGCCACCTTGCCGATAGTATACACCACTGTCCTCAAGGGAATATCTACCAAAGACTTGATTCGTAGCTTCCTTGACTGAGACTCTATACCTAGTGAGCAACGTTGATCAATAATATCATCCAAGGAGGTCTCCCCTCCTCGTGCTCCAAATAGAGCTATTGGGCTTCCCCTCATAGACAAACTGGTCAGAAAATAGATATCCTCAACCTCTATAGGCAGGATATGGTCTCCCACCACAAAATGCTCCTGGATGGGATCCCACATATCTATGATATACTCTAGCAATCAAACATGTGCTTTCATACCGGGTATTCGAAAGTATTTTAGAATCCCATAGTTCCGTAGAGCCTCAATAGTGGCTGGATTATTAACAGCCTGGTTGTCTGGGACTTCATGTTCTCTTTCTTTCCAAATCACCATGATGCACCTGTAACACGCAAATTTTGTAATTAGAAAACGTATCATGGTTGAAAGGAAGAAAAGCATATGAAATGATAAATTGTAAAGCACGAAGAAAACATAAAAAAATTGTTTTTTGGTGGATTAGGGTTTTTTGGTTTTTCTTTTTCCCAGCAGCGACGGTGCTACCCTTCACCCACAGAGCACCGCGGCGCTGCTGCCTGTGGCTAGTAGAGCGTGGACCGCTTGTCAGCTGTGGACAGAGCGTCGTCGCATGCTCTACCCGACGGCCAAAGACCCTATAGGGAGGAAATTTTGGTTTTCCAAGTCAATCTGAACCCCTATTGGAATGGTTAATCCCCTATTTTACCATTTCAAACCAATAATCTACCTTAATTCTTGGATTTAAACATTTAAAAATCATTTTAAGAAGATGGATTTAAAAAATGAAAAGAAACAAAATGACATTTGTTGAGTATAGAAGGGGAAAGAATCAAATGCTTACCTCTTCTACAGAGAATGAAGGAACAATGAAGTGAAGCACCCTTGCAAAATCACTGGTGGGAACTCTCGCTATCAAAGCCAACTACCAAAACTCACCAATGGTAAAAAGCAAATGGTAAAAATATCTTACCTACCCTTTCTATTTCTAGAATATTTGGAGTTTTAAAAAATTCATTATAATTTATTTATTTTGAAATCCGAATTATTTCATTAAAAGTGGGCTTTTGTTTTTTACTTTCTATAATTTTGATAAAATGGCTTTTAATGGTGTTTTTTGAGTCTTTTCAGGTAAACATTGGGTTATGGCTCCAATATAAGTTATTTTTGTCTTTTTCAAGCTTAGAGCAAGACTGAAAAAGTACTGAGCATTGTTTTACACTTTTTACATGCTCATTAAAATTCCAGTAGAAAGGTGTCGAATCTACTTTTTCGCTTTTTCAGACTCGTTAAAAGTGGATTAAGAAAAAGGAACTTAGTTAGGGAGTTATATTTAAGCTCTTTTTAGTCTCCTCAAAACACAAAAAGATTGCCAAGCGAACTTGTTGCGTTCATGCTTGTAAAAGAATCAGAATGGTCGACTAGTCGAGGGTAGGTTATCTCTTTTTTAGATCGACTAGCCTTTTATATGAAAAAGGACCTTTTGGAGTCTTCTTAGTCATTTCAGACTCTCTAAACATGAAACGACAAATGAGTTTGCTTTCATCGGACTGGTAAAACTAAACGATGAAAGACCCTATTTGGGAACGAACCCCTCCTTTCTCAGGTTTGTGAAAAATATGAGAATGGACTCGTCATCTGATGAGCTTTAACGAGTGTTTGTTACCCTCTTTGGACTCGTAAACAGGAAAATAAGCACTCAAATTTTGAGGTGGGAAAATTAAAGGAAAGGGGAATGGTTTTCATTTGTTTTATGGTAGTAATCTACAGTCTTCCTTTGAACATGGCACCTGTCTACATTTTCATATCTGAACAGTTGGGTTTTTAGCTTGTCTAAGAGTCGATCCGCTTTTGTGAGTCACCTGACTCCTTTGAGTCTATTCAAAGAATGCTTTGTCATATTCCTTGCATTACACCTGGTTCTATTATCGTTAAGTCAATGCTGCTAATTCATGTGGCGTGCCGTCAAATTGTTCAAAGGATGTCTCTTTCAGAAAAATAACCCATCAGTAACTTTACTTGTCCTTGAGATTCAGTCATGTCTGAGTCAGTTCTATCACTTCAAATCAACGTTTGATCCTAGTTTCGTGTCACTAATGTGGGAATCATCATCGCACTCCTGTGACAAGTCTATTCCTGTCGACTTCAAATCATTATCTAGGAATTAGACCTACAAACCTAAAAGAGTACCTTGAAGCCTGCATGTCTCAATGGCAGGTTTTCTCGTTTTCAACAGTAGGTTTTCATTTTCATCAATGGCCTCTGATTGAAATATTCTGTCAAAGTGTTCGACTTCACAACATTTATTCACACTTGGGGAAATGTACTAGGATACCTTGGGGATCATTGACATCAATGGTGATTTCCTTTGCACTTGTTAACAGTTGACATTAATGACTGGTAATCAAGTGGTTTCTACCATGTTCGACGTCAACACATCTATTCACATGGTTAGGATCGCATCATTTGGGAATTGGAATGAAGACCTTGAGTGGTTAGGCTACCGTCATCATTTCCTATGCTTAGGTTGCGTTTGGAGATCATTTAGAGTCATGACATGGATCCACATTGTATGTTTGGTGGCTGTGTTCTGTATCTGAGGTTGATAGACATGGATCTACTTTGTATATTCCGTAGTTATGTCCTACCTCCTATAGTAGTTATTTATGGATCTACAGTGTATTAATGGTAGCCATGACATGGTCATCATCATAGATATGCAGTGTATGGGTCCGTAGCTATGATTGGTTTGGATAAAGTTAGTTACTGGTCCTGTATGAGTCTATCTCTTTTTTCCTTTGTATCAGATGGAAAACTTGCAAACCATTTCACCTATCGCTTTCTTCTAGCTTAATACTTTGGGGGGAATTCTGTTCCACCTAGAAATCTCACATTGCTTATCAGCCTTCATGATAATTTCACATTGCCTTTCAACCTCCCAGAAAGCCTGGCTTGAGTCACCTTGGTCACTTTTTTTCCATACCTAGAAGGGATGGGGACTTCATGTTTTTTACACAGAGCGTCAGCGATGCTTGTCAGAGTTGACCCATAAGCGTCATTGTCTCCTTTCTTTGGACAAAACCCTAGGTCGACGCCTTTGTCATTTTTGCTAAGAGCACTGGTGGTTAGAAAATGAGAAAAAAGAAGTTTCTGGAAGCTTCCATGTAGAAGCTTCTGTGGGGTTAGTTCCTATATGCTTGGGAGAGGTGGCATTTGCCTCCCTCACCTGTAGGGATCTCATTCTATCCATTTTCCAAGTCATCTCATGGGTTTTAGGCCTATAAATGAAGCCTTCATGAGGAGAGTGAGGGAGGCCAGAAAAAACATCCTTATGCTGCTAGTTTGAAGTTTGAATCAGAGGCAAAGTAGAGTTAGTTTATGGTTGGAGAGGTCTTCATAGTCATAGGATACTGTAGACATTCTTATTGAGATCGAAGCCATCGACATCAAGGCTTTTTAGTTGTACTTCTTTCTCATCCATATATTAATACAAAGACATTTCCCTTTCCTATATTTGATTGTATTGATTGTAATCAAGATATTATTGGGTTCCTTGATCACCAATATGAATAGTCAATTTATCATGGTGCTCTCATCCCGTTTGATTGTCTTGTGATCTATTTTGCAAGTACTGAACCATTGCAAGGACTTTTGGAGAGAAGACAAACAAATCAAAGGTTGAGGTATATTGTATTTCATCTTAGTTAATATGATTATTCAAGGAAAGGATATGTTGCTGTGTCTTTTTGTTCTGTAGTTGTGATTTACATTGCAGAGGAATAAGCAGTGTCCGCACTGATTGAGAGTTCCTGATAACAAAAGACCATTTGATCAAGAAAACAAGACTTCTAAATATTAAAAACACAATTAATTCTATACAAGTTGTGCCTTCTTAGTATATTTTACTAACTAATAATCAAATTGAAAATAGAAGCATAAAGCAAATGTACAATCATAGAGAAAAAACATAAGGGTAAAAGGTTTGTCTTAGGTAAAAGTTATTGATATGACTTTAGAATATATTTAAATTTCTAGGTCTCAAGTCCAAAAATATAGACAATCCTAGATGCAAACCTAGGTACTAATACCATGGAAAATTTGTGATGTTCTCATCACTATAGCAATGAGTAAAAATATGCATTATGTTGGCTTCCTTAATGTCAATAATAACTCTAGCAATTGTCTTTTTTATTCTTCATTTCTAGATGTTTCTATAAGCATTATGCAACATTCTTTCCAATATGCATTCTAGTAAACAAATGAGATACTTGTAGGTGCTCATAGTATGGAAACTAACTAAATTGGATGGAGTAGTGTTTCAAACCTCATGGAATATCACTCTGATGACCTTTGAGAAGCATCAATGGAAGAAGTTTTTTTATTTTTTATTTATTTTTAATCTAAGTAGATATAAAAATATAAAAAAGTAATACAAGTATGAATATAAGTAAAACCAATTTCTTGTCACGAATCTTATCAAATGCCATTTTCCATAGTTTAGGCATCATTCTTTGTGGTTTTTTCCCTCTCCATTCCTTCCCATTAAAGAGAATTTTTTCAATAATTCGATACCATAGTCCATAGGGAGGAGATTCTTGAACTCATTATACACCTCCTTTCCTAAAATTATTGAACGTCTATATATTGTTCTTGGATAGAACATACATAGTAAATACAAATAATAATAATAATAATAATGAATTTATCCTGGTGGGTTAGCTCGGTGGTTGAGAGTTGTTTCTTTCAAGTAGGAGGTCTCGAGGTCAAATCCCTAGGTTGTTATGTATAGATTGTAATAGGGCCCCACACCATGCCCCTATCGGGTTAGGATCTATAATTAGAGAAGACGGTGTACCCTGTAGAAAGGATTGGCTTCCCCATGTTCTCCAAATTTCAGGGGGGTTCCATGGATGTAGTGAGCACTGATATCTGATGCCGTGAAGCACATTAAAAAGAATAATAATAATTAACGATTATTGAAAAGACACGTCCTATCTAAAACACATGACGTATTGAAAGGACATGACTTACAATTGTGACCTAATCGATGTTGTAAGCACACTGTCACATGATCATTGTATCTCATCGTCTCATTCATTATACATTTATTATATTATTTGTCCATTATGGATTATAACTTGTCCTACTTAGATCGGATATTGAATTATTGAATGACTATTCGTATTCAGAAAACAAATATTGTCCGTTTAATTGGTATCAGAGCTTCGTACCAATATGACCTTCAACCATGTCTTCTCAGACCTTGTATGAAATAAGTTTTAGCTACCCATTGAATTTTTTTTGGAGTTTCTCTAAATAGGTATTTGACCATATTTAGGTTTCTAGCCATTTTCAAAATCAAATCTTTATTGAAGAAAGAACTATTCCCCTGCAAGCAAAATCAGAAGAATTGTAGGAGTGTTGTCTCGATATATTAAAAAAAAGGCAAAAAAACTTTGTGAAGATTAAGCAACAAAACCATTGAGAAAAATAGAGAAAATGAAGGTGGACCAATAAACAGAACAAGATCCACGAGGTGGCAATGTCAAATGTCCTTGACATTGCCACCAGCTGTTGCAAGAGAAGCGATGCTCTAGGAAGAATGAAAAGAAGCTACTAGCTAATAGATTAGGAGCTTCTTTTGCAAGGCCATGAGAAATTGTCTAGCAAGAAGGATGTGTAAATGCAATGTTGTATATTGAACACTCAGGAATGAAGAGCGAGTCAGGTTAACAAGTACGAATGTGCCATTTTTTCTTTTAAATTCACATTTATATATAGTTAGAATTCCATATAGAGTATCCCTATGTTATTTTGTTTATCAATCTACATTAAGTCATATATTATTTCTTATTTTTTAATAAATGACTCAGAATTACTACCAAATCTCTTTTCCATTAATGATATGATATAAGAAATGAATGCATATGTACACAATATATATCCACAAAATAAATTACAAATTAGAAGATGAAATTGAAGATGACGAAATGTCATATGTCATTGCAAAAATCAATATTATAATAATTTATTTATAAATAAACTTTAATACTTGAAAGTAATTACTTTTTGACCACCCAATACAACTCAAAATTTATTTATTTGATATGTGATGTCATGGACATTGATTTGTGGTTCCAGCCCATTGTCATATGGCAATGGTGGTAAACCAGAAAACAATGTCCATGATCAAAGGCATAAAACAAGAAGACACAAATATAAAGAATAAAAATTCCCATGACCGAGATTTTTGAGCCCAATTCGTGTAGAATGTGGGGCATAAAACATCTTCATGTGTTTTGAAATTCATCAATAGAGAAATGGTGGGAAGAAACAATGGTCCTACAGAAAGCATAGATCCTCTCTTACACCCTTACCTAAAACCTTTGGCGAGCCTCTAGTTTGGTTTCAATTTCGGGTTTTGTTCAATCTACATTTTTAGGTCTTATTGCTTCCGCCCAGATGGAGAACCTATCTATTAAGGTGGCTTATTACGCAAGTCCTTCCTTATGTAATGACAACATTTAAGATAATAATGGTTCAGTCTTTATATAGATGTATGTTTCACAATGATGCTTATTCTCAATCATTCCTTCCTTTGATAATAAACAATGACTAATCTCATTGAAATAAATAAGTATGAGGTAAAAATCGATACATTGGAGAAGGGAACCAATACATATCCAATTAAAATTTTACCTACCAATAAATCACTAGAAGCATCAGAAGACGAAGGTTTTAAGAGAATGGCACCAGATACAAGCATACCCTATCGTCATCCTAATTATATAGGCCATGAACAAACTAGCCAAAGAAAAAATCAATATGCAAAGCTAAGTAATGATTCTACTCTATTGTCAATAAGTTCGAGTATGTAATCCTATCATCATAAAATTCATTTCCAAACAAATCACAAAATACTGAATTATAGTGATCTGACCCTTACATAATTCAACAACTTTGCTGATCACTTAAAATATCATATCGCCTTGTGTCATCAACAATGTTAAACATAAGAATAAAGAATCTCAAGAAGGTCTTGTAAGCTAGACCAAAGACATAAATTTTGTATACTTGAGGACAATGTATTTTTAAAGGGGAATGCAATGTAAAATACATACTAAATAACAATAAATAATGATGATGACGACAATGATTAATGAAAAGACATGTCATATCTAAAATACATGACCTATTGAAAGGACATGACTTACCATTGTGACCATCCAATGCTATAAGTACACTGTCACATGTGTCAGGTAAATAATATCACCCTTAATTAAACTATCAATCGAGGTTAGTAAGCTTTGAGTTGTTACACTGTCTGTGCTAGGTAAGATGGACTACTCTAGGCTATGTTATAAATTTGAAAATTGAAAATGAAACCTACTCAATTCACTCCCAAACCATTAATAATCTAATTATCATTCACTCTGCTAACATGAGATGTATATGTATACTAAAACAATCAACCTTTCATTAAATGCTTATAAGGTAGAACACATGGATAAATCAACTATCTATTTCATCTTAAAAGATAAGTCTTTAAACAACAAAAAAAAAACTCGAACCTACTTTTCCGAATAGTCTTGCTACTGAAATAACAAAATCAACTAAAAAACCAAAAATTCTTAATAATATGATGCTTACTGGCCTAGATGAAATTGAAGCCTATATCTTTGACTTGAACAGAAAACAACTATCATTAATCTGAAAACCAAACTAGGTAGTAATACAAAATTCTTCAGACATTGCTCGGTAATTCCTTCAACAATAACTGCATTCAAACCAACAATTAATTACCTGAAATTTTAATCCTTTCTACCAAAAGAAATCTTCAAATACCGAATATAAAATTCCTGGCTAGTTAAATATGAAGTATTTCTATGAGCTATTAAACTCAAAAGAAAAATAACAAGCACTCGAAATCTTTCAGCAGATTTAATTTATAAGAAAATGAAACAAACCAAAAATATGATATTATCAACCGCAAGTACACTCTATAATTTCTTTAAGAACAACATACCATATCTAACTTCTAGAAATGCATATGAAACAACAATAACCAACTGATGAAAACAAAAAACCTTACAGTAACAATAAAATGCATAAAAACATAACCAACAGCGTGTGAAGGTGGGCCCCCCTCCAGAGGTTCAGATTGCGAATAAAAGATTAAGACGGTATTTAGAATTAAACTGATAAGAGTTCCATCAAATGAGTTTTTGTATCTCTGTCTGACTCCCTCTGCTAAGACCACTGCCAAATATATATAGGTTTACATCATATGGATCGACCACTGAAAGGGTCGACCTTTCAAATGATCATAGCAGTCAAATAGAAATAAACGCAACAGAGATCTGGTTGGATTCCATCCTTAGTAAATTCTCCCACATCTTCGGCTATGCACTTGATAAAGAAATCGCAGATCCTCAAGGAATTGAACTGGCCATGGCTACCATTCTTCTCGGGCGTTAGATAACTAAACCCTATTTCAATCCTTTTTTTATCTTCAAAATATTTGATATTTTATTGACTACGCTGATATAGGTACTGGATTGCGTGCAAATCAAGGTACCGGATCGAGTGCAAATCTAGGTACCGGATCAGGTATAGGAACGAGTAAGGGATGGTGAAAGAACCTGCAATGAAAATCATTTACTAATAAATACAATCTTCAAACTTATATTAAAACCAAGCAATTAAAATGATATCAATGACATGATTTATACCTGTTGCCACTCCTTTGCTTAATACTTATTAAACCCACACAATTGATGCCTAAGTGACAATTAAGAAGTGAAAATACACATAAAAGACTTATATGCCGGATCAAACATGTAGATGAAATACTACAAAATGGAGGGTCAGCATCTCCCCTACACCCATATTCTTGCATGTCCTCATGCAAGGAAGCAAAAATGCAAAACTAATAAACCTACCTACTCAAACTCCCGAGGTATTAACCAACACCTGCACCTGTGGAGAAAAAGGAACAGGTTTTGATTGACTGCCTGTGAGTTACTCCAGCTAATGTTCTTTCTTTTTCAATTGCTTTCTCAAACTTTTGTTAGATCCAGTCATGTCATCAACTAATTTATGTAGGGAGTTAACCTTAGCTTTAGGGACTCCATTTTCCTTTGTGAGATGTCGATTGAGGAGAGCATATTCCTGAACTTCCCCTATTAGCGGAATGTTTCTCTTCTAGAAATAATCATTTGTTGACAGCTGAGAAGGAGGAATAGAGGGGTTTTGAATTGGATTCATATGGGTTGGTGTTCTGAAAGCAGCGAATGTGGATTGCGCGGGTAGTGAGGATTCATTAACAGAATGCAAAGGGGACAAAGGAACTGAGGACATACGATGGGATGCAGTGGATGGAGGCAGGATTTTTTGTGATGAAGAGGGGGATGATGAAATCTTAACAGAGTTGGAGTAAGCAAAGGTCCCTTCAACCTTTCCTTGAGCCGCATCTTTAGCATCCATGCGACAAGTAAAACATCGAGCAGGCTCTTTTGACAGTTTTACATCCTTTAGTCCTATTTTGGTAGTGGAAGGGAGACCTTCTAGTGACCCACCCAGTTTATGCTTCTGCTTAAGATATGCTTTTATGCCTTGCAACTGATTTTTTTTCCCTTCTGAATATGACTATCAACACCAGATTCAGATATTTTATCCGAACTACTAATTGCATGGGAAGATGCCGATTGGGTTGGCTGCACCGGGGAAATTTCAACAGGAAAAACAACATGAGGGTTTGGAAGAATAAGGAGAAACTGCTCCCAGCTTTGGTTTCTCTTCTGAAGATTAGCCGAGACCAATATATTAATGAGACCATGGTGGTAAAGGCTTGTAGAAGGGTTCTCAGTCTTCTTTCTAACCTGAGTGACCATCTTACTTAAACTCTTCTAGAAATAGAAGGGGAAATTTATGAGTTTTCCAAATTCAAAATGTGCTAGCAATCGAAAATGGCAGGTTTTAAAAATGGAAAACCTACCTTCACAGGTAACAAACCAGTTGATAATCAGCAGGGGACTGATGAATTCGTCCCGTGCCCAATTTTTAGCAAACTCTTTCTCCCCTTTTACTGCTAGAAACTCAGGATTGAAAACAAAATAATAATTTTGTTGAGGAATCTTATAATTCTTGAACCATCGCTCGTCGGTCCGAGGTAACCCTGTGGCTTGAGCGATTGACTCCTCCGACATGGGAAGAGTGAGTGGCCCAATTCGATCTTGATTGCCATTGAATAGTAGGGAAAACTGCAATGAAACTTCCTCATCATAACCCGAAAGAGCAGTGAGAAATGGGCTCCATCCAGCTCGGATAAAAAGATTTCTACAGTCTCGAAATTCTGTTAACGTCAACAGTTCAGAGAGAGATGTTGGCTCATGGAAGTTGACCATGGTGTAGGTATGAGAAATCACAGAATGGCCACTAGGGAGAAAAAGAAACAAACATGGATAGTTGCAAATTATCTCCCTTCTTCTATTGTTCTGCCAACGTCAGCCCATGATTACCAGAGCGATCATTCCGATGGCTCCAAGATTAACGTGATGAAAGACTGTCAAAAAATGATGTTGTGAGTGTTGGCTCATAATGTGCACATTTCCAGAAATTAATGACTACTTCGAGCCATTTGTTAGAGGTACACGACCGCGTGGAGGGCATTTTCCATAATAATTTCGTAATGAAGTGAAGGCATACTGAATAGGTTACGAATAATAAACCTTATGCCTTATAATTCTGGACTCATGAAAGCATTAACTTATAGCATTTGCCATAATCGTTTCAATTGCCATAATCATTTCAAAATATACATGAATAAACTTTATACATATGAATTAAAAGATCACAAGCAATATAAATATAAGAATAAACTTTATACATATGAGTTAAAAGATCATAAGGAGTATAAATGAAACGATTATGAAATAATTAAAGATTTAAAGTTTAATCTTTATCAAAGCATTTTATGAGTTGACTATAAAAAAACTAAGGTTAAGATTATATTATTTATATTAGTCAAGAATTAGTTGTAGATCATTGTCCAAATCGGAGATTTGGACAATGATCATTAAAAACCTGAATTTCTCTTTGTTTTCTAATATGAATATAGAATTAATAAAAATGATTGGTTCAACTCTAATTCTTGCGAAATAAACATATATGCCTTAATAAATAGATCATGTATCAATTTTGACAATTCAATCACCCCATATTCAATTTACTTACCCTCATATTCGTTCAATCAGTTACCTCATATTGGACTCCACCTAGTTCCTCATCCAATACCTCTTCTAGTACCTTATCCAGTACCTCATATGTTAAGACTCTAGGTATCCCAATTTTTTGTGATAGCATAAATAAGATACATGTGAAAAAGTGCAAAGATCTACTTGTAATGTCCTGAACAAAAAGTCACCAATCAACAAACTAAAATCTCCTTTAAATAATCTTCTGATTCATGTCAACATAATTCAAAAACAAATTTATTTCCCTTTAGCTATACTGAAACCTAATTAATATTTTGTTCAGTCAAGAGTTTTATATTGAGATTTATAAAAATACCAGTCATCGTGGTTCAACATTACACAAGGATGTGCGGGTGATAAAGACACTGGCAAGTTCATTGAGTCTTTGATCCATTAGACAATTTGGAGGTAAAATCCCCCTTTATGGTGAGGATTCAGAAGTAGAGAGTCAAATTATCTTAAGGAGAATATCCACTAATTGTTGGACAAATATTATTACATTTGATTTCACCTAACGCATCCTTTAGATCTTACGAGAGTGCCTTGTTCATACAAGCAAGGATAAATGAAGCATGATAACATATACTACATGATAATCGGATAGTTGGCCTACCACATGTATAGCTAGTGGATCTTTCTGTTTTCTCCCCGGTTTCTTTAAACAGAGTTCTCTGATCATCTTTAAATAAATGGGAACATCCCTTATGGCTTGAAGCAAAGGAATTCGAACACAGACATTCCTAAGTTCATTTTCAAAATCAAACTGAGGTCTTACCACAGGTTTTTCAGTGGCCAATATTTCCGGATATGGTGGGATGTCCGATATCTGTGGTTCAGGTGTAGGTTCTATTTCGATTGTGTGAGTATTGTCCAAGATACTAGGGTTTCCTTCTTCTAGATGGTTCTCCCCATTTTCTTCCTCAAATTCCTCTTGAATAACGTCAGCGAGGTTTGCCCTATTTACAGTCCTCACTGACCTAAGTTGTATATCGTGGATTGGTATTACATTGATAACAAATTTTGGAGTACCTCAACATTGTTAAGAGGTTGAGGAACCCTGTTGTTTGGGTTTGGAATAGGTTGGGCAGGAAGTAAAGTTGGCCTAGGGGGATTTACATTATGATATTGTTGAGGAATATGTGGAGCTTGTAACGACGGCGGTGTGAAACCGGGTAAAAACTGTTGGGCATTAGGTGGGTATGGAGAGTAAGAAGGAATATGTGGTGGGGCTTGCATACCACTGTAACCTTGTCCCCTCCAACCTTGTTGCCAAGGATGGTTCTATACCGATTGATTTTGCCAATTTGGCCAAGCTTGTGGGTTCTAAGTAGGTTGCATTGGGTAGTAGTAAGCTTGATTTTGGTATGTAGGATCTGGATATTGATTTTGAGGATGAGTTGGCCATGGTATTCTAGGTGCATATGATTGCTCACTTGCTTCAGTATTTATCTTGTATAAGCCTGGAATTTAGGAAGTGCAGGGAAACTCTCTGTGGAATGTTTTTCAGTGCATAATGCACACACACCAATAGTTTTAAGGGGACATTCCTTGAGAGTATATCTTTTCCTGCACTTGGGACAAAAGATTTATAATGTTGCATATTCCTCTTCTTGTCTCTTCTTAGTCTTCAAGGCATCAAATTGAGAAGTTAGGGTGCCCAGGATATTAGTTTTAAAATTTTCTAATAGATTCCCTAACTCCATTCTAGTGACCCCACTAGTATTGGCTACCCTAGAGGCTCAAGGAACTCCATCCCTTACAGATCTTCCAGTTTTATTCCCACTACGGGAGTATTTCTACATAATTCACATATTTCCTCAAATGGCTTGTGATAGATATTCACCTACAGCCATTAGGTTAAGAATTTCGATATATTATTCCAAAAGTCCCTTCAGGAAGAGTGTTCTCACAACATCTTCCTGGAGGGTGTTATATTCATATTTTTGAAGACTGTAGCTGAACCGTTCCAGAAATTCCTCTAAAATTTCCTCTTCATGTTGTTGCATCTTGAAAATATCATAATGGGCATCTTTTGACCCACAATAATCCTGATATTTCTTTAGGAAGACATCTTTCATTTCATTCCATGTTGTTATACTACTTTCTCCTAGCCCCATGAACCAACGAAGTGCTGTATCCTTAAGAGTAGAAGGGAATAACTTCAATTTCTGGGTGTCCTGGAGATAATTATAAATTTGACACAATATGCTGAACTTAAAGAGAAAAGTATCAGGATCTTCAGTACTCTTGCCATGAAAGACATGTGCTGAATATAAAGGAATGTTTTTCATGTTAACGTTTTGTATTCAATCCAAAATTGGAAATCCAATGGTTGTCTCAGTTCGAGTCTCCTGTTCCACTTCCTCCTCATGGTATCCCATAGTGAGTGGGTTATCGAACAGGGTAAAGCTTAACTTTTCTTCTCTGGAGGGTGATGGTGAGAGACCCCACCTAGGTCATGTTTGGAGGAATATATTTCCCTTAATATTTTCTAGTGGACTTAAAGTGGACACTATTTGAAAGATTACATGTTCTACGGTGTTTCCAAATAGTGCATTAATATTTTCTACATCCACTAAATTTTCCAGGCTAGGATCCTCTTTTATAGGTGAGATTTTGGTACTTTCAAACACCTCTGCTACTACCAGCAGGTATTTCTGAGGTGATTTAGTTTTTACTCCTATGGAATTTGATTTGACTATTTCTTCTATTGTTGTCCTACAATTTCCTGCGTGACACTTTCTTTTCTTTTGTATCTTTCTTTGGGGTTTCTTGATGATGATGGGGTTTTATCTCCAAAAATAAAAGAAATCTGAGAACTAATTTTGGTATATCTACCTCTACTATCCCTAGGTCTCATAAAAAACTTATGCTAAAAAAAACAAATCTGATTAAGAACTATTCTACTTAATAAACCAAATCAAGAACACCAAAGCTACAAAGGGATTCTAAAGAACCTGTTATAACAGATGCAAGGGTTCTTACCTCTCGTCTTACCGTCCCTTCTCCTCCTTCGACAGAAACTAATCACACTAAAAAAAACAATTATCAGATTAAAGAAACATTCAAATACTATCTTACCTTCGAACAACTCCACAGCAACGACGCCAAAAATATAAGGTAAATAATATCACCCTTAATTAAACTATCAACCGAGGTTAGTAAGCTTTGAGTTGTTACACTATCTGTGCTATGTAAGATGGACTACTCTAGGTTCTGTTATAAATTTGTAAATTGAAAATGAAACCTACTCTGATCACTCCCAAAGCATTAACAATCTAACTATCATTCACTCTGCTAACATAAGATGTATATGTATACTAAAACAATCAACCTTTCATTAAATGATTATAAGGCAGAACACATGGATAAATCAACTATGTATTTCACCTTAAAAGATAAGTCTTTGAACAACAAAAGAAACTTGAACCTACTTTTCCGAATAGTCTTGTTACTGAAATATCAAAATCAACTAACAAACCAAAAATTCTTAATAATCTGATGCTTACTGGTCTAAATGAAATTGAAGCTTATGTCTTTGAATTAATAAAAAAACAACTATCCTTAATCTGAAAACCAAACTAGGTATTGCTACGAAATTCTTCAAACATTACTTGGTAATTCGTTAAACAATAACTGCATTCAAACAAACAATTAATTACCTGAAATTTTAATCCATTCTACCAAAAGAAATCTTCAAATACCGAATATAAAATTCCTGGCCAGTTAACTACGAAGTATTTCTATGAGCTATTCAACTCAAAAAAAGACACTAAGCATTCGAAATCTTTTAGCATATTTAATTTATAAGAAAATGAAACAAACTGAAAATATGATATTATCAACCTCAAGTACACTCTATAATTTCTTTAAGAACAACATAACCTATCTAACTTCTGGAAATGCATATGAAACAATAATAATCAACTGATGAAAACAAAAAACCTTACAATAACAATAAAATGCATTAACATAGAATCAACAATGTGTGAAGGTGGGCCCCCCTCTAGACATTGCTTCAGATTGCGAATAAAATCTTAAGACGGTATTTAGAATTAAACTGAAAAGAGTTTCAACAAATGAGTTTTTGTATCTCTGTCTAGCTCCCTCTGCTAAGACTACTGTCAAATAGATATAGGTTTACATCATATGGGTCGAACACTGAAAAGGTCGACCCTTCAAATGACCATAACAGTCAAAGAGAAATAAACGCAACAGAGATCTGGTTGCATTCCATCCTAAGTAAATTCTCCCACATCTCTGGCTATGCACTTAATAAAGAAATCGCATATCCTCAAGGAATTGAACCGACCATGGCTACCATTCTTCTTGGGCATTAGATAACTAAACCCTATTTCAATCCTTTCTTTATCTTCGAAATATTTGATATTTTATTGACTGCGCCGATATAGGTACCGAATTGAGTGCAGATCTAGGTAACGGATCGAGTGCAGATCTAGGTACCGGATCATGTACATGAACGAGTACGTGATGGTGAAAGAACATGCAATGCAAATCATTTATTAATAAATACAATATTCAAACTTATACTAAAACAAGCAATTAAAATGATATAAATGTCATGATTTATACATGTTGCCACTCATTTGCTGAATACCTATTAAACCCACACAATTGATGCCTAAGTGACAATTAAGAAATGAAAATACACATAAAAGACTTATATGCCGGATCATACATGTAGATGAAATACTACAAAATGGAGGGTCATCAACATGGTCATTACATCTCATCATCTCATTCATCATACATTTATTATATTATTTGTCCATTTATGGATTATTGTATTTTGTCCTATTTACACTTGTTGTTTCTTCAGTAAACAAACTTTGTTCTTATCATTGGAACTCATATTGAACATGCATATTTACTCTTTGTTTGAATTGCTGCAAGTTATAGAATAATGTTAATAAAATGCCAAAAATATTCAAAAAATATATGAGTAATAAATTATATATAGAGTTACATTACAAATACACATACCGTTTAAGGCCCAACGCATCATGAATTGTCCATGTAAATATTCCATGCAATTGAAATTGTTTTTGACCTATTCGGGTTTGAAGATGTTGTACATACTGATGTTTGACCATAAATTAAAAGTTCATATATAAGAGTCTCAAGATACATATCCAAATCTTTAACTTCGTGTTTACCTAGCTATTGGAAAATATACATAGTTAAGTCCTTATAGATGCAAAAATGTGAAAAAAAACAAAATTGGTTCTATGTTTGTTATAGAATATTTTGCCACATTATTACAAAGAATTTCAATCCGTTCCAATCTATGATCCATCCCTTTTGCAAACTTCCTTGTCCCTATATAGATAAGGAAAACTATCCCTTCTCAATGAAATCTCTCAAAACATCCCACTTTTGTTCACATATGTACCTTGACTATGTAGAGCATACAGATATGCACCTTGATAGTGCACAACAAGCATAGGACTTGTTTTGAGGATAAGAAAATATTAATTCTCGAGAAAAGAAAAAAAACTGTTTCATAGGTTTCCACCTTCTTTTTTCTCGTACATAACTACCTAACTTCCCTGACAGCCTCCCCAAAGTATACAAGAGGTAAGTAAAGAATGAGAAGGAGGAGAGAGAATTATAGCATCCTCATGCTAAACCATGTTTCCAAGTCTCCAAACATTCCCTCATATCTGGAAATCTGCATTTCCAGCAGCCTCCATTCCATATCTACTCAAGAAACTAGTCTTTTGTTTCTTTGGACTTGTCTATGTGGAGTGAGGAGAAGTTATGTAAGTGTGGCCCGAGTGTTGGAACTCAGATCATGGTTGCATAATAAGGCCACAACTAAGAACACGTGTAATTATCATGTATCTTATTGTTTTTTATATATAAAGAACTCACTTTCATGTCATGTAATGTGTGAAAGTTTATCTTGATGGTTTCAGACATTTAATTTGTATTTTATCCATTATATTTGCAATTTATTTTCCATGTTTTTATTTATACTTTGCGATTGTAGGTTTTCAAGGACATTTGTGGATAAAGGTTTGAGAGAAAGGATCTTCTTCAGCCACGAGAATCCAAGTAGGAATTCAATCTCTTAGTTTTCAATAATTTAAAAACTGTATTTTTTTATTTGAATTTTTGAAAGGATTGCGTGAGTTGTTTATGGGAACCAATTTATGATGTCTCAAATCCATAGCCATTAGGGGGATTTTCCCTGAAATAGAATTAGCGACTCGATTAGAGAGAGTCTGCTTTTTTTTCCGGTTATTTTAGGGTATTTCTATGATCGTTGGTTTAGTCCATTAGGGGGATTTCCCCCAAAACAAACTTGACGACTCTAGCTATGAATTATGATTCAAAAAGTAAGAAATATATAATGCCAACTAAGCACAAAAATCACATCACTAGAAAAGTCCTATATATATAAACTCAAGCATATAGCTTTAGGCCTCCCCTTTGTTGGTCTACCCTATGAATTAATGACTCTCTATATTATTACAATAAACATATATTTCTTACTTGCATATAGTTTAGGCCTTCCCTCCATTATGATGCATTTGAACCTTTTGCAGCCCAAATTTTCCATAGGATCAAACTTGTTGGGTATTGTTGCAACAACCATCTCTATTTTAATTTGCACCAAATCGACAAAGGAGCATACCTAACATGGGGCACTGTAGTCATCACCCTATTGCCATTTTGGTGTCCATGCCTAGTTTTTCTCATGGAACTGGGAGCCTTTATCCTTTTACCATGACTTTGAGAAGAAGCAACATGCCTCTCTTTCTCATATATTTCTACTCATTCCCTGTAAGGCTCACATTTTTTCTCATTATGCATTTGCCTTTGCTCACAAATATGCCTAATGTTTCATTGCACCTTTCATATTGTCATCACATTCATTGTGTTGACGATCACTTTCATCCATTGCATTTTCATTTTGGATTTTATCCCTAGAAGAAACATGTTGATGAGTGTCCACCTCTTGCTCAATACCTTATTTGAATTTTTTTCTTTGCATAGGTCTATCCCATGCACTTGGAACATAGTTGCATGCCCTGCGACACTCATTTCTTCCATTGTACTATAGCACACTTTTATTCCTTTTCATGCTTTTTATAATATGAAAAAGACAAAAAATCAAATATTCCAAAATGAAATATGGGGGAGAGTCGGTTCTTATTTATGTTTGGAAGCAGTTGTGTCTCCCTTGAACAAAGCATATCGTATTAAGTCATTGTCTCAGTAGTTTGGGTTTTTAGTATGGCCTTAGGAAGTTGAACTCATTTATGGATTGTCTCCCACAACTGGTTTCTCTTCCAGTCACTATGGAGAATCCTGTTCATGTCTCATATGTATATACTTATTTCTTGTTCATTCATGAGTCTGAGTTGCCTTAGTCACTTATTATGTCATGCTTATGTTCAAGGGAGGTTTTAACCTCCGTTGGTCACTTCTCAGAACTGTTGACTTTAGTATGCCGACCTTCCTAAGTGTTAAGTACGTTTCCAAATCAATCAATTTGTTCCATGAGATACATGGCCTTCTTGTACTACCTCGTGTTGGATGATGGGAGATGCCTTAATGCCGCTCCTTCTAGCGGATCACTTCCCAATGGCCATCAACATCTACTCATCTATTCTAGAATAGTGATATAGAGACCTTTTAGTACCTTTCAACTTGCAGTCATTAGTGGCAGGTTTGCTTTCTACCAACTATGGGAACACATTAAAGTACCCTAATCATTAGGGTATATAGGTTTCCAACATCAAAACATATATTTACACTTGTTATATTGTATGAGGTACCTTGCCTCTGATTATCATTATTGGTGAGTTGGATTGCATTTGTTAATGGTATACATCAATGACCTATAATCAAACAGTGCCTTACCATGTTTGAATTCAGGACATCTATTCACATGGTTTAGACTCATACCTGTGTTGGTTGGTTTGAAGATCTCGATTCCATTATATAACATCACTTATTTTTGTTGTGAATTGAGTTGCATTGTATTGTCATTTGCTCATTTTGTGACACAAATTCTTATGGAGATCGTTTATTGAGTACTTATTTACATATATATTCACTTTATTCTTATGGAGATCAATATATTGAGTACTTATTTACATTAATATTCATTTTAGTCTTATGGAGATCAATATATTGAGTACTTATTTACATTAATATTCATTTGATTCTAAGACATATATACACTATGTATTGCTTCATGGCTATGATCTCTTTTGACATGGATCCACGGTGTATTCATTTTTTCATGGCCATGATCACTCTTATATATCACATGGATCAGTAGTGTACTTGATTTGGTGACCGTGCTTTTTATTACTTCTGAGCATGGTTATACCCAACTCAGGAAGATAAAGTTTTGACTTGTTTTGTTGTAGGTTCACTACTTATGGCCAATGTTTGACTACTTCTTCTGGGTTCACCTTACAAAACATACTTTTGAATATTTATAATGTATTTCAACCATCAAGTGTCCTTCTGATCTCACATGTTAGGGACATCTGTTATATCATATTTTTCCAAATCACTGCAAAGATGCTCAATTTGTCTCTTTCTATGATCTTCATCGGTTTTTCAAACTTTCTTATCCCTATATAGATCGAAAAAACTATCCTTTCTCTATGAAATATCTCAAAAAATCCCTGTTTTTTTCATAGATGCACCCTACCTATGTACAATATGTGTATACATGCTCTGATAGTGCACATAAGGCATATGACCCGTTTTCAGGGTAAAAGATAATAATTCTAATGACAAGTGAAAATAGTTTCATGGGTTTCAACCTTCTTTATCTCTTAGATAACTACCCTAAATTCCCTAACTACCTCCCTAAAAGTATAAAAAATGGTAAGCAAAGCATAAGAAGGAGGAGATAGTATTATAGAATCCTTATGCTGAAACTCTACCTATTGAATCCATAAACCCTATTCCTAGGAATGTAAACATTCCCCCATATCTAGAAATCTGCATTTATAGTAGGATCCATTCCTTATCTAGTTAAGAAACTAGTCTTTTGTTTCTTTGGACTTGTCTATGTGGAGAGAGGAGAAGTTACGCAAGTGTAGCATGAGTGGAGGAAATCAGATGTTAGTTGCAGAGCAATGTTGCAGCCAAGAACATGTGTAACTATAATGTATCTTATTATTTTTTTTATATAAAGAATTTTATTTTCTATCCTATAACGTGTGAAAGTTTATCTTAATAGTTTTTGACATTTAATTTGTAGTTTATCCATTATATTTGCAGTTTGTTGTCCATGTTATTGTTTATAATTTGTGATAACAAGTTTTCAAGGACATTTGTGGATTAAAGATTGAGAGAAAGGATCTTCTTCAGCCATGGGACTCCATATAGAAATCCAATCTCTTACTTTTCAATAATTTAAAATCTGTAAATCTATTTAATTTCATATTTGAAAGGACTGTGTGAGTTGTTTATAGGAACCGATATGTGATGGGATTTTCCTAGAAATGATGTTGTTAACGATATTAAAAGTAAATACTTGGAATGATGAATGCTAACATGGCATTATTCCTCTTTATTAGCATCCAAGGAGGAAGGTTATTGTTTATAACAAAAACTAGTTGAATAAAGTAACTAGTTTTGAGCTTCCAAATGGATTGATACTATCAATTGCCACTGGAAGTCTAACATTATGAGGTTCTTTTTAAAAATGGGTCATCTTTCCATGACATATCTAAATGAAAAACCATGTCCAAGAATTTTCATGACACCATATTCACTTCTTTACCACACATGATAGTCCATAAACTTTGCTATGTTTTTGCACCTAAACAATCATTGGAAACATGGAATTATGGGTATATGATGGAGAAATTTGTGGGGAACCTTATTTTTTACCTGATCTGTATGATATATATTGATTCCATATTCAAGGCATTAAACATGTTATGCTTGTTGTTCATAATATATAATATGATCATTAAGAATTACATCAATTGTATTATACACCATTCACATTATCCAAGTGGATATTATTGGTTACTCACCTCTTCCACTAAATCAACATGGTTCTCCAACTTGGAAATTTGTGTAGGATTTTCTAGGTTTTTTTGGGTCCAAAACTTCTGGGGCTCTTTTGAGGACCTAAACAATGTTTTTTGGCCCAAAAAGTCCTATCGAATGTGTTGCTCTTAGAACAACATGAGCAACACAATTGATTACCAACATGCCATTGCTAAGATTTTTTTGGGCAAAAAACATTGTTTAGGTGTAATCCAATGGAAGGAGAAACCATCAGTTCAAAATCATTTTCACCCACAAACTTGGTGATAGTGTAGGTCCCATATCAGAGCGGTCAGATCTTTCTATGGTGGCCTATGAGGTGATCTTTCTACAAATGAAACCAGGCCTTGTCACCAACCTGAAACTTATGGGGAACCCGATGTAGATCATGTCGCTACTTGTAGTTGGAGTTAGTGTTGATGTATATGTAACTTCGGAATGTATTCTTCTATGTATCTTATGTATTGTAACCCGATGTTTATTCCAGGATGTTTCTATTATGTATTTGAGTCATGTGATCATGCCTCGATGTTCCAATCGGGAAGATTAATAATGTAAACAAGTCATATCAAGTCATTAGGTAAGTCCCCACAGTTTCGGGGCACTTGAGTTATTATACACTAATTAAGGTGTAGGCTCGAGTAGTAATTGTTAGGTTGAGCCTACGTGTGAAAATGCAATTCAAGTGAACGGATGAATATAAATAGAGAGTGAGAGTCTCTCTATTTATCACTTGTGAAATACATCACTTGCTCTCTCAAGTGTGGCGCACTAGTGGAGAAGGAAATATACTGTGACAAGAAGACTATTGCTGTTGGAGTGCATCTTTCTGTTTTGGGGTTTTACATCTTGTGGTGATACTATCTTAGAGGAAGTTGCGGGGTTTTCTCCATTTATGGTTTCCCCGATCAAAAATCTTTGTGTCTCTTGTCTCTTGTGATGTGCTTATGTTATTGCTGTGCTTGTTATTCTCTCAGTGAAAATATCCTAACATAATGCTAGCTTAAATGTTGAAAAACTAACATGGGATCAGAGCTAACCTGAGAAGAAGACACTGTGCAGCTGCGGGAACTAGGGCTTCCTAGTTTGTGGACTTTTCTCCACAGATTTTCAGCAAAAGTAAGGTGGAATTACTCTCCTCCCTAGGGTGCATCTTTCTGTCGAAACATAATTCAATTATGAGGTTTTTCAGTTTTGGACCTGTCACTGGGGTCGGAAATTAGGGATTTTTACAGAAGAGGAATTTTTCAGTGAGCCCAGGCCTGGATTGATCTCCTCCCCAAAATAGAAGTTAGGAACAAATTTGAAGGCATTTGGGTGGACAGAACTCCGGGAAAACAAAACCCTAGTTGCTCCTAAACCAGCTCTGCAGGATTTTAGCTCAAGTTTCAGATCCGACATCTTGAACCTGGTAAGATCTAAAATCTTTTGTATTTCCATTTGAGGTTCTTATTTAAAGATGTCTCATCATACCAAGCTTGATGAAAATCTTGAAGGGCCTGATAACTTCCGAGCTTGGAAGTATAGGATCTCCCTAGTCCTGGAAGAGAATGAATTAGACTCCTACATTCATGAGGAGGTTCCGGTTCCAGAGGGAGATGAGGCAAAGGCCTTACACAAGAAGAAAATGGTTATGGCAAAGAGGATCATTGCTGATTCTATCAAGGATCATCTTATCCCACAGGTGTCCTCTCTCAAGACACTTAAAGCTATGTTTGATGCCCTAACCAAATTGTTTGAAGGAAAGAACATCAATCGGAAGATGACCCTGAAGAACCAACTGAAGAATGTGAAGATTCATAATGCAGAAACTATCTAGTCATACTTCACAAGGGTTTCTCAAATCAAGGAACAATTAGAATCTGTTGATGAAGAAGTGGAAAATGCAGAGATTGTCATGACTACTTTGAATGGCCTCCCTAGGTCATGGGATGCTTTCATTCAAGGAATTTGTTCCAGAAAGAAGTTATTCAAATTCAGCAGACTATGGGAAGAATGCTCTCAAGAAGAAGCTCGGATAGCAGCTCGGGAAGAGAAGATGGGAAGTGAAGACCAAGCTCTTACAGTACGCTCCAAGTCTCACTCCAAGTTATCAAGAAAGAGGAAACATCATTCCAGAGGTAAGCCTATTTACAAATATAATACTAAAAGAGATATGTCTAGGGTCATATGCTATACTTGTGATGAAGCAGGACACTTTGCAAAAGATTGTCCTAACAAACAGAAGAAGTTGAAGAAGAGCAACAAAAGAAGACATCATGCTCATGCTGCAGAGGATGATGAACCATCCAGAAAGAGATCCAGATATGAAAGTGAAGATTCTTCAAGCGAGGATGAATATGTACTGATATCAGCTCTCACATGTAACATTACTCATGGAAGTGATGATTGGCTCATAGACAGTGGTGCTTCCAAACATATGACGGGATTCAAGGAATCTTTTGTAAGACTGTCAGAACATGAATCACCTTGTAGAAGGAGCAAGTCGACATAAGTCGACTTGAACGAAGACCGACTTAGTCGATCAGCCGACTAAGTCGGTTGGCTGAGTAAACACAGTGATTAGAGTATGTTAACTAATAGTCGTGTCGGTTCGGTGAACCGACAGGTAGTTATGATTGTAACTGTTTGTAACCTGTATATATTAGGCTGTTGAGCCTCACAAGAACTCAGTTCAGTTCTTGGCTTTGTACGATTTATTGAGAATAATATAATCAGTTCATCCTATCTGTTCTTCTCTCTGGTATCTGTGTATATTTCTGTATATTTTTGTATGTATTATTGGTAACCTTATGTGATCTGTGAGATTACAACATTGGTTCCGTTGCCAGTAGTACATAACTAGAATATATGCTCACATATGATACCAGAACAGGAGATAAAGGACTGGTGGGAGTGAAAAATTGCTAACTATCTACAAAATCACGTGAGAAGGAACAGATTGACAGTCGCAGAAGCAAAAGCCAGATTTTTCACTGACACTCACGAAAAGTTTGTCGAATCCGTGCCACACCTACTGAAGCAGCTTTTGGATGAGAAAACTGGACAAGACTAAAGAAGAACAGTCACTCCAGAAACTGATCCAAGGAGGAAGTACAAATCTATCGGAGTGGTTCGAAAAGATAGCCGACGAATTCTGTGAGCAACAAGCAGTCGAAGACAGGATTTCTGTGGAAACTGTCCGACAAAAATTTTTCACAGAATTTACTGATCAATTCTTGTGTTCCTTGCCGACTTTGCTATTCAAGTTTTTAATAGAAAAAGGTGCAGGCCATATTGTCGAAGCTCGACCACTATTACGTGAACCACCCTCAAATACTAACTGGGTGGAGAAGCAAAAGAAGTGGGAAAAATTTATTGCTGAAAGGGAGTGGGAATACTTCCTGAGTAAGTAGACACTATCCGAGCTTTCTAAAAAGCGTCGGGTAGGCCATGGGGGGGTAGCTGGTCGTGTGTCGGACCTAGAGCATAGTGGATTCTAGTCGACCAGAGTTTTAGTCGCCAGTCATGAACAAGCGACCGAAGAGGACCTGAAGGCATAGTATTGCACGAAAGTATGTCGGACATTAAGAGAATTGAAAGGGACGAAAGACAGCATAGAAGGGAAGCCAGACGAGAAAGAGCCGCAGAGCTGCAGCGAAACCCTAGGGAGACCGACCATGATGACGTACCGCCAGAGTCGGGTCATGACCGACGCAGAGAAGGTGAAGAAGAAGAGGGGTCCCCTAAAGATGACGAAATGTGGATAGAGTAGCCAGAAGCTCTCCAACTAATTGTTCCCGACGAAGGAGTAACCCTTTCCACAGTAAGTCCGCGTACCAGAATACAAACTATTATAGAAGATGACCTTCGACTAAGAGTTGGCGACATTACACTCTGGAGCCGACTAGGCGACGAACCATATCCGGGTCGACATCTTGTAATACGTCGACCGATTGAAGGGAATTGGGTGACCTTTCAAATGACACCCTCCTTTCATAGTATCCACTTGCTCCTGCCGACACATGAAGGAGCACCCCCCCTGCCACATACAACTTCAGAAGATACACAAGAGTCAGACCTGAGCACGCAAAGTGACAGTGGGTCATTAAGAAGACAAATTATCAACAATCCGCTATTCAACGAGAAAGAGTCAACAACCGACGGAAGCACAAGTTCCGTCGACCAAAACCCCATCGTCACCCCGACAGATTCGACTGACTCAACAACCCCACCCAAACCACCCACCCCGCCAACTTCAGAGAGTAGTTACAGTGACTCCGACATGGGTCACGGATCTGCTCAGATTCCCCTTTATGAGGGCGACGAAGACCCCAGACGACATTGGTTCGTCTGTGAATCGATATGGGAGGCCAACAAGGTCACAGAAGAAGAACGCCAGATGGCCCAGTTCGCGGGAGCCCTACGGAAAAGAGATCTCACATGGTATATGACATTTTCTAAACGGCAGCCTAGAGCAACAAAATCAGAGATAAAAGCACAATTCCTATCATTTTTTAAGACCCCAGACGCCAAACATCTGGCCGCTAAGAAGCTTAAAACGACATCACAGAAGCCAGGAGAAACAGTCCGCGATTATGATAAAAGATGGAAGGATCTATTGAGCCAGTTAGATTATACTATTGACGAACAATTACTGATTCAATGGTTCCTTGCAGGGCTCTCACAGAAAGTTCGCCGACACATCAGTCTGGAAACTTTCAAGTCGTATGAAGATGCGCTGACAAAAGCTCTACAAGTCGAAATGGATGAAGATATCCTTGCCTATCCGACCGACCACCGTTTGGAGGAGCAGCTGGAAAACGTGCAGAAGTCCTTGAAAGAGCTGACCCTGAAGAACCAAGAAGTCTGGTGCACTAACTATTCAACAGCCGGGAATTCCAAAGATACTTGTCGATAGCAATTCAGGCGACAAGATGTCCGTTTTGTGCAGACAAAGACATTTTGCGACATTTGCCAGGAACGTGGAGACCATTCCACGGCCGACTGTCCTTACAATATGAAGAATGGGAAGGCTTCCTGGTGTGCTATCTGCGAGACTGCAAATCATAACACGGCCGACTGCCATCTTAACCTAAAGAATAGACAGAATTATCAAGCCGTCTACCAGACAAATGCAGTAGCACAGAACACGGAGCAAAACAATAACAACAACCAGAATGGACAACGCAATGATGGTCGACGATATGAACGCAGAAATGACAACCGACGCCCAGGGTTTGGAAGAACAGGTCGATTCATTGGGGGTCGAGAAATAAGAAGTCGTCGACCCACACAATGCTTTATCTATTACAAAGAAGGGCACAGATGCGCAGACTGTCCGTATAAGGACAGAACTGATCTCAAATTTTGTACACACTGTGGGGTAGGCGATCACTCCTTGGAGGATTGTCCTACCATGTTGGAAAAAATTAGCAATAAAAAGAATGTTAATGTCTTGTCTTGTGTCCAGAAGAATGATGTAATAAACACTAAGAATTTACACATTGTCACTCGACAAGGCACCAAAACAGGGCCTGACAACCCTCAGATTAGCAAGATCACACCCACAAATGCATACCCTGACCCTAGCAAGGAAAAACACACATACCAAGAAGCTACACACATATTTCAAAATCTTGCACAGCACGAAGACAATATTCACAGTCGACTTAGCTCGACCCAACAATTAACCCATCTTATTCAGACAGACAAATCTGTAGGCCACTTCATTGATTTATTGCAACAAATCAAAAGCACAAACCCCGAGAAACAAACTAAGAAAATTTGTAGCTTAAATCAAAAAGATAAAAATGATGTCGACCCACTGGTCGACCTAGAAATTGAAGGATACCACGTACGACAAGTAGTCCTTGATTTTGGCTCTCAAGTAAATATTATGACTAGGGATACATGGGAACAAATGGGTAAACCTCGACTCTATGAGTCAGGCATCTACCTAAAATTGGTCGACCAAGGTCTTATTGAACCTATTGGGGTGTGGAAAAATGTAGACACAACCATTAAAGGTATATCGACTAAGGTTGATTTTGAAATTATTGACCCTAAGG
>LPNX010031438.1:287618-324371 GCA_001517045.1 Pseudotsuga menziesii
ATTCATATTTTACACTGACCATCAAGCTTTGAAGTACCTAGTAAACAAACCTCTTCACCATGGGAGAATTTGTCGATGGATACTTCTATTTCAAGAGTTTGAGTTTGAAGTAGTAGTCCGACCAGGAAAGCTCAATGTTGGACCTGATCACCTATCCCGAATCGACACAGGAGAAGAACCGACCGGAGTCGACGAAGACTTGCCGGATGCACATCTATTTCGTGTAGAGGCGGTACCAGAAGAACTGGAGGAGATTGCTCAGTTCTTAGAGACAGGTCAGGCACCAGAAGGTCTGAACACTAAGAAGAAGCAAATCCTAGCTATGAAGGCTGCTCCATACAGTCTCATCAATGGATTTCTATACAAAATGGGGTTAGATGATGTTCTTAGAAGATGTGTACTCGACCATGAACGAGAGAAAATCATGCACGAAGCACATTATGGACCAGCAGGAGGACATTTTCAGGCCGACACGACTGCCAAGAAAATCCAACAGTCTGGATTATGGTGGCTGACACTTCACAAAGATTGTAAAAACTTTGTCAGTCGATGTGATAGATGTCAACGACTCGGTTGACCTCTGCCCAGTACAGAAATGCCCCTGATTTCTGTAAACCCTAGTCTCACATTTGAAATTTGGGCTATAGATTTCATAGGACCATTCCCTGTCCCAGCCCGACGATCAAGTGCAAGATATATCATCACTGCAGTGGAATATGTCACGAAATGGGCAGAAGCAGAACCTGTCGAGACCTATTCAAGTGAGATAGCTGCTAAGTTCATATATGAAAACATCATCATGAGATTTGGATGTCCACTCACCTTGATCAGTAACCAACGATCACACTTCGTTAACAAAACTATCAAAAATCTAACCGACAAGTTTCACATCGACCACCGACGTAGTACAGCATACCACCCTCAGTCGAATGGTGCAATTGAAGCTTTCAATAAAACACTGACAAAAGGACTGACTAAAATATGCAGTGCTGATAAAGATGACTAGGATGAGAAGATTCCTCCAGTTTTATGGGCATACAAGACAGCCTACAAACGGTCGACCGATCAAACGCCCTTTCGACTGGTATATGGACAGGAAGCAGTCGTCCCTCTACACTTCAGACAACAGACACCTATAGTTGCACAACTACTACATGTCTATATCGAGCATGCAAGAAAGGATCGATTATTCCAACTCAGTAAGCTGGAAGAACATAGAGTTATGGCTATTCACCACCAGGAAATTCACAAACAACAGCAGAAAGCATGGCACGACCGTAACATCAGGAACAAGAACTTATCGGTCGGTGACCGTGCTTTGCTCTATAACAGTCGAGTAAAAGGAAAGCCGAAGAAATTACACACAGAATGGATGGGACCCTATGTTGTCGAAGAAATAAACTCCAATGGTTCAGTCCGACTAAAAACATTGCAGGGTCAAGTATTTCGGAAGCTTGTCAATGGAGCCCGACTTAAACGGTACAGGGCCTTAAAAAATAAAAAATAAAAAAATTCATATAACGGTCTTAACTGACACCAAAAACTGCATAAAAAGTTAGAAATAGTCCACAAATCAACACAATACACTCATAAAACAACCATCATGACAGCCACTCACCCCTTCGACAACCGACTTCATTTCGATCGACCATCTCAATCGACCGACCATGTCGACCGTTCTCACCATCGACACCGACCGTCAACCTGGAGCGTCCCATCCCGCATTAATGGCCTCGAGCCCTGCCCCAGATTCACGAAATCGCACTCGAGTGTTGCAGTTGGACTGTCAAGTCCGCCATTAATTCACCCAGTTCGCCAATCCACCCCACCCGCGCCTATAAATAATGGACATTCCACAGTTCATTCACCACACCACGTACCTACAGAGCATTCGAACTCCCAGTCGACTGAAATTTGCGAACCTTGTAAGAATTCCGACCAATCTGTTCAGTCAGAAACCATGGCACCCAAACGCACCAGAGCTGCGGCTAAGGCCCAAGAACTTCAGGCAGCAGACTCACCCTTACTCCAACGACTAAAAAGAATCCAAAACGCGAAAGTCCAGGAGGGTCCGTTTCAAAAGCTGTGGACAGATATTCAAGAATGGGCATTTGAAGACCGACGCATCACCCAGGAGGCTGAGAAAGTTAAGCATAGCACCATATATGCTTATGCAAACGCAGCTCTCATGGCTAGCTTCACTGGTACAAAGGAAGCTGCGGTCAAATTCATTATCAGTCCTTACCACAACGGCCGATTTTACTTTGACTGACCGGTCGACATCACTGGAGATGTTATCTCCCGACTTACTGGTTTGTCAAACCAGGGTGACTCGGTCCCCATTGGGGTCAAGGAAGGGCTAGTCGAACGCCTTACAGGTTCGGCGTCGGGTAAAAACTCCAAGGGTTTGATGATCAGTCAGATCGACGCACGAACACCACAGATCGTGGCGAAAATCATCGCCATTACTCTCACCTTGGCTGGTCGCAGCAGTGACCTCAAATTGGAAATGCTGGACGCCGTCGAAAAAATTGCAACCGACGGACGAATCTTCCGATGGGCAGACTACCTCGCAGACTTGGTCAAAACCATATGCGAGCGCTGTCATGAAACAGGAGGTATTATCAAATTCCCCTCCTTAATCATTTGGATTGTTATGTACTATATATGCCCGGAAGGCAGTCCCGTCTTCCGAGAGCCGACTAGATTCGAGATGCACAGGTTCAAACCCTTTTCCCAAAAAGGAACTGTGCATGAACTAAACCAAGGCAAGGTATTTCTGGAAAACTGGTTCCAGCAGCTTAAGCTGCGAACGACAAGGTGGAGGGTGCCCAGAACATCCGACGAAACCTCCCTGCCGACTCACACATCCAGCTGGAGCTCGACCATACATCAGTATGGTCCTCAAACACTCAGGATTCAAATGCGAGGGACCTAGAATACTATCCCACAGTCGACCAGATCTTTCGGGAGCTGTCTAGACAAGAAAAAACCAAAATTCAAGTCCCGGAGGCTGCAAAACAGGTCGACTTCTCTATAGTCGAACCTCTGACCGACCAGGAGAAGGAGGAAGATTACAAGCTGCACTTGTATATTAGCACCTTTGTGACGCAGGATACTCCGACTGGAACTCCTAGTCGGGTGCACTTAACAGTGAAGCACCCGACTACACCAGTAGTGGACCTCCCGTTGACTGAACAACAACAGCAAACACCAGTACAAACACTCCCAGCAGTGCAACAGACAGTTCCCCTGACCCCAACAGTACAACAGTCAGCAGCTGCCGACCCTCTGCAGACCCCGACAGGGGAAGTCGAGGAAGACAACCCTGAATATGCTGTGTCTCAGAGCATTATCAAGAAACTGGCGAAGGAGATAGCCATTGCCAGAAGGAACATCAAACTCCAGAAACGTCAGCAAGGCAAAGGTAAGCGTAAGATTGTCCTTGCTGACTCCACCGACGACGACGAAGAACTGGCAGCAACAGCACTCGATATTGTCGAGGATGCCCGAGCAAATAAGGTAACTGTTTAAACCCAGTTTCAACGTTTTGTTTAAGCAGGAGCACCGGAAGGTCGGCCAAAGAAGGCCAAAACAACACCACTGTCTGAAGATGTGGTCGACCTGGTGACGACTCCTCCCCCTCCATCTCCGACTAAAATAGTCGAGGAGCAAGCACCAGTGTAGCAGCCCGACGTTTTCCCCGAAGTCTTTGAAAGAGTTATCCTTGAGGCACTCAGAGCCAGGGCAAGCTCGGACTATGAGCTTAAAGCCTTCTTTGCAACACTGCCTGCACTGTTCAAATCGGCACAGACAATCAGGACAACAACTCCCCTAAAAGCAAGCAAAAAGACATATGCCCACCAAACAAACGTATTTACAAGGGTTCGAGAAGGTGGCGAGGTATCAGGCATTGAACAGACCTTCACTGACTACCGACCGCAAGAAGACATTATGTCTTCCGACCACAGTTCTTCCCCTTCACCACCAGGATCAGGAAACCCACCATCCCCACCTTCACCACCATCATCACCACCGCCTGATTCACAACCTTCACCACCATCATCACCACCGCCTAATTCAAAACCAAAACCACCATCATCATCACAGCCGGAGGTGGACATACCACCTCCCCAAACACAAAAACCCCCGACCACTGAACCAACCCCTCCGACACAAACCCCTTCGACCTCTGATCCACCTTCCACTTCTGCAAGTCCTCACGACAAACCAACAGAGCAAGCAAAGGAGACAACAGAACCTCTTCCTAGACCCGCTCAGCTAAGGATTAGCTTACGGGATGCAAGCTCGTTGACCGACTCAGAGGTCGGCCAATTACTCAACACCCTAGCAAAAGAGTCGAAGAGGAGGATGACCAGACTAAGGAAACAACTCAAGGATAAGGAGACAGAAGAAGTCGAGTTCCTCGACAAATACAGGTCTCTTGCTCAATCCATTGTTCTAGGCCTTGTCGAAGTAGCCACAGATCGAACTTTGGAGAGAGCATATCAGATATTTGAAGGGATGGTATCAACCATCTAGACACACCTCCAAGAGACTAAAGCAGAACAGAAGGAAGAAACTGCCCGACTGTTGTTGGCCCAACACACTGCATTTTCAGAGGCATACAAGGTCTTACAGGACCATATGGAGGAATCTATTGTCACTGAGGAAGTACTCAGAGATTGGCCGTCACACTATGGACAGGTATACCAGTAGACAAGACAAACCAGACAAGGCATCCAAGCTCTAGAAGCTCGGAAGTCTACAGAAGCTGAACTAAGGCAGACCGTCGAAGAGCAGATTGTCATGGAAACCAACAAGCTGCAGAAATTAGAACATGAGGCCCATCAGTGGGTTCAACAGGCTCTACCTAACCTGGAGAAAGTTGACAACCTCTGTCCCCACATAAAAAGACTCCTCCAGGCTGCAGACGAGCAAAATCAAATCTTGGGCCCGACCATGGAAAACATAGCAGAAAACTCCATGTCTGAAAAGATGTCGATCCTGTCCAATCTCACTACCTTGACCATCGATATCGAGAAGGCATTACAGAGCTGGACCAACTTTCAGCATCAATTGGCCATCACAGCCCCAGCCATCGTTGAAGTATGCGTTCAGCGACGGTCGACCATCCGCCTACATAGTCCTCAACAGGAGCAAGTCTGAAGGATTCGACAGGATTTCAATTTTGGTACCTCCCTCTTTCTTCGGGACGAAGAAATGTTTTGTTTGTGGGGGAGATGTAGAAGGAGCAAGTCGACATAAGTCGACTTGAATGAAGACCGAATTAGTCGATCAGCCGACTAAGTCGGTCGGCTGAGTAAACACAGTGATTAGAGTATGTTAACTAATAGTCGTGTCGGTTCGGTGAACCGACAGGTAGTTATGATTGTAACTGTTTGTAACCTGTATATATTAGGCTGTTGAGCCTCACAAGAACTCAGTTCAGTTCTTGGCTTTGTACGATTTATTGAGAATAATATAATATGTTCATCCTATCTATTCTTCTCTCTTGTATCTGTGTATATTTCTATATATTTTTGTATGTATTATTGGTAACCTTATGTGATCTGTGAGATTACAACACACCTCACAAGGTGAAACTAGGAGATGACTACCAATAACCAATAAAAGGTAGTGGGGAATCTTCATACAAGCTAGAATCTGGTAAGTCCCTAACAATGAAAGAAGTATTGTTTGTTCCAGGACTCAAGAAGAACCTTCTATCCATTTCAGCATTGGATGCAAAAGGAATGCGGGTTGCATTCATAGATGGTTAAGTCATCATGTGGCCAAAAGGAAAGACTATCGATGATGCGGTAGTAATTGGAGAACAAGAAGGAGGCTTGTACAAATTGAAGGGCCACCCAGAACAAGCCTTGATCCATGACATAGTAGACCCAAATGAGCTTTGGCATAGAAGACTTGCACACGTGCATTACAGAGCACTACCTATTGCAAGTAAAGTTGTCGAAGGTCTTCCAGAAATTCAGGCAAAACATGATGGGGTCTGCAAAGGATGTGCGAAAGGAAAGAATACAAAGAAGAAATTTCCAAGCAGGGAAAGCAAAGCCAAAAGCATTCTAGAAATCATCCACTCCGATGTATGCGGGCCTATGTCATCAATCTCACTTAGCGGGTATGCATACTATGTTTCTTTTATTGATGATTTCTCTAGAAAGACATGGATTTATTTTATGAAAAACAAAGATGAAGTATTCAGCAAATTCAAGGAATTCAAAGCCTTGATCGAGAACCATACTGAAAAGAAGATCAAGACCATTAGATCAGATAATGGTGGAGAATTCACTTCAAATGAATTCAAGGAGCTATGCAAAGAATCAGGGATTAAGAGGGAGTTGTCCACTCCTTATAATCCACAACAAAATGGGGTTGCAGAATGAAAGAACAGAACTATCATGGAAGCTGCAAGAGCTATGCTTCATGATCAAGATATACCTATGCATCTTTGGGCTGAAGCTGCTAGAATAGCGGTGTATTTACAGAACCGTACTCTACATAGAGTACTCAAGAACAAGACTCCTGAAGAAGTCTTCTCTGGCAAGAAACCAGAAGTCAGCCACCTCAGAATATTCGGCTGTCTAGTGTACATACATATTCCAAAAGAGAAGAGAACAAAATTAGATCCTTCAGGAAGGAAGGGCATATTTGTGGGATACTCGGAAAGCTCGAAGGCTTACAGAATCTACTTTCCAGGATACAAGAAGATTGACATCAACAGAGATGTGACATTTGATGAAGGCATAGCTTACAGCAAATCACCCTGGATCCATTACTAGGTAGCTCAGTCAGGGACTGGGGGCCATTCTGACGAGGGTGTAGGATTTAGTTCCTACCAAGTCAGATGTGAGTGCACAAATCTCTCATCATTGTGGTAGGAGGGGCTCCGTCCTGGGTGAGAGTCATTCATCATTGTGGTAGGATGTGTTCTGGCCTGGGTGAATGTGTAAAATCTTTCATCATTGTGGTAGGAGGGGATCTGGCCTGGGTGAAAGTCATTCATCATTGTGGTAGGATGTGTTCCGGCCTGGGTGAATGTGCCTGTTGAGGCCTAGAAAATCGCAGGTGGCAACAGTAAAGGGATTCTCCCCAATCAACGTTCCCAACTAGCCCGTTGACTGTTTGGTATAGGGAATCCGTCCGGTTTGCGGTCCGGCTACCGTAGGTCAAGTAACAAAACAAAGGCTTTACCGGTTGCAGCCCGGTCCACCGAGTTTTTTGTGTTTTGACTTAAGATATAAAACGCAAGTGCCTAGCTAAATGCAGGGTGATAAAGATGCAGGGAGCGGTCACAATGTGATGCGCAGGTTCTTACCTCTCATCTTAAAGCTCACAAACATTCAAATCACAGACAATAGGAAATAAACTAACTATCTACTCTATCCCTAGGGAGCAAGACTTGTCATTTCTGGTGAGTAATACACTTAACACATGCACTACGAAGAGTTACAGTTAGCTGATACTCCTTTCAAAAAACACATGAGCGATTACAGATATTCAAACAACCAGATAGCCAATTGCTTTATATAAAACACATCATCTATTACTCACAGTGGAAAATATCCTAAAATATACCGAAGAACATTTAACAAGAACATAGGTTTCAGGAAAACAAATATTCTCACAGTACATGAACACAGCTGAAAACGAAATAGTCCCTCTTCAACATAATTCATCGAATAGCATTGATACATCCCATTTTTACTCTCTCCGATAGGTAAAATTGCAGTTTCCTGTGCAAAACGAAGTAGTTACTCTTACAAGAAAACATTTACAAAATTTTCCAGGGAAAAATCCCTTTCTCAGTTCCCCTTTCCCATATTTAACTACCCCTACAGAGTGTTTCGTTTTCCCCCCAGACGCATGACCTTTCAGCTTCTTGAACGCTTCACATTCCGACGTTTTGTGTGCATGCAATCATGAACCACTTGGTAACTGATCCGTTTCTACGTATTCATTATTCCGGATTTTGTCTTCTACGGCCATGGTTCTCCACGGCGATTCCTTGAGCTACAGTTATACCTCTGCCAGACGGTCCGTCTTTCTTCACACCATGGTAGGTTGACTGGTCCCCTTGAGATTCTCTGCAATCAATCGACAAGCATCATTTGTTTCAAAGGCGTCACAAACAAAGCATTAGATTCTAACAATTGAACGACAATTTCACAAGAAAATGGCCGGGTTCGTCTCTTGTTCAGAGAAGAAAATCGATCGAGCTTTGGGCAGGAAACTGATGAATCGACAATCGGAAGGAAGTAAGCTCGGAGACCAAAAGGTTCTCCCAGCTGCAACGGCGGGCGAGGCTTAAGTCGTGGGCCAGTGAAACGCAAGCAAGAGGGGCTTTAAATCGGCCATCGGATGGTTTTGGGCTTCGGAGGCCGGAAGACTTTCAGAGCCGTAATGGTGGGAAAGAGAGCTTGGAGATACGCGAAGTGGGCGGGAGAAATAATCGGACGTCGGGCGACTTTAACATCGAAAGTTAAAAGAATCTCCCAGCCACAACGACGGACGAGTCAGGGCTACGGGTAAGCGGTTTAAGGTTTAACACGAATCGGACGTCGGAGAAACTTGGAGAGTCGGACGCTAAAATGATCTAAGAGCTGCAACGGCGGCGGAAAAGAAACTCACAGCTTCCGATCTGAAATTAAAAAGAGGCCCAATCACAAGAAAAAAAAAAAAACAAGTACTCAAACAGTTTAAAGGATCAGGCACAGCTAGGTTCGTTATTTCTTCGAAAAGGCCACTCTGAAGAACAACGATTTTCCCCCTTTCTTTTATCGACCAGTAAACCAGACATCCACGACTCAAACCGAAACTGAACAAGGCATACATAAACCGGCTGACATCCATCTTCAAAGTGAAACGAAAATAAGATACGCCCAAGAGGCTCAAGAATTTAACGATCAAACCAAGAAAAGATGATGAGGAGGGGTCCAGAATTTAAATAACAATAAATTTGGGGAGAACAGTTGCGGCAGCAACAACTGGCGATTTCCTGGTGAACCTAGATCTTTGGGTAACTTTCTTTGAGTGGCAGACTGTTTCACAACAAAATTGCATCAAATGAATTCTTCCAGCTATCCAGATGGATTTATCAACCGACAGAAGTGTGTACCTTAATCATTGATGATGGTCCATTGGGGGAAAGGGAAAACTGAGACCTTCAAGTCCAGATAACTATGCTGAGGCCAGAGTATGAGTTTCAATATTACCTCTGTTTTTAGGTAGCTAACAGTGTGGACACCACAGGATTGCAGCCGATAGTAAACAGCAGTATTCGTTTGTTCCTCGTTCCCATGCCATTTTAACACTTTTGTGCTTTTGGACTTTTGTCCCTTTCATCTGAGTCCTTCTGTACGCCTTTATTACTGAATTTTAATTTAGGATCCTCTATCCCATAGTGTCCTTTTGTGTGAGTGGTGTGCTTCAAGTTTCAGCTCACGGATGGAGAGGATCTTTCGGCAATTTAGTACTTATGATTCAACACCTGCTTTGATTTATGATGCTTTTATAGAAGTTTTGACTCTTTATTTGCCTTTTGGCATCCGTTTCTTGGGATGGGATCATTTATATTTAATACGATGTTCACCTTGCTTCTTCCCATGGGTCTTTTACTGTCGCTCCTTAGAACATTTTAAATGTGACGTGGATGGAGCCCCGACATAGTACTCCAGACTCCTCGAATCCAGTTTAATTCACAGGGGTTAAGCAGGACTTCAATGCACACAACATTTTATTCGAGAAAACTGTTAGGCTGGAAGAGATATTTTAGCAACCCACAGGCTGATACTCAACGTATTTGCTATTCCCGAAAGACCTTAATATCCTCCAGACAACCGCAAGTTCATTTCCCTTATTGAAAATCAAAAACTTAAAATTAAATCAAATGAAAGCATGACTCGAAAACAACCCCACAGCTTATTTATATACAAGACAGAAAACTCAAAGACAACTTCAAGAAAAACAAGGCTTGAGAACCAAACCATTGACTGGCAGGTTCTCCTCCCATCCCTGTAAATCTTGTAGCTTATAAGTAGCAGGGCCAAGTTTTGCTGAGATTTGAAACGGGCCTACCCACAACTGCTGGAACTTAGTATGCTTTCCCTTCTCATCATGGGGATGATCCCACTTGAGAACTAGGTCTCCTACTTCCAAGTCCTTTTTCCCAGCTTTATGTTTGTCAAACCATCTTTTTACTATCTCCTGCTGTTGTTTAAAACGTTCTCTAGCCTTGGATCTGGCCTCCTCTGCTTTCAGAAGATTATATATCCTTATTTGGAGAACCTCGACATTCGACCCCCTAGACTCTTGGGCTAGTATGGAAGCTGGTAGCATGATATTGGGGGGCAGGATAGCCTCCTTACCGTACACAAGGGTATAGGGTGACACTCCTATTGCAGACTTGGGGGTGACTTTGTCAGCTCTCTGGTTTTCGATTACAGTCTTCTTCAGAATTCTAATGAGGTTTTTATTAGAGGATTCATCCAGGCCATTCCCTTGCGGATAGTAGTTAGCAGAATAATGTAATTTTATCCCTTTATCATGAGCAAATGCAGTCAATTTAATTGATGAAAAGTATTTAGCATTATCAAAGACTAACGCAATTGGAACTCCAAACCTGGTCATGATATGATCTTGTAGAAAGCTAATGACTTCGTCTTCGTTTATCTTGCGCAGTGGGATAGCTTCGACCCAGCGAGTGAAATATTCCGTCGCAGTAAGAATGTACTTGTGCAGCAGGGAAGAATTCGGTTTTATCTCTCCAATAATGTCCAGCCCCCATTGCTCAAATGGTTCCGTGATCATCACGGGCTTTAAGGGCGCTACTGCTTTAGGCTGTCTCCCACCACACCTTTGACAAATATCATATGTCCTGACATGTGCATGTGCATCTTTAAAGAGTGTCGGCCAATAGTAACCAGCTCTAAGGATTTTGTGGGCTGTAGTGTCCCCTGAATAATGTCCCCCAGCCGGACCATCGTGTAATTCAGACATTACTTTCTCAGCATCCTCTTTCTCCAAGCATCTCAGGAGGACTCCATTGTAGTTCTTTCTGAATAATACGCCTTCTATGATTTGGTAGGAAGCTGATTTCAAACGCAAAGCTCTCCTTTGTTTTGAACTCCAATGTTCTGGCAACAACCCTGACTGTAAGTAATGCACAAGGTCTCTATACCAGGACTCAGGAGCTGTGAACAAAGGACATACATCCATTACATCCAATTCGGCTTCATCTTCCCATGCTTGTTCTTCATTGTTTATGCTTCCAGTCATCAATTTACATAATCCTTGACCTTTCACTATAGAGGTTGGCTTGAATTCAAGGTCGTATTCTTGAAGAGCTATTACCCAGTTGCCCTTTCTTTCTCCTAACTCTTTCTGAATGAGAAGGGATCTTACAGCTGGATAAGGGACTATTACCTTGGTTCGATTTTTTAATATGTAAGGCCTAAATTGTTTTACTGCCTTAAATACTGCATAAGCCTGCTTGTCAATGGCTAGGTAGTTTAATTCAGCCCCTTGAAGCCCAGTGCTCATGAAAGAGATTGGGAATTCATCACCCCTGTCCTCTTTTTGCATAAGCACGGCTGCCAATGAAGCATCCGATGAAAATGTGTACATAATAAAGTCTTTACCAAAGTCTGGACTTTTCAGGGAGGGAGCATGTGCAACATCAGTCTTGATTTTGCTGAAAGCATTCTTTTCAGTTTCAGTCCACTTAAACTGTGCATTTTGCTTGACCATCTGCTGCAGTGGCTTAACAGTATGGGCAAAATCAAGCACAAACCTTCGTACGAAATTTATTGTTCCCATGAAATATTGCATTCCCTTTTTATTATGGGGCATAGGGATTTGTTCAATGGCCTTAATTCTTTCTGGCTCTATAGATATGCCTCTCTTTGAAACTATATTCCCCAGTAACTTTCCCTTTGTGACCACAAAAACGCACTTCTTAGGATTGAGGGAAATGCCATATTTCCGGCAGCGTTCAAAAATTTGCTTCAGGTGGAACGCGTGCTCCCCTCTTTTCTTCGAAAATATTGTGATGTCATCAAGGTATACCACAACACTTCGTCCAATCAGTCCACGGAAAGCTATGTCCATAGCTCTCTGAAATGTCGCTCCAGCGTTAATCAGTCCAAAAGGCATCCTTCTATAGGGAAAAGTCCCCCATTTAGTTCTGAACGTTGTCTTCAATCTATCTTCCTCGACTACTAACACTTGGTTGTAACCAGAGAACCCATCTAACAATGAAAACAATTCAGAACCGAAAACCATCTGTAGCAACTGCTCCATGGGAGGCACCGGATAGTTGTCTTTATCTGAGGCGCGGTTTAAGTTTCTGAAGTCCACGCACAGTCTGATTTCTCCCGATTGTTTTCTAACTGGCACTAAATTTGACACCCACTCAGAGTGTCTGACTTTAAAAATAATTCTAGCGTCCAACAATTTCTTCACTTCGCTTTGGATTAGTGGTTCCAACTTCGGGTGCATATTCCTCAACGGCTGCTGATATGGCTTGACTCCCACCTTGATGGGAACAACGTGTTTAATGATGTTGGTATCGTATGTTTTTAAATCTTGGTATGTCTAGGCAAAGACATCTTTGTACTGTTTGAACAAACTGACAAACCTATCCCTTTCGGCTGGTGAAAAGCATTTGCCGAGGTTCACAAACTTAGGATCCGTCTCAGTCCCCAAGTTTATCAGTTCGAATTGTAGGGTTGAGCTATGCATCTTTACATTAGCGGGTCTTCGGAATTTTTCATTCAAGTCAAACATCTTCTCTAATGTTCTGACCCCTTTAGGGACGAAATTGTCAGATTTCATCTCGGCTTGGTGTTTTTCATCATTGATAATCGCTCCTTTGAATATCTCCTCATTTGTTAAACATTCTATGATTTTCTGATCATCATCGAACACCATCAGATTGGTGATCATATCTGTTACGGAAGGCCTGAAAAGCAATTCAACAGTACATCAATTATTCGAGGAAACAAGCCTGGTGGCCGAAGTGGTCAATAAGTCAGCTGCTGCGTTTTTCATTCTTGGGATTGAAATAATATTGAATGCATAAAAACATTTAAGCAAATCCCATACCTCGTTTTGGTAAGCTTTCAAGTGAGGGGAAATACAGTGAATTTGATTCCGGATTTGTTTCACAATGATTTCAGAATCCCCAAAAACTTTCAAATTACTTACCTTCAATTCAATTGCTTTCTTGAGACCCTGCATCAGCGCTTCATATTCAGCTGTATTGTTAGTACACTCAAACTCTAATCTACATGATAGGAAATGTTTATTCTTCTATGGATCAATAAGGACGCAGCCGGCCCCTGATCCTTCTAAAGTCTTCAAGCCATCAAAAAATACAGTTCAAAAACTCATTAACTACTGAAAATGAATCTATTCCTACTGCTAAATCTACTATGTTACAGTCAATCTCATCATCCTGAGAAAATCGAAGGAGATCAGGCTGGGTGTCAAATATGTCGCTGGCCTCCTCCGCTTGATAGTTCCCTGGTTCCATTTCGAGAAAATAGTTTCCCAACACAGGTTCGACCGGTATATTCTTCTCATCCAGTTGAGTAACATTGTACTTCATGTGAGGTTCTCTCAAAAAATTAATTTGATTGGGACTTCCTTTGTACGGCAACCACAGGTGCGACCAATCTGAGGAGAAATATCCATTCAATTTAGCTGACCAATCTCTGCTCAGGACCAGGCCGTAAGCGTCTGGTATATCAGCCACTACGATGTTAATAACCTGGCATACTTTGTCATTTGATGCCAGACGGATTAGAATGTCCTCCATCTCACCGATTACCTTAACGTCTGTCCTATCCAATTGCACCACCCTCCACGTGGTTGGCTTAAACTGCCCATTGATTTTCTTACATACTGATACAGGCATGACATTAATTGACACCCCTGAGTCTACTAGACAATTGTGAACGTTATGATTAAAAATCTCAAACGTCAGGAGAAAGGGTGGCTGCTTAGTTTTAGACTTACCTCCAGTGCTAGCTTCTCCAATTTCTTCTTCGCCCAGAGGTTGATTGTCAGCGGGCCGCTCCTCTCCTGACGTTTCCAATGCTTTCAACAACCTTTCCTTTTGTTGAGGTACTTTGCACATTTCAAACAGCGGAACGTTTGCCTTTATCTTCTTTAAATCTTCAACTACGTCATATTCAATTTGCTATTTAATGGACTGAGATTTATCAGCATTCACCTTTTCTTTGTTTAGTTCAGGCAGCATTCTGTTCTGCTTAGGATCTTGGCTGGTAATACTGAATTCCGGAGTCTTATCAGCCACGGATTTATCTTGAAATTTCTTCTTGATATTCCTTTGTAGCCTTATGATCTTTGGGAGTAAAATACTATCATTGCTAACCGTCCCTTGACTCCTAGTTGTCACGTTAGCCTCCCTGATATCTTTGTGTGGTTTAGTTATATCTTCTTCTGCATCAAGTAAGGAGACAGAATTCCATAATGCCATAGTCTCTTCTTCCTGTTCTTTTGTAGAAGTAGAAGCAGCACTTTCTTTCCTTTCATCATCCTCTTCTTCCGTTAATCTCGAATCCAACATCTGATTCATGACTAACGTCATTGAATTTATCCATTGTGGACAGTTCCTTTCAGAATGAGGTTGTTGATGAAAGGTACATAAATTTTCCATCCCTATATCCATCAGATTCATGGATGCAGTTTTTTGAGGAGGAGGTTGGGGATGATTATTTTCCTCCCTTTTCTTATAATATGGCCTGTAGAATTTTTGGGCCTCTTTTTCCTTCTCCAAGTCTATGATCTTATTAGATAGCTTTTGCATCATTTTGGCCATATTCTCCAGGTCTGGCGACTTTTCTTCCTTATGCTTAGCGAACAATAAGGTCTTCCTTCCTGTGCCTCTTTCTCCTAATTGTTCTGGATAGTCCTCAATACTTTCTCTTTCCGCTTCCACCACCTCTGCTTCCTCATAAATCTCTGTCAAAGTAGGCTTGGCCCTACCCTCTGCAAACATGGCCAAATCAGGACCCAAGGCTGAAGTATAGTATTCAATAAGTACTTTGTCTGAAGGCTTATCTGTTTCAGAAAAGTTCTTAAGATATGCTGTGAACCTTTGTGTGAAACTGTGCACTTTTTCCTTTTTCTCTTTCTTCAGTGCACATAGTCCTTTCATAAGGGCTGCGTGAGTCTTTTGAACTGCATACTTACTTCTGAAAATTCTCTCGAAACTATCCCAATCTGGGATAGAATTAGCAGGCAACCCAAAATACCAAGATGCAGCAGTCCCTTTGAGGGTATGCGGGAAAAGTCTGCACACTACATCTTCATGTTCCCCAGCTCTCAATCCTTCTATTTCCAAGTAAAAACTCTGCAAATGATCATCCACTAACATCTTCTCACTTGGATCGAACTTAGGCAATAAATTTTCAAAGGCCTGAGGTAGGTCATGCAAAGGAGGAGTCAGGTTTAGGGGTGACCTGGCTTTCCAGGCAGGTGGTGGATTTGGTGGATTGGGAGGAGGTTGGTTGGTGTTAACACCGGCCATGAGTTGAGGTGGAGAGTGAGGAGGTGAACCAATAGGGGTGTGAACAGGAGAAATGTAAGGGGTTTCTGGGCCTTCTTGATTCAAAGGTAGCTCAACTTCTTGCAAGGAAGTTTCCACAAGTTCCTCCCAATCTCCAACCAGCACTGAGTCTTCTGCTATAGGACGGTCTTTCTTCTTGTATTCTCTTCTAGGCAAGTCAGGGATAATTGGCAACCCTCCAAGCTTCTTTACGTATGCCCGGGTATGTCTTCTTAGGTCGTTAACTACTTCGTTACAAACAGCATATAGATATTCTCTTTTTTCTTCTTCTGGAATTGGATTGTGCGGTCCACTACTTTCAGAACTGTAACCAGCGGAATAATCTCGGGAAAACGGGTTTCCTCGGCCAGCCATGCACTGGCGGCCCTCCTTCTAGTGCCAATACTGTTGAGTCCTGGAAAATCGCAGGTGGCAAGAGTAAAGGGATTCTCCCCAATCAACGTTCCCAACTAGCCCGTTGACTGTTTGGTATAGGGAATCCATCTGGTTTGGGGTCCGGCTACTGTAGGTCAAGTAACAAAACAAAGGCTTTACCGATTGCGGCCCGGTCCACCAATTTTTTTGTGTTTTGACTTAAGATATGAAATGCAAGTGCCTAGCTAAATGCAGGGTGATAAAGATGCAGGGAGCGGTCACAATGTGATGCGCAGGTTTTTACCTCTCGTCTTAAAGCTCACAAACATTCAAATCATAGACAACAGGAAATAAACTAACTATCTACTCTATCCCTAGGGAGCAAGACTTGTCATTTCTGGTGAGTAATACACTTAACACATGCACTACGAAGAGTTATAGTTAGCTGATACTCCTTTCAAAAACACATGAGCGATTACAGATATTCAAACAACCAGATAGCCAATTGCTTTATATAAAACACATCATCTATTACTCACAGTGGAAAATATCCTAAAATATACCGAAGAACATTTAACAAGAACATAGGTTTCAGGAAAACAAATATTCTCACAGTACATGAACACAGCTGAAAATGAAATAGTCCCTCTTCAACATAATTCATCGAATAGCATTGATACATCCCATTTTTACTCTCTCCGACAGGTAAAATTGCAGTTTCCTGTGCAAAACGAAGTAGTTCCTCTTACAAGCAAACATTTACAAAATTTTCCAGGGAAAAAGCCCTTTCTCAGTTCCCCTTTCCCATATTTAACTACCCCTACAGAGTGTTTCGTTTTCCCCCCAGACGCATGGCCTTTCAGCTTCTCGAACGCTTCACATTCCGATCTTTTGTGTGCATGCAATCATGAACCACTTGGCAACTGATCCGTTTCTACATATTCATTATTCCGGATTTTGTCTTCTACAGCCACGGTTCTCCACGGCGATTCCCTGAGCTTCAGTTATACCTCTGCCAGATGGTCCCTCTTTATTCACACCATGGTAGGTTGATTGGTCCCCTCGAGATTCTCTGCAATCAATCGACAAACATCATTTGTTTCAAAGGCGTCGCAAACAAAGCATTAGATTCTAACAATTGAACGACAATTCCACAAGAAAATGGCCGGGTTCATCTCTTGTTCGGAGAATAAAATCGATCGAGCTTTGGGTGGGAAACTGATGAATTGGCAGTCGGAAGGAAGTAAGCTCGGAGACCAAAAGGTTCTCCTAGCCGCAACGGCGGGCGAGGCTTAAGTCGTGGGCCAGCGAAATGCAAGCAAGAGGGGCTTTAAATCGGCCATCGGACGGTTTTGGGCTTCGGAGGCCGGAAGACTTTCAGAGCCGCAACGGCGGGAAAGAGAGCTCTGAGATACGCAAAGCGGGTGGGAGAAATAATCGGACGTCGGGCAAATTTAACATCGGAAGTTAAAAGAATCTCCCAGCTGCAATGGCGGACGAGTCAAGGCTACGGGTAAGCGGTTTAAGGTTTAACACGAATCGGACGTCGGAGAAACTTGGAGAGTCGGATGCTAAAATGATCTAAGAGCCGCAACGGCGGCGGAAAAGAAACTCACAGCTTCCAATCTGAAATTAAAAAGAGGCCCGATCACAAGAAAAAAAAAAGTACTCAAACAGTTTTAAGGATCAGGCACAGCTAGGTTCGTTATTTCTTTGAAAAGGCCACTCTGAAGAACAACAATTTTCCCCCTTTCTTTTATCGACCAGTAAACCAGACATCCACGACTCAAACCAAAACTGAACAAGGCATACATAAACCGGCTGACATCCATCTTCAAAGTGAAACGAAAATAAGATACGCCCAAGAGGCTCAAGAATTTAACGATCAAACCAAGCAAAGATGATGAGGAGGGGCCCAGAATTTAAATAACAATAAATTTGGGGAGAACAGTTGCGGCAACAGCAGTGCCATTCTGACGAGTAGGTCAGATATAAGTGCAGAGCCATTTCACAGATGTTAGTGATGTGATGTCCTATCATGCTGGTGAATGTAAGTGCTGGGAATTTCTGATGTGATTGTAGTTTACTACATGATCAGATGTAAGTGCTGGGTATGCCTTTCTGACGAGCAGGTCAGATGTAAGTGCTAGGTGAATACCTACCTGGTGGCTAGGCCTACAACCAGCATGAAAAAGGGCTAGCTCTGTAGAACTTCCTATGACGATATAGTACACACATGATGATGACCAGAGGAGATGCAGATCGAGCTATGATCCAGATCCAGTTATGATGACTCCGGGAGATCCAAATTGAGTGATGATCCAGATCCAGCAGTGATGATCCAGATCGAGAAATGATCCAGATCCAGATCCAGATCGAGTGATGATTCAGATCCAGTCGAGTGATGATGATCCAGATCGAGTGATGATCTAGATCCTGTGGTGATGTTCCATGATGATCCAAATCCAGTTCTATGACAATCCAGATCGAGATATGATCTAGATCCAGATGACTTGAAGACAAAGATGACTTGAAGATTAATATGTTCCAGTTGATACAGAGAAGAAGACTAGTGCTGAAAATCATGTCGAAAGAATACCTTCCTAGTTAAGAGGGAGTGTTGATGTATATGTAACTTCGGAATGTATTCTTCTATGTATCTTATGTATTGTAACCCGATGTTTATTCCAGTATGTTTCTATTATGTATTTGAGTCATGTGATCATGCCTCGATGTTCCGATCGGGAAGATTAATAATGTAAACAAGTCATATCAAGTCATTAGGTAAGTCCCCACAGTTTCGGGGCACTTGAGTTATTATACACTAATTAAGGTGTATGCTCGAGTAGTAATTGTTAGGTTGAGCCTACGTGTGAAAATGCAATTCAAGTGAACGGATGAATATAAATAGAGAGTGAGAGTCTCTCTATTTATCACTTGTGAAATACATCACTTGCTCTCTCAAGTGTGGCGCACTAGTGGAGAAGGAAATATACTGTGACAAGAAGACTACTGCTATTGGAGTGCATCTTTCTGTTTTGGGGTTTTACATCTTGTGGTGATACTATCTTAGAGGAAGTTGTAGGGTTTTCTCCATTTATGGTTTCCCCGATCAAAACTCTTTGTGTCTCTTGTCTCTTGTGATGTGCTTATGTTATTGATGTGCTTGTTATTCTCTCAGTGAAAAGATCCTAACATAATGCTAGCTTAAATGTTGAAAAACTAACAGTTAGATTATCCAAAATTCCATGGACTTGTTGGTAGATGTGTTGAATATGTTCAACAAATATGGTTTCCCTATCACCCTCAGTTTGAGCATGGGAATTTTTCTATTGTGTGGATGAAATACTCTTCTTTAAGGGTGTCAAAATGGCCATCTCAGAGAATAAATCAATGAAAATGAATACAAAATCATTACCATGCTTGGTTGAACTTAGTACTAACATGTAATCCATGGAGATGGACTCCCATGGTCGATCAGGAGTAGGGAGAGAGGTTTACAACTGTTTCTTCTTAATGGAGGTGTTAGCGATGGCATAGGTAGTGCATGATATGATATACTTGATGAGATCTTGTTGTATATTTGGATAATAAAATTACTTATGAAATATTGATACCATCTTTTCCACACCAAGGCGCCCTGCGACTTGACTGTGATGATATTTCCAATCATCATTGCATGCTCTCTTGAAGGAACATAGAGATGGACTATATGGCATAACAATCTATCCTAGAGACAAAAGTTTGCAACTGGTGTGCCTGCACCCAGTGATTTATAGGTGGTAGCGAATTCAAGATATGTTTGTGCTAAAGTTAACTCTTGATTGCAAGAGAGCCAAGCTTAACACATCTTAATTCTCAAAGGAAAATGTTGATTGATTGATTGTGTAACAATAGGAGGGGAATTGAAAGGGTGAATAAAGGACCAGTAATCATGCATACAATATCTACCAATAAGTACATACAAGGAATGTTAATGAGGATGTTGTAAAAGTATAAAGACTACAAATGGTAGACATACATGAGCCAACTTTGAAAGTTATATGTAAGACAACAAACAATTTCTACATACACAAGATAAAAATAGTTTTAGACAGAAAAACATTCTGAACAAAAGGGAGGAAAATACCTAAGACCGCTAATGAGAAACAAAAGAGATAGAGACACTACCATTTGTAAGAATCACAATAGAACTACACCAAAACATGGATATATATTTGCATAAATGATAAGTCAAAATAGCTCATAATGGATATTGCATCCTCATATAATCCTCAAAATACACTTACAAGATTCAAAAGAAGCTTTCCGACTAATGACATTCAAACCTTACAATCACACAACATCTCTCGGCTGGAACCTTCCCCTCCTACAAAGCTTTCCATCTTTATCATTTATAGATATTACATTAATTACAAAGAAGGTTTCAGATCCATGAGAAATGGATCGAATTTCCTAGCTAACGGAAAGAGATAATGCAAAATTTGTTTCTCAGATCCATCTAGCAAATTTTAAGAAAAAAAATCTGGTAATCAAATGTTAGATTCATTTTTAAGCAACCTATTTGACTATCCAGAATTCGGGCCTGAGAGTCTTCTTTCAAGACTTAGCCAAACTCGGGATAAAAGATAAATAAGAACAAGATTTATGGTAGCGTTGTTCATTTGTGCAAGATTTGGAAAGATTATGAGAGATTAATATCCCTTTACTTTTGGGTTATCTTCCACTTGCAATCCTCAGAAAATAAAACTCTACCTCAATTAGTGTTTTATGACTGAACTAATCATTACAAACCTGGAGCAATTTTTAACCTACTGATCCTTTTCCTTGGAAAGTGGAAATGATGTTTAATTGATCATGTTGTCACATTTCATAGGTCATAGGTTGTCCTGAAAGTTTGAGATAAAATAAGAAGCTCCGCTATCTGACCAATTTCTTCATATTTGATTTCTAATTTTCTGCCCCCAAATCTGGAACAAAATATTTGACCATCAAAATTGAAGATACCTTGCTTTGAAATTTTTAAATGCTTTGACACCTGCATCCTTAACTGCTCCAATGCTGCTAAAAATGTTGCTCTTGATTAATCAAATCCCGATGTCAGGCCTTTCAATGAGGTCTTTAATATTTAAATATTGCTTGTAAATTTTAGATAGATTACTTGAAAATACTCTACCCATGTAGCTACCACACTGATGTGGTCCTTAGAAACTGAAGTTCTACCCAAAAATCTGGATCTAGTTCCTTGAATTCTTCCTTCTATGTTCCAATGTTCATAAGCTTTGAACTTGGAACACAGACTTTTTCTTTGTCTTCATTTCATCAAACATTGCCACCAGCGATCACTAAAATTGTTCATAAGGTCTACACTTGGGTATTTAGAATTTGCTTTAACATATAGATGCCCACATGAGCTAAGCACCATTGTCAATACTACAACTAGAGGTTGACTAAGGAAGTCATCAACTCGATTTTTTCTTCTCTCCTTATATTCAATTTTCAGGTGGAATTGTTGCAAGTATGTGGACCACTTTTGATGGCAATCATTCTATAAATTTCCTTTTGTTTGCATGGATTGTAGGGTATTTTTATTAATGTGGATGATTGTCTATTTTCCTAGAATGTAATGTTTCCTTTGGTCGAAGGTGTGTATAATGGAGTACATTTCCTTATCGTAGGTGGGGTATTTTTAGAATGCATTTGAGAGTGTCTCACTATGGTATGCCATTAGATGGCCATGTTGAGTGAGGATTGCAAAAATAACATAGTCCAAAGCATCTGTATCAATCTCAAAGGGTTGTGGTAGATATGGTAAGTTGAGTATTGGTGCTAAACATGTGAATTGTTTGAGATCCTCAAATGATTTCTATTGTGGATTATCCAAAACAAACTTGGATTTGGACCCAGCCTTGGTCACTTAGATAAGGGAATACATGATATGAGAGAACCCCAATATTACAATAGAATTTTGCAAGGCCCAAGAAACAATGGAGCTTAGTTAGAGTTGTTAGGGTCGGCCAATTACAAATGACTTAAATCTTGGATAGAGCAACATGCACACCATGCTCATCCATGATGTATCCTAAATATTGGACTCTCTACATGCCAAATGTGCATTTCTATATATTAGCATATAATTTATTTTGTCACATGGTGATAAGGACTTATTGAATGTGCTACAAATGCTTAACCCAATTCTTGTTGAACATGAGGATGTCATCTAGATATACGAACACAAAAGAATTGATAAAGGGACACAAAACATCCATCATCCACATGAAATTTGTTGGAGCATTAGCCAAGCTAAAAGGCATGACAAACCACTTGAAAAGACCTTCCCTATACTTGCAAGCAGTCTTCCAGACATTGGCTTTATTGACTAGCACCTGGTGGTATCTAGACTTTAGATCAATCTTACTAAAATAATTACCCCCATTAAGTTGGTCAAGAATAATAGCAATGCATGGAATTGGATACAAATTCCCGACTGTAATTTCTTTTAGAGCTCTATAATCAATACAAAGTCACCATGTACCATCTTTCTTCTGAACCAACATAATTGGGCTCCTGCAAGGTAAGTATCTCAGTTAGATGTTCCCCTTTTGGATTAAGTCATGAATATAGCATTTGATTTTTTCATTTTCTAGTAGAGAGAACCTCTAGACTGGGCCAATAGGAAGAGTAACATTGGGTACCAAATCAATTGAATGCTTAACCTAGAAATGTAGAGGCACCCCATATGGTGAGGTGAAGAGATCTATGTATTCTCGTACTACTTTTTCCACCTGCTTCTATTTTATAGAAATATCTTGTGTAGAGGTCATGGATGTTGCTATGATATTTCGTTCTCTTCCAGACTGAATCATGAAGAGCATGAATTTCCAACTCTAGGAGATTCCTTTCCTACATTGCTTGGTTGAGATCAAAGATATTGTACTTGCTAGAATAAACTATAATATCCTATAGATTTGTTTTCCAAAATAAACAAAAAACCCTATAAGGTAGAGACTCATCTACAACATGACATTCATATATGGTTGTCCTAAAAGAACATCACAAACTTCAAAAGGGGAAACATCACATGATATTTGAAGGGATTAATGTTGTAGGGAGAGCGACATTATTGGCTGACAAGGATGTCATGACCTTGGATCATCCAACCGATGGTGTATGGTTGGGGTGTGGAATTTTTGACAAATTTAATCTCTCAATGACCTCAACTAAGATTAAGTTCTTTTGGATGCCACTATTAGCAATGAAATGTAGTGGTCCCCTTCACCCACATCTGTAAATGAAAGAGGTGTGTTATCAACCCAAATAACAGTTCTTAGTCTAAGTGCCGACACTTCATATGTCGGCGCACAAAAGGACATTTATGGATTGAAGGTTGCCTAAAACACTATAGATGGGCATGACATGAGATGCATTCACTATCCACCTAGACTGCCATTTTTACCTTTTTACATGTTGATTGCTGTATGCGACTCTTTCCACAGCAACTTGCGTACATACGCGACTATCTCCACAACATATTGTGTACTATACATGGGTATTGTCATTGCAACCCACGTACAGATCTGTACGTGGGTTTCCCTTATAGAAACTCGCATGTCATACGTGGGTTGCCAGTATCAATACTCGCGTACGCCTCCATTCGACATTAAAAATAATAAACATGAATAATGGAGATTTGTTAAGCCTTAAACATTAACTATCTTAACTGTCTCAACTTCCTCAACCTTCGAAACTGATCTATTTTCCTAAGTATAAATAGAGGCCTTGGGGAGGGCATTGATCAATCATACTTGGAGAGCAAAGTTATGCTGGTGGTATATCTTCAGAATTCTTTGGAGCAGTAGAACTCATAATCCTTTGGTTGCAGAGGAGTCCTTGTTTAAGGTGTTGTGTTGTACACTTATCTCATTCACTATTGTTAATAAAGAGAATCCTTATTCCAAATGCATGTTGAATATCTTTCATGTATCATGGTTTGAATAATATTTATGATTAAGCACTCTATATATTATTTATCTAACTTGTCATATATACATGTCTAATATTGTATTTGGAGGATTTGCTCTTTGCAGGTGAAGGAGGTGCATCCCTGAAAGCTCTAGAGAGGAGCAGAGAGGGAGAAGACAAAGCTTAGATCAACCGTCGTTAATCGTGTGAGTCCATCATATCTTCCTATTTCCTTTCTGTACTTTAAATCTAATTGTATGCAAGTTTTAAGAGTGCGTTGGTAACCCCAGACCCTCGGTTATAAGGGTGTTTATTCCTGAACAACAGAACTGGCAACTCCGCTGGGGAGCCCAGACTGCTATGGGTTATTTCTGTTTACTGTTGCCCAGTCTTTGCCTTGAGTTTGTGTGTGGTATCCTGTCTTGGTTCATGCTTAGCATAGTGTTTGAAGACCTTGAGAAATTTTATTTTTATTAGAAAATTTTGTACCTGTACACGGGTTGATCTTGCATGCAGAGGCCTGCATACGCGGGTTGCTCTCTTGGATAGTCGCGTACAATATGCGGGTTGCCCTTATACACAGTCGCATACAAGCCTTGGCATTTGAATTTTTGGTTTAGGGTTTTCTTGTCCCTGTCCCTTTATAAAATTTGTTTGCTGGTTGGTCTTCCTTATAAGCATTATAATATTAGTTTGATGACCTTGTTGGCCACACCTTGTGCTTTCTTGTAAATCCCTTGAGTTCCTTTTGTTTGGATTGTCTTATGTTTACAATTTGAAGTGGATTTGCCTATTTTGGGTTATAGGTTTAAGTGTTGGTTGTCCGAATTAGTGATTAGGGTTCTGGACACTCTTTTTCCCATTCTATCCTTGGATAGTGATTGGTTTGCCACTTACCTTTGTGTGATCTTAGTGATTTCTTGTCATTGTGCCCGCCCAAGCTAGGGTTCCAAGTCTTCCCTTGTTGGTTGATATTTTTGGTCTTATTAATCTGTTTACTTCACTTTGCTTGCTTTATACAGTTGATTTAATCCAAGTATACTCAAGTTTAGTGCATTTAGGTGCATAGTAGTCTTTGAGCATTTTAAAAAGTGAAAAGAAAACATTTTGAATCTTTTTCATGTGATTTTGCATAGAGTATTTTTACTTTTAGTTTTTAAAATATAATCTAAAAAAACTACAAAAATATAGTCTTAGTGTTCTCTTTATCGTTGCATTTTTCATCAATTTATATTTACAAAAAAAAGAAGAAGTTTGTTTTAGTAGTGATAATTTTCTTTGAAAACATACACCTTTGCTTTTACATTTCTTATTGAGTCAAAAATATCATAGTCTTTCACTCCACTTGCCTTCTGAGTAAACAATAGCCTTTAAAATGAACACAATAATTAAAATTTACTAGTAATTTTTATTTTTTAGGGCCATTCACCTACTAGCTTAGGCTAGACTTGTGGGCTAGGAAGTGTAAACTTCCCATAAGTTTTAAAATTCAGACATAGTCGACCATTCGATAGGTAAATCCTTATATTTATCGATCGTATCTGGGAAGCTCCTCTCAAAAGGCATTGGACTGAGGAGATAACCCTCTGATTCCTTGTTGAAACGTAGATCAGGACTTTTACGCATCTGGGGATTTTTTCCTAGACATAGTTTCGGGCTCAGCTACCCTGCCCATGCGTACGAGTCAGGCTTGCGACTATCCCCCCAGACTGTTAGTATAGCTAAGGTAGCCTTTAGTCTATTAACATTTAGGGTTCATACCTAGGTAAACCGGAGGGCTATTTCTGGTTCACCCTGGACGGGCTTGGAAGGTAACCCTTATTGAAAGTGTAGGAGGGCGGTGGGTGATTCCACCGCTTGTGCCTAAGAACCTCTTCAAGGACGCCAAGTAACTGTTCTTTAGATTTCTTTGGGAAAGCATATCTTTTACCCTTGCTGACTGTTGAGACTCTAGGAATTTTTGTAGTGATTGCTCTGTGGTTTGTCTGTGTTTAGCTGACCTTAGGGTTTGAATTGTCAAATTTACAATCATGGAGGACCAACCTATAAGAAGGTCATGAAGGTTGCAAAACCTTCCTCCTCTCATCACATTGGAACCTCCACTCCACCTCAAAGGCGGAGATTGGACACGAACGGTTAATTAGAACCGATAGGAGTAAGTGAAGTTCCAGGTGAACCAACACTTAGAGCTAACCGTTCTGATTTTAATACAGTTGAGATAGAATACTTGCAGGTTAACGAGTTTGCAAGGAATTTTAACACTCCCTTGACTGACTTAAATGATCCTATGATCATCCAGGTTAGGCCTTTTGATTCACCTATTTTAGCTGTCCTTGTGGGCAGGATTATGTCAACTACAGGAGAAAGTTCTTTTGATTTCACCTCAGCCTTTCCGGCTGAAGGGGTACTACCTCCCCCAGTAAATACCCCTAGATCTAGCATACCTACTACGCCATTGAATCCAGTGAGCTGGGTGGTCCAACCGCCGATTCCCATAAGCCTAGCAGGTGCTTCTGGTGACATGGTTACTAGGATCCCTAGTATACCTGCTGTTCCTTCTTCCTTTGTACACACTGCCCAGAGTGGTTAGGTAGGATCCTTGGATTTTGTCTAAGGATTTCCTTTGAATGGGGGGCATATTCCCCTATCCAATCCATATGTAGGCCCATCACCTTCTTATGTAGGAGTGCAGTTTGGAAACACTACCTCTTACGGGCAAGGTTTCCAAACTCCGGTCTCGGCCCCGTTCATGAGCTCTCCCTTTTCGTTGTTTAGCGGAGGGATACCTGCTCTCTTTTTTCAAACCCCAGTTTCGACTGGGACGACGCAAACCTCATATACTGCACCTCCTACTCACAATCCTATGGCTTATGGATGGAATCTATTTCAAAGTAATCCATCCACTTCGCAACCGGTGGCATGGGGAAACCCCACCTTTACATATGGGTATTCGGGGGCAAGTCCCTCTAATCCCTAGATTGGCACTTTTAGTGCCCCGATGAGAGCCAAGCTTCCTTTTTTGGAAACATTAAACTTGCCAGATTTGTCAAAATTGATGAACGACCCGGTGAGGCATGACCCCTCGTGGCCACCTGTTCCCACCAAATTGCCATCGGACATCCCTAAATTCAAGGGCAAAGTTGGTGAAGATCCTGGGGCTCATGCCACCAAATTTCATTTATGGTGTTCATATAATTCACTGAATGAAGATTCAGTTAGGTTGAGGCTGTTCCAAAGAACTTTAACGAATACGGGAGCAAAATGGTACATTGAGTTGCCTTTTGTTGCATTCAGTAGTTTTTGGGACTTGGCTAGTGCATTTCTTAGCCACTTTCAGCTTCCGGTCCGATATGATTTCGGAATGGACTTGTTATCTACCTTTAGGTAGAACAAGGCTACCCACATCTCAGATCATATCCAAGAGTGGAGGAGGCAAAAGAGCCTTATTAAAGCCACTATTCCTCCTGAGTTCTTACTAGGGTGGTTCCTTAAATCTCTGTTGCCTTACATATCTAAGGACGTATCCACTTCAGGAGTGATGAATGAAGAAGAAGCCATTCTCAGGGCCCAGCAATTGGATTTGATTTATTCACAATATAGGATCTTGTATGAGATTATCCCTGAGGCACCGAGGCGTAACCATGATACAGAGAAACCTAAGCCTAGACCCCATGCCGATGGTGTGGTTGGGTCCGTAAACTCTCCCATTGTAAATTCTTTGGCCAAACAGCTTCATCAGTTGTCCATCAAGCATTCTACGGTGAAGGAAGCAAAGGTTGCACCCTCCCCCCAAAGTGCAAATGTTTTTGCACAAACCTCTTGGAAGGGAAATCAGCAGCCCGGTGGGAAGAAAAAGAGAGGAAAGAAAGGGGAGGGAAATCAAAACAAGCAGAAACCTGCGAACAATGATTATGGGGGCAAGAAGGAAAAGAAAAAGGTCAAATTCCCGTGTAAGTTGTGCCATGAGAATCACCTCACTCACCTTTGTCCCCTTATGGAACAAGCCCAGAAGCTGCTTAAAGATCAACAACCGGTTGTCTTGAAGGATCCATTTCCCCAAGTGCAGAACTCAGCTTCAACTTCTAATGTAGCAGGGGGGACTTCCGGTGCCCCTGACCCTAACTATATCAACATGGTTCGATCTTCAACTTTGCTACAGACTAGGAATAAAATTTATGAAAAAGAGACTTCTAAGAAGGGTAAGTCTATAGGTGAAACTTCTAACCCTCTCACTATCGAGAAGCCTGCTGAAACTATGCCTAAGATACCGAAAGGTGTCTTTAAGAAGACCTTACATAATCCTAATGCTAGGGCTGCTTCAAACTACTCAGTGGTTGAAGACTTAGCCCAAACCCCTTGTGCAATGTCAGCCTTAGAGGTGTTACAGAGTTGTCCCGCCCAGCGAGATGCCCTCTTAGCAGCCTTAGGTAGCATGTGTTATGGAGAGAAATTCCTATGGCTTGGGGTACCATAACAGACAGCTTGACTCCAAAAATCAATCCTTTCCAATATGGAAGAGAAATCAAATATCTAACACTAAAGGATCAGACCTCGTACCTTATTCCGGACGGTTGAAGTACATCCTTGTTGAGCTTTCCAACTTCAGCTTGAATTGATGAATCACTTCCTCAACAATAAGTAAACAAGACAGGCATACTATATATATTGGTGTTAGATATACTCTAGCATATATAATCAACAACGTATAAGAATTTGAAATCATCCATGGATAAAATATTCAATCAAACATACATTATTGGATAGGAAAAGATATTTCTATTAATATAAAATCAGAGATTATAATGAATACAACCTCTGTCGACATGTCTGCGAATCGGAGAAACTGAATCCCCCACTTGGGCCTCCACCACCTCAATCCTCCATCTCTCGATAGCAAGCTCACAAGCAAAAGGCAAGCTTGGGAAGAACACCAAAGTTCTCCAAGGGACAAAGGGATGTAGACTCAAGCACAAGTTCTAGCAACAATGGACTATAGGTTCTTTGCTCTCAATTCTCTTATGCCTTCAATGTATCCAAAGGGTTCCTTATATAGCTTTTCAATGGAGTAATGAAAGGTTGAATCCGAGCGATCTGACTCGCATATGGAAGGCCTAGAGACAAGTGAGTCGGATCCATGTCAAGGAAAACTCCAAAAGGATTTGGAATTTTGTACACATCCCGATGTACGCGGTTTTAGAGGTTAAACCCGCGTATATACGCGATAAGGGGTTTAAAAGTTGCATATAGCAATTTTCACATGTTTTTAGGGATGGTCTAGGAAACATCAAAGGACAAGAAATGGTCCAAGGGGTCTAAGGAGTTTTCAGAGGGACAGGGGAAGGCCATACAAGTGTGATTCACCTGGTGTGGTAAAATCAGCTATAACAGATGCCCCCTATTGTGTGAGGTCAGAGGGGTCATACGATGGCCGAAATACATTATAAGTCCATCCCAAAAGTGGAGTGATGAAGAATCCCAAATGGAAGACTAGCCACCTAATCAGCATAGTACAATGATACAAATCTGCACATAACTGCAAATACATATAGCAATCCTGGATACATAAGAGTACAATGGCCATGAATAGGCATGATACAAAATATGACATAAGTGGTCATGGCCATGTACAATATACATAAATCAGAATCTCCATGATGAAGATATACAAAGGATCATGATCTCCATAATGGCTGAAGATATATAATGGATCAAGATCTCTATAATAGCTGGAAATGTCTGACATATACTGGAATCAAGTCACGAGAGCTGAAATCTCATGAACACTGGCACGATCAAGGAGGTGTCATATAAGAGATGCCACCAATCTGGAAGGTCTTCTACACAAACCGCTACGAGTACAAGTCCTACTATGTGAATAGAGGTGTCGAGGTCAAACATAGTAGTCCATCGTCTGATTAGCAGTCATTGATGTATACCGTTAACAGATGTGAGATCACCCACCGATAATGATAAGGGGAATCAAGGTACTAGAGTGCAAACTAACAAGTGTGAATAAATGTGTTGAGGTCGAACACTTGAGAGGATCCATCGATCAGGGGACATTGATGTATTCCCAAAAACTGTCGATGGCAAGAGAACCTGCCACTGATGACTGCAAGTCTCAAGGCACTCAAAAATGACTCTAGATTTCAATACCAGAATAAATGATCTCAAGTCGATGGGATGAAATTCGCTGGAAGGAGGGCATTAAGGCATCCCCCATCATCCAACATGAGGTACTCAACAAAGTTGTATAATGTGGAAGGACTCGTTCATAAGGTGGATGAACTAGTAACTGTACCAGGAATGGATGACATGCAAAGTCAAGATAACTGAGGAATGGCTGACTCAAGTTTCAACTTCCTTCGAACAAGATCATAACAACGAATGGTGACTGCATAAAGGAAGCATAGACTCGATATATAAAACTGGGACATCTCTGCGACACAGGAGGCATCGACATAGGCTCCATGGGGACTGGAAGCTTAACTAGTCGATCGAGATAAACTCAGATAAACGAGTACAACTCCTAAAGTCAAACTATAAACCCAACCAACAGATGTGATATATAGTGTTCTGTTCGAAGGTGAGATGACTCGACAGCTACCAAAAGATAACATCTTTCCTTGTCCGGCTTTTTGGTTTTTTAATTTTTTTTGGACTTTTTCAAATATTTAAAAAGCTTGAAAAAGAGTAAAACTGCTTTATAGTTACAGACTAGGAGGAGATGAGTGTCATAATGGGCAAACAAACTAGTTCCAAGCAGTGGAACATACCTATGCTCAATGCAAGGATACATGTGTAGGATAGTGACACTTGGGGGAAAGTCCCCTCCAAGTAAAAATAGGGAATCAAGCTGCAAAGGATATATAAAATGGCTCTGCATGGCTAGACATGAGACAAGCTCAGGCTATATGGCTGAAACTCAATGTTAGGGAAGCTGGCGTAAGGCTCAATAAGACAGACAAAGCTCATGATAATGCAATTACAACTTGACATAAGGGAGTCTTGAGGGAAATAGGCCAACAAAAGATCAAGAGGAGTATGAGGCTCTTGCGAAATGTCATGGCAATACTATACAATGGACTCCCACACCCTAAGCGACAAAATGTCGGCATGGGCACCAAATGCAAATAGGGCACTAACTAGGGTACCCATGTAAGGTCAATCTCTACCATTCACATAATGCCACTTCTAAAACAACAAGAAGGTTCTGTGACATAATAGAATGGGTTCGTACCTAAGGCTATAATGAAACAGTCATAAGGTCATGCAAAATGAAAACGGTGATGAAACCTAACCTATATGCCAGTTTAGACATGATACTTGAAATCGACACAAACGGGTCAATCCAACGGCTGAAACGACGCTCAAAAAGGTCTCCTACATCATAAATTAGTCCAAAAACGGTCCAAAAGGATTAGAAACGATCCAAACTATAGAAAAGGGGGTAAAAATTTTCAAAATTTTCAAAAATTTCTATAAATAGTAAAAAATTCAAAACATTATATAATATTTGAAATTTTTACCCAATTGAGCTCAGAACTTCAACAGCGAATTCCAGGAGATCCAGTCGGCGGAATCCACTACCGTTTCTTCCAAGTACTTACCCATGCTCTACTCTTTCATTTTGATGCAAATTTTATCAATTTCCATGGTGTATTTAGGATTCTAGGCCCATCTTAAATGCGCGCCATGACCCACACAGAAATCGAGGGTTTTTTCGCATATAGGGATGGATATACGTGGAAAATGCCCTCAAATTCGCGTACATACGTGGCCGTTTAGCAAACAGTCAGGTATGCAGTCGCACTCAATGATTTTTAAGTGTTCTAATGGATCAAACTCAAATTTTATGTCCAGGATGGTCCTAGAATGGAGAGAACGTGAACATGGTGATGTAGAAGAGACAGTAAGGGCAGATCTAATGGCTCAACAAGCGTTACATGCATGTGGGATTTACAAATTTTGGTGTCTTGGTGGCTTAAGAGCCAAACCAAGACTATTGCAAATGTTAGTGGACTACTGGGATCCAGACTCAGAGTTGTTCTAGATAGATAGGATGTCCCTCACCATAGAAGTGGAGGACATATATTTAATTACTGGACTTTCCCGATGGGGGGAAGTGGTGAACCTATGCTCTTGCGGGCTCGGAGGTGGCCTGAATATAAATGAGTACATTGCAGTGTACTACTATCCAGACATGGAGAAGGTGGGGAGTCAGATCCTAATTAACTCCATACAGGTGTTGGGCCTAAAGGCCATCCTACTGACACTGGGCAGGATAGCAGGTTTAGCTTCACTGCACCAGGCCTCATGGCCTTTGATGTTCTATGCAATGGATTTCATGAGACCCACTGTGTATGATTGGAGCACTGCGCTACTGGGCAACATGAAACACCAGCTCAATGAGTGCAAGATGGGCAGAGTGTGAAACTTTGGTTTCAGTAGCATACTGAGCACGTTTATCTTTGAGCGTGTTCTGGGATTGAGCCCTAGAGTTGACATTCCTCTACACGGGGTTCGAGATCTGGCCCAATGGCATTGGGCGGATGCGATGCACAGATTGGGTGGAGGTAGGGTGTCCAACCCCTATCCAGCTGATTTCTTTCCATGGTAGCGACGACAGATAGTTTCCATTGATGACTACCCCTATGCGGGGATAGATTTTCGGGGAGACCCAGACATGCCGTACCACCAGGATCGGCATACGGTGACATTGGTAACAAATCTTGACCCTCTTTTTAAATTTTTTTGAGTTATTTAAATTTTTTTTTGTGTTTTTTGATTATGTGGAATCAAAAGACATGTTTTTGGGTGACAATACATAATGACATCTACCATATACATGTAGATGTAGGACCACGGTGGCCTGAAGGCTTCCCTCTTCATAGACGAAGGGGAAGAGGAGACGATATTACGGGTGTGGATGCGGAGCGGACGCTCCAAAGCATTCATACCAACTTCGTGAGACTGACACATAGAGTACCCATGGCGCAAGTCGAGGACTTTCCTGAGGCCATGCAGCGCCAGGTGATGGGTGTACCATGAGCATGGGTGCGGCTATTTCAATGACTAGCTAGAGCCGTAGTGACGTTCCACAATCACAACCCCCCTCCTCCTCCACAGGCTTAGATACCTGGGAGTGATACATTTTGTACTACCATGTATTTATATTTTGGTGGCTCGAGAGCCCCATTTTTGTATTATGACACTATGTATTACCACATTTTGGATGTTTATAAAAACTTTTATGATGATCAATTTATTTATTTACATGTGTAAAAATTTATGTTTGTGATGAGCTTATTGTGTATGAAACAAATGGCAATCTAACACGTAGTTAGCATATGAGTCAACAACTTGATTATTAATTCTAAGAACATGTATGTTGTTGGGCTATAGGGCAGACCCGGGCTTTATACCATTAACTTCGCACCAACAAAAGACCCACAGTGTTGGCCCTTTCGGCAACAACCTGCGGACAGTTTGCAGTCTCACCCGAAACAGCTATGGGGTGCCACAGAATCAGGTTTTTGCAAGCAGAAGAGGGATATTACTGTACCTTTAGCTTCTAACAATTATAATTATAAAATACAGATCTTTAATAGTAACTTATTTAGCTTCGCGGTTAGATAAACAAACAATGTCTTGCTTAACCCTTTACTGGGAATTCCAGTGAAGTTAGTATTTAGCAGTTTTCTTACTTATCAGTTATATATTTATCAATGCATAAAAGAACATAACAACAACACAACAAAAACCACAACACACGATATAACGTGGTTCACCCCCAATTTAGGGGTTACGTCCATAGAACTGTGTTTTATTCAACTCTTTACAAAAACCACAGTTCTGATCTGTGCACTCAGCTACAGATCCCTTCAAGTCCTTAAAGCCGCGCACACAGCTGGAGGCCTCTGTGCACAAAGCTGCAGAGGTCGTCCACGCACACAGCTGGGACTTAACCTTCTTACCAGCAAGCCTTAGCTTTGCATCAATTCATCTTACATCAAAAGCCTAAACTGACTTCTTTACAAGAGTGCTTATTTATAGTGCACTTATTATAAAACCATGGGCTTAAACCATGGGAACCCCGAACCCTAAACCCTGGACTTAACCCATGGGTTTATTACAAAAAGAAGGCTTTTACTCAACCCCGACACCCCTAAGACTATTTTGAGTCGTAACTCCACTTACAAACTCCCATAAACCCATGGAGTTACCCACCTTAAGGACCGTTAGGGTGTGCGCCCCAACAGGCCCCTAAGACTCACCAGTGTCCTGTCCCGGGACACTCATCTGCTTTTCTGGTGGTAGAATCTTGTTGGCGAAACATAGTGCGCTGCTTGCTAAAGCCATACATGTGGTTGTCGGCTGCTTGTTCCTTTTGTTCATAATATTTATGCTGGTTAAGGCCTTCTGTATCTATCAGCGACCCCATCCTTCGATCTGCTTGCCGAACATTTGACCATCCACAACTTAGGGTCCCCAGAATTGTGTGTCAAGGTGCATAAGACAAACAGCCACCTCAGTTCTGCCAAACCAGGAGGATATATCTTGGGATGTTTCAGAGTTTTCCTGTGAAGACCGATGCTTTTCTTCGTGCGGCTTAGAGCGCACTTCTACCTTTCTTTCTTCCTCTTAGAGCGAACTTCTACCTTTCTTTGTGCCTTGGTCGAACATGGCTGCACGGGTGGATTTCTTAGAAGGTTCAGCAGACCTCTCTCCCTGACCACTCGTAATAACTTCTGGACTTCACAATCATTCGACATAGTTCTAACTGAAGAAACTCAAAGAAATGTACAATGCAGGAGTCGCAGGCCAGTGTAGCTTCTTATAGAATCCCGCAAAATAATCTGTCATCATGGTGCATTAATGACGCCGAATCTGATGGAGTGGCAGAAATCCTATCCACATGGCGCCAGATTTTCCTGAAATCTCATCATTGCAGGCAGTTAGGGCAGTTCTCATGTCGGCACCACCAATTCTAGTTTGTCCCATCCATCACATTTTAGGCTGTGACACACCTTTGATCTTCTACATAACCACTAACTTCAGCTTCGCCTTGATAAGTACTTTCGACACAATATTCACCTTCGGCCCATCCTGACCTATACAGCAACCAAACTTCAACCTTCAGACTTTGACAGTCTTCAACACTTCGTAGCATTGAGAATAGCTTCATTATAGTGTAGTACCCAATTCCAACTGTTCTTGGTACTTAGACTATCCTTCATGCTGTTACTCCTGATCAAGGGGTCCTGGTTTGTCCCCGTACTTCTTTAACCTACTTCCATTCACCATGGAAGGTAAAATTTCTCCATTCAATTTAGCTAACTGGACTGCGCCGCCATCAGTAACTCTCTGTACTATGTATGGTCCTTTCCAATGTGTCTTGAACTTCCCCGGGAATTTCATGAATTTACTGTCATATAAAAGCACAAGGTCACCATTCTGGAACTTCTTCTTCTTAATGTATATATCATGCCATGCTTTTTCTCTAGCTTTCTGTACTTGCTGCTGGAACCCTGCAATGAATCTGTCCTCTTCAAGTTCTAGTATCTTTTCCAGCCTTTCTTTCATCATATCTGGGTCATCCATCTCTGTAAAAGCAGATATTCTGAGGCTAGGGACAATGTACTCCATGGGAATGACTGCTTCTTGTCCATAAAACAACCTAATAGGTGTATGGCCTGTCAACTTCTTGCAGGTGGTTCTATAAGCCCATAGTACTGCTGGAATTCTAAGGTCCCAATCATTTCTGTTAGCATTGCAGACCTTCGTCAGAGTGTGTTCAAGGATCTTGTTAAAGGCTTCGACAGTTCCATTTGCTTGAGGATGATAGGCAGTACTCTTCTGATGATATACTTGAAATTCTTCAGTCAATACTTCAATAGTCTTATTTAAGAAATGTGATCCTTGATCATTCATAAGAATTCTAGGACACCCAAATCTTGACAAGATGTTATCGAAGATAAACTTCGCAGCTGTAGCAGCACTACACGTCTTGACTGGTTGAGCTTCGGCCCAACGAGTAAGGTAGTCAGTTGCTGTAATAATGTATCTTGCTCCGGATTTCTTTGCAGGGGGATTGATAGGTCCAAAAAAATCAATAGCCCATTTATCAAAGGGTTGTAAAGTTACCTACGGAACTAGAGGCATCTTATCCCTCCTGGATGGTTTGCCTGTTCTCTGACAAATGTCGCAGCTGTGGCAATATTCTCTTGCATCCTTATGAATTGTGGGCCACAACAATCTGGCTGTCAGAATCTTCTGTGCTGTAGATTTTCCTGCGTAATGACCTCTTGCTGCGCCAGAGTGTGCCTCAACCAAAATTAATGGCTTTTCATGCTCCAGGACGCATCTATGCAGTATTTCATCTGGTCCCATATTATATAGCTGTCCTACTATTAAGGTAAAGTCAGCTGCTCTAACCACCAACTGTTTCTTCTACTACGTTGTCATTTCGGCAGTTACAAAACCTGTAGATAAATACTGAACAATATCCTGGAAATAATCATCAACCATCTGGATGGCAAATAACTGAGCATCAGGAAGACCTTTGTCCAAACTAATGGGTTCTTCTGCTGACTTGAGCCTCGACAAGTGGTCAGGACCTAGGTTCAGTCTTCCAGGTTTGACTATGATCTCAAAGTCATATTCCTGAAACAGAATCAACCATCTGCATATCCTTCCACCTAGCACAGGCTTTTTAACTAAATACTTCAAAGTAGAGTGATCAGTGAACATCTTAAAATGAGATCCTAACAGATAATGTCGAAACTTCTGTAATGCATAAACCATAGCTAAACCTTCTC
>LPNX010031438.1:324684-363201 GCA_001517045.1 Pseudotsuga menziesii
GACAGACTTCAGAGGTGGCAGGTTCACAATAATGGCTATCTTCGCAAGATCCATCATCAATCCTTGCTTACATACAATGTGGCCTAGCAGAATTCCAAAAGGGGCACAGAAGATACACTTTTTCAAGTTCAAGGAAATCTGATGCTGTCTACATTTGTCCAACATAAGTCTTAAACTAGCTATGTGGTCTTTTAATAACTCGAAGATAGTCCAATCATCAAAATAAAATTCTAAGAATTTATGTATGAATTCCTTAAAAGCAGAGATGACTACTCTAGAAAACATGGTAGGTGCATTCTTCAATCCAAAGGGCATAACTGTATACTAGAAAGATCCCATTTCTATAGCGAAGGTTGTCTTATGTCGATCTTCTGGAGCAATTCGAATCTAATGGTAACCTGAAAATCCATCAGTAAAAGAGTACACTTCTTGACCTCCAACATTGTCTAAAACTTCATCTGTAAAGGGAGTGGGGAAAGGATCATGCAAACAGGCATCATTCAGCTTCCTCAGATCAACACAGATTCTGATTTCTCCCTCAGTCTTCTTTTCTTGCACCACCATAGGACTGACCCACTCGGACTCTTCAACAGGCTCAATGATTCCTGCAGCAAGCATCTTATCCAGCTCCATTTAGACTTTTTCCTTATACTTAGGGTTCAGCCTATAAGGGCGCTGTTTCACAAGCTTTGCATCAGGTTTCAAAGGGATCTTTATCACTCCTATATCACCAAGGATACCTTTCATCTCTGAGAACTTCATCGAAAATAAATCTTGATATTCATGGAGAAGTTGGGTCACCTTGCTTACCATTTCATCATCTCAATAATCTCCAATGGTAGCATACTTAGGGTTTTCTTCTGCCCCAATGTTTACAGTCCACGTCTTCAGGGGTTGAGTCACTTCAAGTGCCTCAACTGCTGGTCCATGTACTTCACAGTGTCCTTCTGACTCAGGAATGTTAATGTTGCACGGATCGTCATCCTCATCAATTGCGAGGTTATAACATTCTATTGCATTGGCTTCCTGTGCCTTCCAATCAGGTTGGTATTCTGCTATTTCTTGATCATCAAATGCCTTAGTATGGATCAACCTGATAGCTGCATCATTAGTAGAAAAGGTAAGCACAAAACTATCAACAAGACAATCCCAACTTACAGTATCCTGGCGAAGGTCAACCTCCGCGTACCAGTTCTTTGCTATCGGTTCTAGAGTATGCACAAACCTATGTACCCATTCTTCCTGAGGTACATGCTTCCATGCTTCGTAGCACTGTGCCAAATGTTCCTGAGGGCTAGTCTTTCCATCAAACCTAATTTGCACCTCCTGGGGCTGATCCATAAATCTTGGGCGAAGGAACTTCTGACAAGCTTTCCAACTAGGAATGTTCTTCTTATGGCCATTCCACCATCTGGTTGCTGTGGCTCTGAATACTGAATCCAAAGTCTCCATTTTCTGTGAATTTGGTATCTGGTCTAAGAATTGTTCAATAAACTGTTCTGGGTCTGACAAGTCGTCAAAAATAAATAGGGTTATTGTCTGTGAGCCAAGCCATCTGAGAGACTTGGTAATTCTGGCACATCGATGGCCATGTAGCTCATACAGTCTATTCTGCCAATTCTCTAGGCCATCATCTGAATCCGTCATGCAGGAGTTGTCACACTGCCAATCCATGATACCTTCAGTAGTAGGATCAACATAATCTTCTTCCTTCGTTGTGATATTGTAGATGTGGTCCAAAACATCCTGGTCTTCATCTCTTATTGGCTCTATGTATCTCTCTCCTTGAGAAGGATCCAATGGTACTATGACTCTCAGTCCTTTCCCTTCGAAAGTTATCTGTCTCTTCTTAAGGTTAATGACTGCATCATTGTCTAATGCCCACTCCATACCTAGCAATTCTGGATAGGGGTTGCTGTTGTCAATGATATCAATAACTTCGAAGTCTGCTACAGTACAGACGCCATCAATATCTACTGGGAATTTAGGGAATCGTCCTAGGGGCACAATCTTCTGCTGATTGGCTAATCTCAACTGTATAGGGGACCAATCAAGGGTAGGTTTTCCCATTTGTTCCCAGGTTTGCTTAGTTAAGACATTTACTTTTGATCCTAGGTCCAGGATGACATCGGTCATGTCATATTCTCCTATCTGAACATTCAATCTCATTTCCCTACCAGTTCTTCTGACTCTATTAACAGCTTTTTCCTGACCAGAACTTTACTGAGGTTCGCAGGAAGCAATAACTTTCTGCAACTCACTTAAAGCATTCTGATTTCTTAAGAGCTTCAGACAACTCTGTAAAAAGGAGGACAGTGTACTTACTTTATCTGTCGAAGCTTCTTGCGGCTGCGACTGCTGCTGATGTTGTTGCGCAGGTGCTACTGATGTGCTAGGAGAAAAATCTCTCTTGGCTTGCATGAAAGTCTCTTTTTCTCTTTCGATATCAAATGCTGGGACTTTCGCTGGGGCCTTACGAACCCAAGCCTCGTCAAGCTATTTTTCCTTATTCTGTACTTTCGTCGTAGCTCCACTCCGGGTAACAACATTAATGGCTGGGGCAGGTCTTTGCTCTACAGAAATCATCTGAATATTCTGAATATTCTGAGAAATTCCCACACTGATTCGCCGTGCCTCTGCTAAATCTCTTTCAATTCAGTGATACACTGTGACTCTAATTTCGGCTTCTTAAATTCCTTTATCATTGCTGCTTTTATATCAGCCAAGACATGGTTTTGAGTGCTGGAAAAATTCATGAAACAGGTCAGAGCACGGTCTTTGAAAGAAGTAACCAGCTGCACTCTTTTTGTATCTTGATTCGTAGTGTTCTTAGCAGTCCACACTGCTTCACATAAAAACCAGAAATGTTCTGGATCCTCTGATCCAGTTCCTTTGAAAACAGGGAGCTTAATGTCGTCATTCATATGGGCCATCGCGGGTCAAGGGGGGGAGGGAGGGGGACTGGTAGCAGGAAGGGGGGGACTTACCGGGGTAGACTGAGCTGCGACAAGACTACTCGAGCTAGGGTTACTTTCAGACTGCGATGGGTTCTCAGGGATAATAGGTCTTCGCTGCGGGGTTGCCGGAGGGTTTCCAACAGAAGGGGTTTCTTCGGGATCTGAGACTACTGGACTTACGGGGTTAGAATCAGTATTCTGACCTAGGGTATAGGACTCAAAATTTCTCTTGTACCTTTTTCCACTTCGCAGCAAACCACTTTGCTCGTCGAAGGTACTTTCACTTGCAAACATAAGTTAGTAGTGCTAAATCTAACAGTCTGATTCAATGAGAAATATACCATTTTCAGCCAATAGCATTTTAATTCTCAAACTAAATGAATTCAAGTACTTACCCCTTGGTCCTTTGAAGAACTGTCGTTCGGCTTCGCTGAAGGACGTACTTGTGTCAATGGCGAACTCCGTCACAAATGCTTCAAGGGTTCGCGTTGTCCAGAAATCAACGGCACGGGATATCTCGTTGTTCACCCTTTTTAGTATATTAATTCTTGCGAGGGTCCAATCAGGAAACTGACGTTCTTGGAAGTTCGTCCTTCTCTCTGTTAACCTGGATAACCACTGGTGCAACTCTATGTGGATACTACCAAAGAAAATTTCATACACATCAGAAAAAACATACCTTTGTAAAAAGTCATTTGCACTATGACACGGATCTTTGTTCTCTTATACAGCAAAGTGCAGATAAGTCTCTTCAATCCAATCACCGATTTCTTTCACTGAGGGTCTCCAAAACATAGCCCTCGAGGTACGACGTAAACCCCTCTTGAGCAGATACTGAGTTCAACCGGAAACGGAACCAATTTGTTGGGCTATAGGGCAGACCCAGGCTTTATACCATTAACTTCGCACCAACAAAAGACCCACAGTGTTGGCCCTTTCGGCAACAACCTACAGACAGGTTGCAGTCTCACCCGAAACAACTATGGGGTGCGGCAGAATCAGGTTTCTGCAAGCAGAAGAGGGATATTACTGTATCTTTAGCTTCTAACAATTATAATTATAAAATGCAGATCTTTAATAGTAACTTATTTAGCTTCGCGGTTAGATAAACAAACAATGTCTTGCTTAACCCTTTACTGGGAATTCCAACGAAGTTAGTATTTAACAGTTATCTTACTTATCAGTTATATATTTATCAATGCATAAAATAACATAACAACAACACAACAAAAACCACAACACACGATATAACGTGGTTCACCCCCAGTTTAGGGGTTACGTCCATAGAACTGTGTTTTATTCATCTCTTTACAAAAACCACAGTTCTGATCTACGCACTCAGCTGCAGATCCCTTCAATTCCTTAAAGTCGCGCACACAGCTGCAGGCCTCTGCGCACACAGCTGTAGATTTCCTTAATCAGCCAAAACCCTCTGCGCACACAGCTGCAGAGGTCGTCCACGCACACAACTGGGACTTAACCTTCTTACCAACAAGCCTTAGCTTCACATCAATTCATCTTACATCAAAAGCCTAAACTGAATTCTTTACAAGAGTGCTTATTTATAGTGCACTTATTACAAAACCATGGGCTTAAACCATGGGCACCCCGAACCCTAAACCCTAGACTTAACCCATGGGTTTATTACAAAAAGAAGGCTTTTACTCAACCCCGACACCCCTAATACTATTTTGAGTCGTAACTCCGCTTACAAACTCCCATAAACCCGCGGAGTTACCCACCTTAAGGACTGTTAGGGTGTGCACCCCAACATATGTATGTTATATTGTCAAATTTCTGTTCTAACAATCTCACATGTAAGAATCTTCTTAATAATGTTAGATCTCTAACATGGTACAAACCATTAAGCTGTGACACTACTAACTCCGAATCAAGTCGTACCTCAAGAGAGAGAACACCATGTGAAATGGCATCCCGTAGAAGTTCAATAATGACACTATACTTAGCAACATTGCTTGAATATGGCCGTAAACATACGCCTCCTAAAGACAATACCTGACCCATAGGAGTATAAATCACCCAAGCAACAGAGGCTGAGTGTTGAGTGTGACGGCTCGCACCATATGCGAATCCTATGAAGGTGGAAGATTCCATTAACATCTGCCAAAAGAAACGGAAACTAAACACAAACCCGATCTCCATAAGAAAAAGACCTACCTATGCAAAACTGTACAATAATATACAATAACCAGCCTTGGCTGAAAATCATGCATAGTACTTTTTGAGATAGAGCCCATTTCTAGGCTCCACCAAGGCCATTCCGTCATAATCCACTAACTCATAAGCGCCCTTCTCTAACACATGTTTAACGACTTAAGGACCATGCCACATGGGGTTAAACTTTCCTGCCCCCAAGGGTTCTTTCGGTTGATCCCAAAAAAGGACCAAGTCTCCCTCACTAAACCTCCTTGGACGGACAGAATTATTGTACTGGACCTTAACGCGACGCTTATTCACTTCTAGAGACACCAAGGCATCTTGACGCTATTCATCAAGCTGCTCTAGGTGGACCAAATGCTCCTCCAATGGGGAAGTGTCTGGTAAGAGCTCTATGGATAGCTTCAATGAAGGAATCTCTCACTCAACCGGCAATACCAACTCCACTCCATGTACAAGCTGATATGGAGAAAAACCTGTGGCAGTCTTAACAGCAGTTCTATAATCCCACAAAGCAGGATATAACATGATGTGCCAATTCATCTTTCTTTGTGTGATGGTTTGTTGGAGAATGGATTTGAGTGATTTGTTCACTACTTCTACCTGTCCATTCACTTGAGGGTAGTAAGAGGAGGAATGCTCTTGCTTATACCCTAACTTTGATGCCAAATCTTCCATCATACGTTTCTGAGAGTGCGAGCCATGGTCAGTGACAAGCTCTTTCGGAATACCGAACCGAGTAATAATGTGGTTGAATACGAAGTGTGCGGCTATCTCACCATCGGATTTAACCGTAGGCATAACCTCAGCCCATTTTGTGAAGTAGTCAACAACCACTATGATATGATGATGCCCCCCAGCTGAAGCTGGGTTGCAATCCATAAAATCAAGACCCCACTTAGTGAAGGGACCGGCGGTGATGATGGGATGTAACAGGGCAGGTCGCGAGCGCATATTCCATGCAAACACCTGGCAAGGGTGGCACTTCTTGGCCGCATTTACATAATCTTTAAAGATCGACGGCCAGAAATAACCTGCTCTCAAGATTTTTTGGGCTGTAGAAATCCCAAATAAATGACCACCACACGCCCCTCTGTGGAAATCATTTAGCACAAGCTCAGCCTCCTCGTGAGTTAAACAACGGCGTAAAATGGAATCTACCCCATGGCGGTACAAAGTGTTATCTACTATGAGGTAATTCTTGGATACGTGACGTAATTGTCATTGTTCATCTCGTGAGAGGTGAGTAGGGACCTTCAATGTTTGTAAATATATAATAATATCCCCATACCATGGGTCTAAATTTGAGATTAGGAAGATGTGCTCATTGGATAAACGTATCTTCACAAACCAACTCCTCGGCTTCGCTTGGGAAATTTGATATAAGCTCCGCAAAAATTAACGATTTCTTTGATTTTGCCGAAACAAACTCGAGATCGAATTCTTGCAAGATGAAAATCCATTTATTATACTTTCCCCCAATCATCCTTTGAGTGAGGATGAATAGAAACGAATTGACATTGGCTACAACCAAGGTCTGGTGAAGGAGAATATAATGTCTCAACCATTGAACCGCATGTACAGTACCTAAGGCAAGCTTCTCAACATGGGAATAATGGATCTCCACATCAATAAGATTTCAGATCAGATAGTATATGACATGCTCTTGGAGCTCCTCATCCTCTTGAACCAAAACCATACCAATCGTCTCCATGGATGCGACTACATAAAGTAGAAAATCACGGCTATAGTCTGGGGGACTAATCACTATGGCCAATGCTAGGGCTCGCTTGAGGGCATCAAAGGACTCATGGGCTCGCTCATCCCAACAAAAGGTGGTGTCCTTCTTCAAAAGACGCATAGAGCCTCTAGTGAAATTGTAAAAATTGACAACGAATCTCCATAAGAAGTTTGCCATGCCTTGCAAACATTGAAGATGTTTAATGTTTTTCGGGGGAGACAATTGAAGTATTGCCTCAACCTTCAAAGGGTTGACTCTTATACACTCTTTGGAAACAATGAATCCTAATAAGCGACCAGAATTCACACAAAAGATGCACTTGTGAGGATTTAACCTGACCAAATAATGGCGGCACCTTTCGAATACTAATCTCAAATGATAGGAATGACACATTCTCATACGAGAATGAGCAACAAGGTCATCCAAAAACACTTCGATAATCGATTTGAGATCATGGAAGATCAAGGTCATAGCCCACTGAAAAGTAGCTCCAACGTTCTTAAGGCCAAAAGGCATTTTTCGATATGCAAAGGTTCCCCAAGGACAAATAAATGCAGTCTTATTTGGTCCTCATTTTTAATTTGTATCTGATTGTATCCAGAAAATCTGTCCATAAAAGAAAATACCTCACTACCTACACATTCATCCAAGATTTGATCTATAAATGGTGTGGGGAAATTATCTTTAGGACATGCATGATTCAAGTCATGGAAATTAGTACATATGCGGATTGCTCCCTGCTTCTTATCAACCGAAACGTGGTTTGAAACCCACTCCATTAAGGGAATGGGATAGATAAAACCGGCTTTCAACAGTTTCTCTATCTCTGCCTTAATCGCGGGTGCTTTCCTAGGATTCACTGCACGCAAGCGTTGTCAAATAGGCTTAGCATTGGGATAAGTTTTAATCTCGTGTTCAACAATGCGATGGTCGATACTTGGATTTTCATCGTAAGACCAAGCAAAGATATCATGAAATTATTTAAACAACTCGGTGTATTCTTGAATCTTAGCACGGGAACATTCTGCCCCAATATAGACATTCTCTATCCTGCTAGGATCACGAGAGATATTGATAGGAATGGTAGGAGATATATTCTCCATGTTCCCATCAGCCATCGGACCAGGAGAGCTTAATGGAACCATGGGACTACCAATTCTCTCACTAAGAACCTCCCTAAAGTCCTCACACTCCAAGCGGTCAAGCTCGGGAAGAAAATAAGATCTATGATGCAACTCTTCCCAAGGTGGCTCAACCCCTGACATGGCCTCAATAATCGATTTGTCTGAAGGAAAAACACTATCAAGGTAGTCATGCACGTGAGAAGATTGAATTTCCCATGCAGGCAGCACATATGGGTCCTCCTCCTTCGTCTGCGAAGAGGAAGGACTAGGCTCTGCAACACACCCAATATTAGCTTGATAAGCTACCATAGTTGCAGGCAATGGCATGTCCGTCACAATGGGCTCACTCGAAGTATTCGGTGTAGGAAGAATCCAAGGATCTTTCATATGACTTGTGAAAAAAGACACCAATCTCACAGATGTTGAAGCCTCACCAGAACTAGACCCTATCATAAGGACAGGTGCAGTACAACTAAAGATTCCCATAAGGGATGGATACATGCCCACACCCACACTCCCAGTTTCCAGCTGAGAGTGCTCTACAATCAGGATCGAAGCTCCTGAAGATGCAGTAACTGATGGATTCTTGAATGACGTTTGATAAATCATAACTATCTTCCCATTAAATGGAAAGCATACAATGCGAAATAGTGAAGAAGCTACGGCTTGCATACTGTACATCCAATTCCTACCCAGCAAGAGATTGTAGTTAAGGGGAGCATCAACCACCTCGACCTCTATCGCAACGGTCTTCCCTCCCAAATGGACCTTAAGGGAAGGAAGGATCCCGTGCGGCCTAAATGATCTCCCATCAAACGTAGTCAACATGGTAGTGGATTTAGACAACTCAGGGGAACCTAAACCCTTCCAACATGATAAAGACATCACAGAAGCAACAACACCTTCATTAATCATAGTGCGCTTGACGGTCATGTTAAGACATTCTACATGAATCAAAAGAGATACATAGTAAGGAAAGCGAGGCTGAAGTCCTGCGGTTTCAAATTTAATCACGGAGGAAGAATTATCATCATTCACACCAAGGGTAGAAAGCAAAGCCTTCCTTTGTGAAGGACAACTCTGAAGTACTTCTAGTGCAGACATCACACAAGGAGTGTGGCCCAAATCCTTGACAACAGAATAGTTCTGGGTGGCTCGAGCATTAGGATTGTGCCCCGAACGCTTAAGGAATCCCTTAGGAATGCGAGGTGCAACTTTAGGTTTATCCACATGTTTTTCAATATGCAAAGGAGTCCCTGGTGTATCAGTTTCCTTTTCTGGGTTGGGTTGTGATGAACCATAGTCCTTCGCACGGGTCACAACCTTCATAGCACACACCATCTTAATGCAACCATGACCACTACCCTCTAGCGGATCTTGATCACCACCAGACTGATCATGGGTCCTTGATTTCATGTTTTGATTATGAGGTAAAGGGTTAGTTAGCACAGCTAGGCCCTGTGCTAAGAATCTTGAGGCTTCATCGATACGAGGGCACAAGTAAGTGAGGTGATCATCCTTACACAACTTGAAAGGAAACTTAACCTTATGTTTAGATTGCTTGTCCCCCCCAGCATTTCGGGCGTTCTTATCATTAGTATTAGCATTTTCATTCCTATTCCCACCCTTACGATTGTTCTTACCCTTATTTTTATTCCTTCTGGGTCGCTAGTTACCCTTCTGGTCTGACGATTGCACCGAAAGCACACTCGCTGTTTGGGTGGGTTGAGATGAAGTCATGGCTTGTCCCAAAGTAGATTGGTTGATTGACAATTGACTAACCTGTTTCACAACCGAATCCCCAGGTTTAGCACTCGCACAACCAACAATACCATCAGCATGTGGTCCAGGTTTAACTTTGGGGTCGAAACTAGAATGCAGAGCATTGGGAATGATCTCATATAACAAACCAGATTGAGCATAAATAAAATCCAGTTCCTGCGCCCTAAAAATGGCTTGTTCCTCATTTTGCACTCTAGATGTAGAAACATCCTTCGCTATATAAGGCAATAATGACTTAAGGAAGCATTCAAGGAGGAATTCCAGCAGTATAAAGGCTTTAATCAACCTCTTCCATCTACGCCACTCTTGGATATGGTCCGAGATATGCGTGGTTTTATCCCACTGAAATGTCTACAAGAGTTCCGTACCAACGTCGTAATGCACTGGTAGCTGGAAGTGGTGAAGAAAAGTCATCGCTAGGTCATCGAACAAAGTGAATGCCCCCCTAGGTAACTCTATATACGATTTCGCGGCAGGCCCTGTAAGGGTGCGTTGAAACAGCCTTAAATGGATTGAATCTTGGTGTAAGGAATTTGAAGAGCACCACAGGTGAAAGGTAGTAACATGTTCGCTCGGATCCTCTCCTGGTTTGCCCTCGAATTTGGGTATGTCCGAGGGAATCTTAGTAGGGACAGCTGGCCAAGCCGGGTCATGAGATATAGGATCATTCATCAATCTCGACAAGTCAGGAAGATTTAGCGTTGCGAGGAAAGGGAGCCTAGGATGAGCAGGTCAGTGCACCACTCCCTGATATTTTTGATTCACATAGGTCTGATTACCATAACCAACATGGCCTTGACCATAGTGCCCTCCTCCCGTCTGACCCGTGTAGGGTGGCATGGAAGCACCATAATGTGGTGTACCTTGACTATCCAGGGCTACAAATCCATAATTTGGAGAGTAAGCAGGTTGTTGATACCCGTACCCATAAGGTGAAGAACCCTATCCATAATACATCCCATAATAAGGTCCATAAATCATCGCATGAGATGTCCCATGAGACACTCCATAAGTAGGAATATACGCTCTGAAAGTAGGAATATACATTCCAGAAGTAGGAATATACGCTCCGGAAGTAGTAACATGACCTCTAGAAGTATGAACACGACCTCCCAAAACAAAGGGTGGTACTTGAACCTGAGACACAACTGGTTGAGAAACAACAGTACGAACATGACTCATAGCAACATTCCAGCCCGAAATACCACATGAATGAGGTGGAGGGTGAACATTCGAAGAACAAGGAATCGAGCATGAAGGGATCTGTGAAACTATGTACGTGGTGTTCCCTATAGTCACTTGTCTTGGATCTAGTATCCTAATAGGATCACTAACCCTAGGTCTAGGAGGAATATGTGATGTAGCTTCCATCGCTGGGATGGAAGGTGCAATGTGACTTGTGCTCACAAACCTCTCCACATGGTAAGGAATAGGAGTGCCCCCAGGCATAGTGTTAGGCTCAAAATCTGACTCGACATGAAATGCCAAATCATGTGTGGGCATACCAGACATACCATAACTACCATAACTAGTGCTTGCGGGTTCATAATAACTCTCATCTTCTAGCATGCCATACCGGGGATGCGTTAATGGGGGATCAACACTAGAGTAAGTAGGTCTATCATGAAAAGTACCTATCTTAGATATTACAGTACCTAACTCAGTCATATCAGGTGAAGGATCATACATAGGAGTAAACTCCCCATCTTCCACTTGAATGGGAGAGGGTGGTCAGGAATACCCTCTTCATGGTCTCCCATCATGTGTGAATCAATGTGCGAAGTAGTCCGCCTAGACTATCTATCTCTCTCCCCCAAAGGAGGAGGATATGTAGAAGGTGGAAGTCCTGCTAAACGACGAGAATGCCGAGGAGCCACACTCGAATCCACAATGACTCAAAAAATGTAAAAAGACTCTCTAACTACGCAAACCCTAGGAAAACTAATGTGCACAGAGCATACACCAATAAAATCTAAAGCCAAACACAAGCAATCAAGGGTAGGATAAATGAGCTCCCGAATGAAGTAGGTATGTCTCGCCTAAGAGAGGCTTGAGACTCCCATACACAACAAGCAGAGGTACGTAACCAATTATTGTGGCCCTCAGCTTCAATGCGTAAAGTGACTGTGCATTTCGACCCCAACCTGGCCGGGACACCCGCAGAATAACCCCTGCAGAGTACCCCCTTGATATCCTAGGTAAGGCAACTAAGGTCACCTCAATATAATCAATGCTTAGGAGGACAGTCGCAGGCGAGATTGACTGTATGGGCAGGGTAGCAAAGCCCGAAACTCTCAAAAGAGCCCCCAAATACGAATACAATCCTAGAAATATCTCCGGTGCTACTCAGTTATGACTAGGGATCATCCCAATCAATAACCGCTCACACTGCCTCGTGCTTAACTCCCTTTTGAGAGGAGGATCCTGAGAAACACCAATTATACCAAGGAATTTCACACTCTCACCTGGACAGACACATACATGTTGTTGTTTAGTGTTCTTGGAGGATTTACTCATAATGAACTATTCCAAGACCCTAAAACCTAATCTTGTTGGTGAACCCTATCAAATAAAACAGTGTAGTTCATTTTATTTAAGCGTTGATTTTAATTGTATTTATTACTCAAAAAAGGTAGATGACCGTGCAACCAATGGTGTTATGACACAACATGAAGCAAAATGCACACCTAACAATCAATGCAAATGCATTGTGTCCATGAAAAATAGGGTATGCTACTACGTGAAATGCATAATTTTCTTCAAATGATAAATGCAAGCTTTCCTATATGAAATCCTGACTAATACTTCAAAGCAAATCTAGTGCAAGTACTATGCAAAATGAAAGATGCAATGCATAATGATAATCAAATAATTTTGGATTTTTTGAAATAAAAATGAGATACTAAAGCAAAAGAATGATTCTACAACCCCCAGACTCTACAAGCACAATCAAGCAGCACTCAAGCAAAGTACTAAGGTAAAAGAAATCTAATGCACTAATCCCAAAACAAAAAATCGAAAATGCAATGACAAGAACATTCTTCAAAAAAAAAAAATTTACCCTAAAAAAATGTCTCTGGTCAGAAACAGAGGTGTATACAGACTCTAGCGATATCAAAGGAGACTCAGCAATCATCAAAATTCACCCAGCAACAATCAATCTTCCTCTAGAAGGAAAAACCAAGGATAATTTTAGGGGCGAATTTTAGCCTAGTGGGCTATTTTTCCATGTTTTTCTCTCAAAAGAGATTCGCCATTTTGCATTTTTTGAAGCCCTGTTTCGCGCAATTTTGATGGGGTAGAATTTTTTCACCCTAAAAATCGCCAAATTATTATATAAACAATATAAAATCGTTGGAAATTAAAATACTTTTTTAAAACTATCATCAATCATTTCATAGTTGGTGTTTTAAGAATTGGTAATATTCGCCATCATTTATACACTTTCAAATAAGTATGGTTCCTTAAAATCATCCATGGTCCGAAAAACTAAGGGCATACGCAACTGTTCGCAGTAAACCCACGTGTGTACGCGGATATAGCAGTGAAACCCACGTATATACGCGACTGTGAGTTAAAAACTCACGTACAGGAAGAAAAGTGCATAAAAATAAAGGAAAATAGATAAGCTGAGACCAACTTCACACCAATCAGAAACTACCAGGGTAACATGCCCCCAGACTTGACACAAAAATAGAGAAAAAAGAGCAATTCAAAGTCATTTAATGCCAATAGAAACCCCCAAAGGACAACTACTCGGAACTCCCCAGCGAAGCCACCAATTCTGTTACGGAGAGAAATTCCTATGGCTTGGGGTACCACAACAGACAGCTTGACTCCAGAAATCAATCCTTTCCAATATGCAAGAGAAATCAAATATCTAACACTAAAGGATTAGACCTCATACCTTATTCCGAACAGTTGAAGTAGATCCCCGTTGAGCTTTCCAACTTCAGCTTGAATTGATGAATCACTTCCTCAACAATAAGTAAACAAGACAAGCATACTTATATATTGGTGTTAGATATACACTAGCATATATAATCAACAATGTATAAGCATTTGAAATCATCCATGGATAAAATATTCATTCAAACATACATTATTGGACAGGAAAAGATATTTCTATTAATATAAAATCAGAGATTACAATGAATACAACCTCTGTTGGCACATTTGCAAATCAGAGAAACTGAATCCCCCACTTGGGCCTCCACCACCTCAATCCTCCATCTCTTGATAGGAAGCTCACAATCAAAAGGCAAGCTTGGGAAGAACACCAAAGTGCTCCAAGGGACAAAGGGATGCAGACTCAAGCACAAGTTTTGGCAACAATGGACTATAGTTTCTTTGCTCTCAATTCTCTTATGCCTTCAATGTATCCAAAGGGTTCCTTATATATCTTTTCAATGGGGTAATGAAAGGTCGAATCCGAGTGATCTCAAGGCATATGGAAGGCCAGGAGACAAGTGAGTCGGATCCATGTCAAGGAAAAATCCAAAAGGATTTGGATTTTTGTACACATCCCGATGTACGCGGTTTTAGAGGTCAAACCCGTGTATATACACGATAAGGGGTTTAAAAGTGGCATATAGCAATTTTCACATGTTTTTAGGGATGGTCTAGGAAACATCAAAGGAAAAAAATGGTCCAAGGGGTCTAAGGAGTCTGCAGAGGGACACGGGAAGGCCATACAAGTGTGATTCACCTGGTGTGGTAAAATCAACTATAACAGCATGGACTCGTCAAGTCTCATGGCGAAATTTCACTTATATGATGTTAAAATTCACCTACCTTACCATGTAGCCTTATCAATAGATGGAATCCATGGTGGAAAGACCATTGGAAGGGTAGATTTTGATGAGGGTGCTTCTACATGCGTTATGTCCTTGTCATGTTGGAAAGCTCTCGGATCCCCAGAGTTGGTCCCGTCAAACACTCTCCTTACTACTTTCGATGGAAGGTCTTTCCATCCACATGGTATCCTACCAGCTTTTGAAATAAAGTTGGCAGGGAAAGCAGTGTCTGTTGAGGTGGAAGTGATTGATGCACCTTTGGACTATAATTTGCTTTTGGGAAGGAGCTGGACTTATGCCATGTCCGCTATTGCATCGGCCATCTTTCGGGTGGTAGTTTTTCCACACGAAGGAAAGTTGGTTACTGTTGACCAACTTGATTTTACTCGAAAAGGCCGCATGGAGTCTAATGAGTCCATTGTTCCATTGGTTGATCAGGTCAAACCTGCTGTACAGAGTTTGGGGGCTGGAATGTATGCATCACTGATGGGCACATTTGATCTTCCAGCCTTGATTAACTATATTGGTTCTACTAGTGTGGGGAATTCCATAGCCACGGTTGTTGATAGGACTGATCCTTGGGTTCTCCCTTCCCCCCATGAACCGAAAGTGCCCTTATCAGCAGTGGAAGTGGCTTACCAAGCTATCACTCAAACCATTGTTGATCCCATTCCAGACCCTCTCACAGTCTTAGAGGACCCGGAATAAGTCTATTTTCCCACTTGGGCGGAAAACTCTTTGCACTCTATGGATTGTTTAGATATGGTTTTACCTTCTGATGAAGCCATTCTGGAAGCCATGTGTGGATGTGGTAAGATTTGTGAAGATCTTCACCATCGATCCTATTTTCTTCTAGAGCTAAGTAGGATAGAAAATCAAGAGTTTCACATGAGATTGTCAGATGATGTTGATACACCCATCAATCCCTTACCCAGGGAAGGACTGTTTGCTGAGGGGAATATGGAAAATATTTCAGCCACTATCCCTATCAACATCTCTGTAAACCCTGATGTTGTGGAAAATATACATATAGGTTCAAACTGATCTCCTAAAGAGATTGCAATCTATACAGCCTTGTTCAAGGAATTTCGCGACATCCTTGCCTGGTCATATGAGGAGATGCTAGGCATTGATCCATCGATAGTTGAACATGAGATCCGAACATACCCCGACACTAAACCTGTTCGAAAAAAGTTAAGACCTGTTAACCCACGTAAAGTGGCGGCTGTGAAGGCTAAAGTTGAAAAGCTGTTGAAAGCTGGTTTCATTTATCCCATAGCTCTAATGGAATGGGTATCCAATCCTGTTCCTGTTGATAAGAAGCAAGGGACCATACGCGTCTGTACTAACTTCAGAGATTTGAATAAATCCCATCCTAAAGACAACTATCCCACGCCATTTATAGAACAGATTATAGATGCTTGCATGGGAAGTGAAGTGTTCTCGTTTATGGATGGTTTCTCCGGATACAATAAAATTCAAATAAAACCGAAAGACCAGCATAAAACTGCTTTCGTTTGTCCTTGCGGTACCTTCGTGTACAAAAAAATGCCCTTTGGATTGAAAAATGCTGGGGCAACCTTTCAACAGGAAATGAACTTTTCCTTCCATGATATAAAATCCATTTTCGAACCTTATCTCGATGATCTGCCTACACATTCTTGCAAGAGGATTGACCATCCAGATCACTTACGGTTGATATTTGAATGATGCAGATACTACAAGATCCACTTGAATCCCCACAAGTGCGTGTTCTGTGTCGAGTGGGGAAGACTGCTCGGATTCATTGTCTCTAATAGAGGCATCCAGGTGGATCCATTAAAAGTATAGGCCATTGTAAATCTGCCTCCTCCTCGTTCTATTAGGCAACTTCAAAGCCTGTAGGGAAAGTCTAATTTTCTTCGACGTTTCATTGTTAACTATGCCAAGATTACCAAGGGTTTCATGCGCCTGTTAAAACAGGACACCCCATTTGTATGGGATGAAACCGCATAACTCGCTTTCAAGGCATTGAAAAAAGCTTTGTTCTTAGCACCTTTACTGTGCCCACCAGATTACTTAGGGATTTTATATTGTATCTGGTAGCGTCCGAGTCTACCATTGGGGTAGTCCTGGTCTAGGAAAATGATAAGCTCCAGGAGCATGTCATTTACTATCTTAGTCGTGCTTTAGCCGGGCCTAAACTCAGGTACTCCCACATCGAGAAATTGGCCTTAGCAGCTGTCTATGCTGTTCAGAGATTACGTTACTACATTTTGCTGGGGACTACAACAGTAGTGGCGGATGTGAATCCTTTTCAATATGTTTTTTCCCGACGGATTGTTGGGGGAAAATTCAACAAATGGATAGTTATTCTTCAAGAGTTTGACTTGAATTTCCATTCCGCTAAGTCTAAAAAGTCCTTAGTTTTTGCTGAGCTTATACCAGAATTTCCAACGGAAGAAGATGTAGTCGTTGAAGATGACTCATTCCCAGATGAGAATATCTTCTTGATAGCCACCTCTTATCCTTGGTACAGAGATATACTTATATATCTCCAGACTTTGAAGTATCCTGCGGCTTCCTCATGGGAGGAACGACGTAAATTACACCTTCATGCTAAGAACTACCTCATCATAGGAGATACTTTATATCCAAGAGGGGTAGATTCCATTTTGCGTCGATGTCTTACCCACGAGGAAGTGGATATTGTCCTGAATGATTCCCATAGTGGAGCATGTGGGGGTCATTTATCTGGGTTAGCAACGGCCCAGAAGATACTATGTGCTGGTTATTTCTGGCCCACAATCTTCAAAGATTGTGTGGAAGCGATGAAGCGTTGTCATCCTTGTCAGCGTTACACCAGAAAAATGTGGTCACATCCTGCTCCGTTGTTTCCCATTGTCTTGGTGGGCCCCTTCATGAAGTGGGGGATTGATTACGTGACATGCAACCCAGATTTGGTTGGGGGGCACAAATATATCATTGTCACTGTGGACTATTTTACGAAATGGGTAGAGGCAATGCCCACCTTTAAAGCTGATGGGGAAATGGTAGCTTTCTTTGTGTTCAATCAAATTATAGCACGGTTTGGTATACCTAAGGTGATTGTCACTGACCATGGTAGTCATTTTCAAAATAGCATGGTGACGGAACCGACCACTATGCTTGGATTCAGATAAGAGAATTCATCCTCGTATTATCCCCAGGCAAATGGTCAGGTTGAGGCTGTTAACAAGACTTTGAAGACTATCCTCAAACATACAATTGATGCAACTCATTCTAACTAGCATATCATGCTATACCCTACCCTTTGGGCATACCGAACTAATGTAAAAGCTGCTACGGGTTTCTCCCCCTTCCAACTCATTCATGGAGTGGAAGTCGTTACCCCGGTTGAATGTGAAATCCCATCCTTGAAAATAGCTATTCATGTGTTACCCGATACGACAGAGCTTGAAGAAAATCTAGTACATTTAGAACACCTTGATGAACAGCGTAGAGATGCGTTGACAGCTAATCAAGCTCACAAGAATAGCGTCAAAATCCAATATGATAAGTCGGTCAAACCTCGGATTTTCTCTAAGGGGGAACTTGTTTTGCTTTGGGACCAAGACAAAGAATCCCTGGGGTAGGAAAATTCAAGGCCATGTGGTTGGGGCCTTATGTCGTGTCGAAAGTCTTAAAAAAGAGTGCATATGATTCAATAGATTTTGATGGGAATAAGCTTCCTGAGCCTAGAAATGGGCTCTATCTGAAGAAGTACTATGCTTAGGCTTAGCACTTTTTCTTGTATTCTATTGTATGTATTTTTATGTACACTAGATCGTCGGTTTATGTTTTTTATACTATCTCCTGGTTGTTTCAAATGTCTTCCGAGATGTTTGTAGGTTTCATTGATGGTGCCAGTCGCCACACTTGTAATCTTGCTTCAGCGGCATGGGTCATTTATTCTCCCTTGAGATAGTTAGTTGCCTCAGGAGGCGCTTGCTTAGGTCCTGCTTCTAATAATGTTGCTGAGTATAGGGCTGTAATTGAGCTTCTATGGGATTCTTTGTCACGTGGTATCACTCAGCTGGAAGTCCGAATGGACTCTCAACTGGTGGTTTCCTAGCTCAATCGAGCTTACCAGGTGCGGAACCCTATTCTATTGCGTCAGTTCATGCAAGTTAGGTTGTTGGAAAGAAACTTTGAATTTATTACATTCGATCACATTCCAAGAAATTAGAATTCATTGACTGATGCATATGCTAATTACATTTTGGATTGGCATTTAACACACATTTCATAAAAATATACAGCATACACATAAAAATAAAAAAAATTAAATAAACCGACAATATATATGTGTGTGTGTGTGAATATCTGTCTATAGATAGGTCGAGTTCTTGATCCTCAGATCTAGTCATAACTGTATAATATACAAAAATATACAAAAAATGGATTGTAGTCCATCAAAATGTCCTAGATCTAAGTAGGACCACCCTGGTTAGCTGGACCACCCTGATCCCCTTGGTCTCCCTATACTCTGGCTTCCTTAGCCTCCTCGGCTTCGGTAGCCTCAATAGCTTCTATGTACACCAAAACCACTCTGGCTACTCGCCTCAAAAGGCGTATCCAGACGGGTGGTATTCCAACCACATACTCCTGCATGATGGCTGGGATGTGCTCAATCCTCAAAGTGGGTACTCTTTGGGTAAGCTTGGCCAGCTTCCCCTCTAGAACCCTGATAAGCCCTTGGTCTTCTCCCAAGACAGGAAGAAAAAACATACGTGGATTCCCTTCAGGGCGGACCAGTCCAATATATGCATTTTGACATGTTTATAGGATTAGAACTCTTATACATATGTATATATCCCTATATTTTAAAATTCATAAAAATTTTAAAACTTGAAAATTAAAAATTACCTAGCTCTCCCCATGCTGCTCTTGGAGGGAGGACAAGGTCTGGATCACCTCAAAAATCCATCCCAGCATATGGAAACTGCTCCAATGCTGGTAACTGTCGCTCCCACCAAAAGTAGAAGTCATCATCGTACACACTCTGTACTAAACCACCTCCTCCCTGGCAGAGGAAGATATCTCCCCACCTACTCATCCTAGGCTGACTAGGAGATCTAACTGGTAGAGGTACTGTAGGGCTCAACCCTGACACTCTCTCTCGAAGAAGGCCACCAAGATGCTAGAATATCTGAAGTTCTTCTTCCTCTCTTGCAGTCCGAGAGTTGTTTTTTCAGAATCGGGATTACCCCCGAACACCAATCATACAAAGCCCCATGCATGCAGTCCATTGCCAATCTCATTTGGTTCCATGTGGCGAGATGAAGAGAAGATGATCCTGCAACCCTAACTATGGTACTTACCAAAAACTGTAGGGGAAGATAATGTATATCTGTAATAGGGATGCAACTCCCTCTCTTTTGGGTCCTCAGTGCACAGAATACATCAATATAGTTTTGGACACTTAGAGGATCACCGCCTCTGTCGGTGCCCTCCAAGTTGACTAGAGCCCCCCGTCATGACAGACCAACAATGAAGTAGATATCCTTGGAAGTAATCTCCAAGGACTCACCCTGAAGATCAAACATGCCCAAATCATGATCCCAGTAGTTTATCATGAACTCTAGCAGGCAAAAATTGGCCCGCATAGGTGATGTGCAAAAGAATTTCAACAACCCACTTGAACATAAAACATTCATAGTGGGGGCATCTTGGAGTGCTTCTTGATCCAAATCTTCGTGCTCACGCTCCCTCCACTCAAGCACCATCTTCACACCTAGCAAATCAACCATTGTGAAGCATTAGTTTCATATAAAAATTCAAAATTTTGACTCTATATATCTTTTTACCATCCACGCAGTGTACGCAACTGTCTAGCTAGACATGTCGCGTACTGTACGTGACTGTCTTTTAGACAACTCGCATACAGAACATGTGTATGCAAGTGTTACTATAGAAAACCCGCGTACACAATGTTCATTGCTTTAGGGCGCTCAAAAATATGAAATTGAGACTCAAAATTGAAATTTGCTAGGATCGAAATGAAGAGCTTGGGGTCTAGTCTTACCTGACACTTGTAGAATTGGATTTCGTCCACCGGATTGTCCACACCGATCGAATGAAGGTAGAGGTGAAAACGTTCTCCTTATGGCTAAAATTCAAAATGGGGAGTTTTATTTAGTTTTTTGAACTATTTATAGAAATTATATTTCTTAAGTGGGTTTTTGGCCTATAGTTCATATTTTATCAAACTAATCCCATCTCTTTTGGCCTTGTAATAGGTTTTTCATCATTCTAAAGTGTTTTTTACTCATATAGGATGGTTTCCTGTCATTCCACATGCATTTTGCATCTATATTGATTCCATCTGAGACTTAGTAATCAACATTTTAACCACGGACTATGGTATTCTTAACCATTAGCTCCTTGTCTTTACCATCATTCTTCTGTGGATAGGGCCTTCCTCTCATGAGTATCCCCATTTAGAACCTATGTTGTCTTTCAATACTCATGCTGTAGCTGTGTTAGGTATAGGGGAAACGTTTTAGCTTTTTCACACCAAATGGAGCCTCATTATGGTCTCTTTTTACAAGCTATCCCTTCATAGGACTCCCTACCATTATGGAGTTTTCTTTAGGCCCAGGTCTGACTCCTTAAAAACAGACTTGACTGCTGAGTTAACTTGTCCGTTCAAGCTCGTTAAGAATATGTGAACGAGCATCCGCATTGGTGGTAGGTTATCTCTTTCTTGGACCATGCAGAATAGCACGAGAAAGGATCACTCTCTTTTCTATGAAATTGAGAAGAGTATTCTCAGGCATAGGTTTATCACTTTTCCGAACCTGAGGGACTAAATTAACGGAAAAGGAACTCCCGGTATGAGCTTAGTTGTCTCTTTTTTGTGCTCTGGACCTAAACATGAAAAATATTTCGAGTGTACTTTATGTTTTTGTCATGCTCGTTAAACACTAAAGAACAAAGCATCGAGTTTATTGTTGTAAGCCCCATTTCTCGTACTCAAATGGATCTTTTCGAGTGATCTTGCTTTCCTTCACACTCGTAAAACTCAAGCTATTTATGATGTTCTTGAAGGAGCGTTGGGTAGGTGGTAATTTAACCTTTTTCAGACCTCCCTGACTAAGTATGAAAAAGGTTCACCTTTTATTCTACAAAAGTTAAGAGAGTTCTTCTGTGGTATGTTTTATACTTTTCCAGCCTCAAGAGACTAAATTGGATGAAAAAGGACCCCCCTGGAGTCTTCTTTGGAGTTTTCAGACTCTCTAAATGTGAAAACACCGATTGAGCGTGTACTAGTTCGGGCTCATTAAATCCACGAATCAGTGACACTATCAAGCAATATTCCCTCTTCTCTTCAAGCTTGTTAAAAAATGAAGAGAGATCCGAGTTGAATTTCCTAGACTCGTTAAAATTTAACAGGGAAGGTAGGAAGAAGTTTTCTCTTGTTTTCAGTTAGTGGTAGCATTTCATCCTTGAACATAGCACTCTCTGTCTTTTTTTATACCCATGTCTCAGTGTTCACTTTCAGTTTAGCTATTACTTCGAGTTTATTACTCCTCTTGTCTGTTTTACCTAGGGAATCTGATCATGTCTCCTACATGACAGATAAGTCTAGTTGTTCTATCTATAAAGTTAAAAGCTACCTTGGGTCATCTCTATGTCGTGCTCAATGTTCAAGGACTTAACTCAATGTCTGATCTATATCCTGATCCCATCATTGTCGTATTTGTTATCACTTGTGTCTCCCTTCATTTACCCAATTCCTAGTCACTCTTGTGATCCGTTGGAGGATCTATTGCCTTCCTTATCACAGTATGGTTCCGCTTCAGCACTTCCTAATGATGAAGACCTAGAGTTTTGACGTTTGTACCTCTACATTCACTTTCATCATTAGTGAATTCATTTGCTTCAGTTGTCAATTATCACCTATTAATTGACAAACTATTGAATCCTCTCCATGTTTGACTTCAACTTTTATCTATTCACATGGCTTGGATTGTACTGGTTCTTTGGGATCATTTATGAAGACCTTAGTTCCCCATCTATGGACTAAGTTGCGCAATATTATGTTCTACCTATGTACACAACTTCCAGATCTTTGAAGACTCATCATGATTGTATATTGTGGCTTCGATCCACCTTTGTAATATATGTGGTCTTGGACCTGTACTATATGATGTAATCAAACATTTGTAAAGGAGCTAGTGTTCCAGTATATTGAACATAGCATCCTCTGATATGACTTTGTATATGACATTATTATGTATTTGTTTCAGGTACTACCTCTGCTCCATTAGATTTCTGAGTTCTCCAAAGATAAATATTATAATGTATTTTGGCTATCGCTTCCCTCTGACCTCACACATTAGGGGGCATCTGTTATCAACCCAAATGGCACTTCTCCATCTGAGTGCCGACACTTCATATGTCGACGCACAAAAGGACATTTATGGATTGAAGGTTGCCTAAAACACTATAGATGGGCATGACATGAGATGCATTCACTATCCACCTAGCTTGCCATTTTTACGTTTTTACATGTTGATTGTTGTACGTGATTCTTTCCACAACAACTCGCGTACATATGAGACTATCTCCATAGCATATCGCGTATTGTACGTGAGTATTGTCATTGCAACCTGCATACAGATCTGTATGCAGGTTTCCCTTATAGAAACTCGTGTGTCATACGCGGGTTTCCATTATCAATACTCGTGTACGCCTCCATTCAACATTAAAAATAATAAACATGATTAATGGATATTTGTTAAGCCTTAAACATTAACTATCTTAACTGTATCAACCTCCTCAACCTTCGAAACTGCTCTATTTTCCTAAGTATAAATAGAGGCCTTGGGGAGGGCATTGATCAATCATACTTGGAGAGAAAAGTTATGCTGGTGGTATATCTTCAAAAGTCTTTGGAGCAGCAGAACTCAGAATCCTTTGGTTGCAGAGGAGTCTTTGTTTCAGGCGTTGGGTTGTACACTTATCTCATTCACTATTGTTAATAAAGAGAATCCTTATTCCAAATGCATGTTGAATATATTTCATGTATCATGGTTTGATGAATATTTATGATTAAGCACTCTATATATTGTTTATCTAACTTGTCATATATACATGTATAAGATTGTATTTGGAGGATTTACTCTTTGCTAGTGAAGGAGGTGCATCCCTGAAAGCTTTGGAGAGGAGCAGAGTAGGAGAAGACAAAGCTTGGATCAACCGTCATTAATCGGGTGAGTCCAACATATCTTCCTATTTTCTTTCTATACTTTAAAGCTGATTGTCTACAAGTTTTAAGAGTATGTTGGTAACCCCAGACCCTCGGTTATAAGGGTGTTTATTCCTAAACAACAAGGTGCTACCCCTCTTCAAGCTCTTCTAGCTTCTCTAACTGGATCTTTGTGGTTGTGATGTTTGCATTGGGTTCTACATCAATGGTTTTGTTTCCCCTTATCCTATTCAAAATCAGATTCTGAGTTAGGTTCTGACTCTATTTCCCTAATCTCGACCAATAATGATTGTTTCGAGTGACATTTTTCAGTTTAATGCCAAGGGAATGTGGAACTCACACTACTTCGTAATGTCCTTTTTGACTTCTCATTTCCCATATTTACCTTCATCTCTGATTATTTTTTCTAGGGTGAATATCTTTGTTCTTCCCCTTTTGCTATGAGTTAGGGATTCCTTTACCATACTTCTATTGTGAGAAATTCGTAGACCCAAATTCCCACTTGTTCTGCTGCTTAAATTTGTGCTAAACATTGACAACATATCAGTAAGTGAATCCCATTGAGGAGATGCCCAAAAAATTCATCTCTACTTGGATTTACCTGTGTAGGATGCTATGATAGTTCAAAACTAAGTTTCGATCAAAGTTTTTGATACCCTAGTTTGAGCGAAAGGCATCAAAAATATTGGTGTACATTGGCACTGTTTGGTCTCTTTCCTTATGCAAAGTTGTCCATATTGTGTATTTCTCATCATAGATTCCAACAGGGTATAATTACTCCTTAAGGGAATCCACAAAGGCTAGCAAAGTGGGTCTTACGTTGGGTAGTGTATATTAATATTTGTTATATATCTCCCAATAACCATCCCACCAATCTTTTACAGGGGGAGGGGATTTAGGGACTGCAAAGGTGATCGTTTCGGTGTTAGAATTTTTTTGAACAAAGTAATAGTATTCCAACAATTTTAACCATTTTTCCAAAGCAGCTGCATCTAAATGCCTTTAAAATAAAAAAAATATTTAAGTTAAGTTGTATCTTGAATAGTATCACACCTCCGAAATGACTTCTTGTTGAAGGTACCTCACTCATATGCGGTAGTAGTTGAAGGATATGGGAGAATTTATCCATCTTCTCATTCCTTTGTCGTGCAAGGGACTCCTTAAGAAACACCTTTATAGGATCTCCTACTCCTTCATCTGGTGTGTCCTGTACCATGGGAGGTCGCTTGGGTTGACGAGAGCATTCATCTTCTAGTGAAACTATCTTTAGACCCAACTCTCTATGCTCTGACCTCGTCGGGAACATGTACCAAGAAAAAAAAAGAGTAGATTTATTTGATACCACTAATCCAGATTGTTAAGAAAAAAATTCTCCAAAATCGCATGGAAATAACATAAAGAGACCATAAAGAGTAATCCACACCTTAATAATGAAGAAAATAGATGAATAGAAAGATTATTCGGGGGGGAAACCTATTTATACAATGTACTAAGTACATAAGACAAGGAAAGATTAATTTCCCAGTCAGCGAGGTTACTTGCCTACATTGCTTGGTTGAGATCAAAGATATTGTAGTTGCTGGAATAACCTATAATATCCTATAGATTTGTTTTTCAAAAGAAACAAAATACCCTATAAGGTAGAGACTCATATACAACATGACATTCATATATGGTTGTCCTAAACAAACATCACAAACTTCAAGAGGGACAACATCACACAGTATTTGAAGGGATTAATGCTGTAGGGAGAGCGACATTATTGGCTGACAAGGATGTCATGACCCTAGCTCATCCAACCGATGTTGTATGGCTGGGGTGTGGCATTTTTGACAAATTTAATCTATTGATGACTTCAACTAAGATTAAGTTCTTTTGGATGCCACTATCAGCAATGAAATGTAGTGGTCCCTTTCACCCACATTTGTGAATGGAAGAGGTGATACCCCTCTTCAAGCTCTTCTAGCTTCTCTAACTGGATCTTTGTGGTTGTGATGCTCGCATTGGGTTCTACATCAATGGTTTTGTTTCCCCTTATCCTATTCAGAATTAGATTCTGAGTTAGGTTCTGACTCTATTTCTCTAATCTCGACCAATAGTGACTGTTTCAAGTGACATTTTCAGTTTAATACCAGGGGATTTTGTGGAACTCTTAGCACTTCCTAATGTCATTTTTTGACTTCTCATTTCCCATATTTACCTTCATCTCTGATTTTTTTTTAGGGTGTATATATTTGTTTTTCCCCTTTTTCTATGAGTTAGGGATTCCCTTACCATACTTCTATTGTGAGAAAATTGTAGACCCAAATTCCCGCTTGTTCTATTGCTTAAGTTTATGCTAAACCTTGAAAACATAGCAGTAAGTGAATCCCATTGAGGAGATGCCCAAAAAAATCATCTCTACTTGGATTTACCTGTGTAGGATTCTATGGTAGTTCACAACTAAGTTCTGCTCGAAGTTTTGATACCCTACTTTGAGCGGAAGGTATGAAAAATATTGGTGTACAATGGCACTGTCTGGTCTATTTCTTGATGCAAAGTTGTCCATGTTGTCTATTTCTCATAATTGATTCCAACAAGGTAGAATTCCTCCTTAAGGGAATCCACAAAGGCCATCAAAGTGGGTCTTACCCTAGATAGTGTATATTAATCTTCGTTATATCTCTCACAATAATCCTCCCACCAATATTTGACATGGGGAAGGGATTTAGGGAGTGCAAAGGTGCTCGTTTCAGTGTTAGAATTTTTTTTGAACAAAGTAAGAGTATTCCAACAATTTTAACCATTTTTCCAAAGCATCTGCATCTAAATGCCTTTAAATAAAGAGATATTTAAGTTCAATTGTACCTTGAATGGTATCGCACCTCCAAAATGACTGCTTGTTGAAGGTACCTCACTCATATGCGGTAGTAGTTGAAGGATATGGGAGAAGTTATCCATCTTCTCATTCCTTTTTCGTGCAAGGGACTCCTTAATAAACACCTTTATAGGATCTCATACTCCTTCATCTGGTGTGTCCCCTACCATGGGAGGTCGCTTAGGATTACGAGAGAATTCATCTTCTAGTGAAACTATATTTAGACCCAACTATCTATACTCTGGCCTCCTCGGGGACATGTACCAAGAAAAAAAATGAGCATATTTATTTGATACCACTAATCCAGATTGTTAAGCAAATAAATCTCCAAAAGAACATGAAAATAGCATAAAGAGACCATAAAGAGTAATCCACGCCTTAATAACGAAGAAAATAGATGAATAGAAAGATTATTCAGGGGGGAAACCTCTTTATACAATGTACTAAGTACATAAGACAAGGCAAGATGCATTTTCAAGTTTGGGAGGTTACTTTCCTACATTTCTTGGTTGATATCAAAGATATTGTAGTTGCTGGAATAACCTATAATATCCTATAGATTTGTTTTCCAAAAGAAACAAAACACCCTATAAGGTAGAGACTCATATACAACATGACATTCATATATGGTTGTCCTAAAAGAACATCACAAACTTCAATAGGCACAACATCACACAATATTTGAAGGGATTAATGTTGTAGGGAGAGCGACATTATTCGCTGGCAAGGATGTCATGACCCTGGCTCATCCAACTGATGTTGTATGGTTGGGGTGTGGCATTTTTGACAAATTTAATCTAATGATGACCTCAACTAAGATTAAGTTATTTTGGATGCCACTATCAGCAATGAAATGTAGTAGTCCCCTTCACCCACATTTGTGAATGGAATAGGGGCTACCCCTCTTCAAGCTCTTCTAGATTCTCTAACTGGTTCTTTGTGGTTGTGATGCTCACATTGGGTTCTACATCAATGGTTTTGTTTCCCCTTATCCTATTCAGAATCAAATTCTTAGTTAGGTTCTGACTTTATTTCTCTAATCTTGACCAATAGTGTCTGTTTCGAGTGACATTTTTTAGTTTAATGCCAGGTGATTTTGTGGAACTCACACCACTTCCTAATGTCCTTTTTTGACTTCTCATTTCCCATATTTACCTTCATCTCTGATTTTTTTTTAGGGTGAATATCTTTGCTCTGCCCCTTTTTCTATGAGTTAGGGATTCCTTTATCATACTTCTATTGTGAGAAATTCGTAGACCCAAATTCCTGCTTGTTCTGTTGCTTAAATTTGTGCTAAACCTTGAAAACATAATAGTAAGTGAATCCCATTGAGGATATGCCCAAAAAAATCATCTCTACTTGGATTTACCTGTGTAGGATTCTATGGTAGTTCAAAAATAAGTTCCGCTCAAAGTTTTGGTACCCTACTTTAAGCGGAAGGTACGAAAAATATTGGTGTACATTGGCACTATCTAGTCTCTTTCCTGATGCAAAGTTGTCGATCTTGTGTATTTCTCATCATAGATTCCAACAAGGTAGAATTCCTCCTTAAGGGAATCCACAAAGGCCAACAAAGTGGGTCTTACCCTGGATAGTGTATATTAATCTTTGTTATATCTCTCACAATAACTGTCCCACCAATCTTTGACATGGGGAAGGGATTTAGGGAGTGCAAAGGTGATCGTTTCGGTGTTAGATTTTTTTTGAACAAAGTAATAGTATTCCAACAATTTTAACCATTTTTCCAAAGCATCTGCATCTAAATTCCTTTAAATAAAGAGATATTTAATTTCAGTTATACCTTGAATGGTATCGCACCTCCTAAATGACTGCTTGTTGAAGGTACCTCACTCATATGAGGTAGTAGTTGAAGGATATGGGAGAATCTCATTCATTTGTCGTGCAAGGGACTCCTTAAGAAACACCTTTATAGGATCTCCTACTTTTTCGTCTGGTGTGTCCCCTACCATGGGAGGTTGCTTGGGCTAACGAGACCATTCATCTTCTAGTGAAACTATATTTAGACCCAACTCTCTATACTCTGACCTCGTCGGGGACATGTACCAAGGAAAAAAAAGAGTAGATTTATTTGATACCACTAATCCAGATTGTTAAGCAAAAAATTCTCCAAAAGAGCATGAAAATAGCATAAAGAGACAATAAAGAGTAATCCACGCCTCAATAACGAATAAAATAGATGAATATAAATATTATTCAAGGGGGAAACCTCTTTATACAATGTACTATGTACATAAGACAAGGCAAGATGAATTTCCCAGTCTGGGAGTCTACTTTCCTACATTGCCTCGTTGAGATCAAAGATATTGTACTTGTTAGAATAACCTATAATATCCTATATATTTGTTTTCCAAAAGAAAAAGAAAAAAACCTATAAGGTAGAGACTCATATACAACATGACATTCATATATGGTTGTCCTAAAAGAACATCACAAACTTCAAGAGGGGAAACATCACAAACCTCAAGAGGAGCAACATCACACAATATTTGAAGGGATTACTGTTGTAGGGAGAGCGACATTATTGGCTGACAAGGATGTCATGACCTTGGCTCATCCAACCAATGATGTATGGCTAGGGTGTGGCATTTTTGACAAATTTAATCTCTCAATGGCATCAACTAAGATTAAGTTATTTTGGATGCCACTATCAACAATGAAATGTAGTGGTCCCCTTCACCCACATTTGTGAATGGAAGAGGTGCTACCCCTCTTCAAGATCTTCTAGCTTCTCTAACTGGATCTTTGTGGTTGTGATGTTCACATTGGATTCTACATCAATGGTTTTGTTTCCCCTTATCCTATTCAAAATCAGATTCCGAGTTAGGTTCTGACTCTATTTCTCTAATATCGACCAATAGTGACTATTTCGAGTGACATTTTTCAGTTTAATGCCAGGGGATTTTTTGGAACTCACACAACTTCCTAACGTCCTTTTTTGACTTCTCATTTCCCATATTGATTTGATACCACTAATCTAGATTGTTAAGCAAAAAATTCTCCAAAAGAGCATGAAAATAACATAAAGAGACCATAAAGAGTAATCCACACCTTAATAATGAAGAAAATAGATGAATAGAAAGATTATTTAGGGGGGAAACCTCTTTATACAATGTACTAAGTACATAATACAAGGGAAGATGATATTATTCAAATAAAAATGTCTCATTCCTATATATAGGAGACAAAGAGGTATAATTACAACTAATGGACCCAATCCAACATAACTAATATAATAATAATAATCATAATTACCACTAGTAGACCCAATCTGGCATCAATACTATGTAATGAACCACAATATAGGGGGTAATTTGCCAACATTTAGGGATTAACATGATCCTCCCCTTCATTTAAGTTTTTTCCTCAACACTTCATTAGTTGTGGATGTTTATGTATAAAGGAATCATTTGTTGGAGTATTGGTACAACCCCATGGTATAACTGATGCACCTATGGGAATATAAAATGTGGACGAACTGCCACTCCTGATAATAGGGCCTTGTTTTTGGTTTCATATGTTCATCAACATCTGCAAGTTTTGGTGTAGCGACAAACCTTACATCATCTTGCCATGTTGAATCTTCAATTAGTAAGTTCTTCCACTTGATGATGTACTCAGTAATAGCTCGATTACATAGTTGTTTGGTTCTTGTTTTCATGATTTTTTTAGTTTCCAATATAAATTTTCCTTCTTCATCAGGATCCTCAACAATAGTTTGAATTATGATTTGTTTCCTATTACCTTATTTAAGAAAGAAACATGGAAAACTGGGTGTACCCTTGAAGATGAACGTAGCTCCATTTTGTAATCCATACTACCAATATTCAACAACACTTTATAAGGACCATAGTACTTGTGTGATAATTTATTGTCTTTATTTATTTTCTTTAGGGACATCTATTTGTAAGGTTGTAGCTTCATAAATCCCTACTCACATTATTAGAAACTCCTTTCACTGTGATGTTGATGTGCATGTTATTTCATCCTATTTTTTGACATAGTCAGGTTATCCTTTAGTAACTGGAGAACTTCTTGTTGATGCTCTAGGTGATCTTCCACAACTTGAAAATTTAGATTTTCTTTTTAAGGGAGATATGATAGATGGAAGATTCTACCCATAAAGTTCCACAAATGTAGACAAATTTTATGATGTATGGAAGGAAGTATCGTGCCACCATTCTACCAAAATGAACAATTTCACCCACTGTGTTTATTTGTCAGATGAAAAACAAGGAAGGTGTCCTTCCAAACATTTGTTCACTATATCAATTCTCCCATCAGATTGAGAAAGATAGGATGAACTCCGAGCCAAATAGTTACCCAAATAAGAAAATATTTTAGTCCAAAATTTTCCATTGAAAATTTGATCTCGATCACTAACAATAATTTTCGGGCTTCCATGTAACTTCTGAACTGTTTCCATGAAGGCTACAACAATTGCACTCACATTAAAATGGTAAGAGAGTGCACAAAAGTGTGCATACTTTGTGAGTCTATATTCAAGAACCACCATAATAACATTCTTCCATTCTGACTTGGGTAGGCCTATGATAAAATCCATTGAAACTTACTCCCAACACTGACAAGGTATTTCTAATGGTTGTAAAAGGCCTGGGGTATTAATTATTTCAGCCTTATTTTGTTGGGAAACCAAACATTTTGCCACAAACATCATATTTAAGAACTTCCCAAAAAAATTCCTTCTTGATCCCATGGTAGGTTTTTAGGAATTCTAAGTGCCCACTAATAGGAGAGGTGTGTAGTTCCAAAAGGATATTTTTGTTTGAGTTGGGAGTTCTTAAATATGTTAGAAAACATGATCCCATAACAATAACACAAAATAAGATGCAGAAATAAAAACACATAAACAAAATACTAGAGAGACACAAATATAATGTGATTCACCCAAGATTATCTACATCCACACATAAATTGTCCAACAAAATGAAGGGATATAACATGCAACACAATCGCTGCAACTTCCTCTTCGCTCTCTCTCGTAGTCTCATATTTTACAATACAATACATAGCCATAATACAATTCCTCATACAAAATAGATTTTCCTCATACAAATCCCTAACATATTTTCTACTGTCATATTTGAGATCTAATGAACAACTTAGATTAACTACAAAATTACAACATTTTACAAGGCAATTTTCGCCACATTTCAGTGGACAAAAAACAAACAAAAATGGATTCAATTTTTTTCTCGGGGACTTCGGCTCCCGAACCCAGACCCCCCTTATATTCGTAGGTCGATAATCCAAACATGGTTACAATAATAATTAGGCTCCACACCCAAACAATCTCCCACTTGGATACTGATCACAACAACTCCACCTTTTCTGCACTTTTTGAACTATGCTCTGAACCATGGATTTGGAAAATTTATCTTCTTCACGTTCATGCTTGAAGGCCAACTAAACTGAGCATGAACTCAATTTATCTTTGGTTATTCCCTTTTTCAACATGTCTGCAGGATTGTGGCTAGTATGCATCTTTTCCAACTTCAACATTTCATCTTCCACAATAGATCATATTAAATGGTACCTGAGTTGTATATGTTTAGTCTCATAATGGAAAGTTGAGTTCTTTGCAAGATGAATGGAACTATGGATGTCACTGTACAACCTATTATTGTATTTATTCTTACCCAATTCCTCCATGAAAATATGTGGACAAATCATCTCTTTACTAGCCTCTGTAGCAACAACATACTCTGCTTTCGTTGTTGAAAGTGCAACAACCTTTTGCAGTTTCAAAATCCAACTTAATTTTGTTCCACCCATAATAAAGATATCTCTTATGGTGCTCATCTTGCTATCTTTATCACCTGCCATATCTGCATCAACATATTCCTATATAGTAGTTTCTGAGCCTCTAAAACTTAATGCATCAGAATAAGTACCTCTCAAATACCTGAGAATCCACTTTACTACCTTCCAATTCTCTTTACCTGGATTGTTCATATACCTGCTCATAACTCCCACTGCATGTGCAGTATCTAGTCTTGTGCACACCATGACACACATCAATATGTCAACTATTGATGAATATGAAACCTTGGACATGTATTCAATCTCCTCCTGTGTCTTGGGACACATATCCTTAATTAGTTTTAAATGGTTGGCCAAAGGTGTACTAACTGGTTTTTCATGTTGCACTCTAAACCTTTCCAACACCTTTCTTATGTACTCACCTTGAGATACTATTAATTTGTGATTTTTCTTGTCTCTTGTTATTATCATACCAAGGATTTGCTTTGCGACACCCAAATCCCTCACATCAAATGAATTAGCTATTATCCTTTACAATACATTTATATCATGCATGTTTTACCCTGCAACATGCATGCCATCCACATACAATAACAAAATAATATATCTTCCATTATCTATATTCTTGAAATAAACAAAATGGTCAGAATGACATCTATTATAACCTTGTTATGTCGTAAACCTGTCAAGTTTTAAATACCATTGCCTTGGAGTTTGCTTCATTCCATACAATCTCTTCTTCAACTTGCATGCTAAATTATCCTTCCCCTTGACCTCATACTTCTGTGGCTTTTGCGTATAAATATTTTCCACCAAATTCCCATGGAGAAAGGTTGTATTTACATCTAACTGTTCAAGATGCAAATATTCTAGAGCCACTAGAATTAAAATAGTTATAATTGAAGTCATTTTAATAACATGAGAAAATATTTCATCAAAATATATACTTTTATTTTCTTCAAACCCCTTTACAACAATTTTGGCCTTGTACTGCTTCTTGCTTCCATGTTCTTCCTTCAACCTGTAAACCCATTTATTATGCAATGCTCTTTTACCTGTAGGAAACTAAATAAAATCCCAAGTATGGTTTCTTACCAATGAGTCCATCTCCTAATCCATGCCTTAATCCCACTTCTGTCTAGTTTCCACCTACATTGCTTCTTCATAACATTATGGTTCACTAGAATCAATCATCAATAGATAATATAGTGAATGAGAGTATTGTTCAGGGGGTTCTACTTGATATAGTAGATATTCTAACACTTGTAGGAGTTTGAGGTACCTATTGTTCTTCTTGATTTTCTAACACCTTTGGTATTTCATTTTCTTTGATTTCATGAAGCACTGTGTACTATCTGTTTTCCTTTTCCTATTTCTTTCCCTGCAACTGATCTTTATACATGACCTTTTAATTCAATACCATATCTCTACTCCTAATGATTTTGTTATTTTCATAATCCCATAAACTATAACCAAAATCATCAACCCTGTATCCAAGAAAGGTACACTTCTTGGATTTAGGCTAGAGATTTGTTCTATTTTCTTTATCAATATGGACAAATGATTCACAACCAAAAGTTCTTAGAAATGAGTAGTTTACCTTTTTACCTATCAATGCCTCCTCTGAAATCCCACCATACAAAGTGCTTAAAATCCCTTTGTTTATTAAGTAAACAATAGTATCTACAAAACCTTCCCAAAAATGTAAGGGAAACCCTACATGCAATCTCATAAACCTTGCATGCTCCATGAATATTTTGTTCACCCTTTCTGACACACCATTCTCTTGTTTTGTTCCTAGAACAATCCTCTCTCTACAAATCCAATGGTATGAACAATAACTATAAAACTCCTTGCAATAGTATTCACCTCCATTATCAGATTTGAGACACTTTAAGTTTTTCCATGTCTCATTCTCAACTAAATATTTCCATTTCTTAAAAGTAGAAAACATCATTTTCTTGTTGAATGCAATAAACCCAAGCTTTTCTAGTTTCATCATCAATAAAAGTAACATAATAACAAAATCCACCAAGATATTGTACCTGATTCAATCCCCATACATCTGTATGCACAAGATCTAGATTTTCACTCTTCTTTTTCTTCCCAACTCTAAGAAATATGACTCTCTTTTGTTTTCCATAAACACAATTTTGACATAATTCCAAATTTACCTGCTTTAGATGTGGAAACAACTTCCTTGAGTGGAGAATCTGCATCCTCTTCTCAGTCATGTCGCCATGCCTATGATGCCACAATGTTGTATATTTCTTTGTGGAAGCTACAGAGATAGAATAATCAATATTATGAGGACATAAATACAATGTACCTATCCTATCTCATTTTTCTATCACTAGTGATCCTTTAGTGATATTCCACCACATTTATCCAAACATATATAAATAACCGCCATCTCCCAACTGCCCTGTTGAGATCATATATCTTTTAAATATAGCAGTAATATTCCTTACATCTGTTAGCATCCATTCACTTCCATTATTTAAATTTATATGTACCTTACCCATTCCAACGATTTTACATGGTTCATCATTACCCAATAAAACATGTCCAAAAACACCTGGAACATAATCATGAAATAATTTTCTATGGGGTGTGGCATGACATGATTCCCCTAAATCTACTACCCAGTAGTCACTAGTAATATCTAATGCAAGAATCAAACCATCTTGTAACACATCACTTGCTACATTTTCTTCCTGAGTAGTCTCATGTTGTCCATCTCCTTTCTTCTTAAGAGATCCGCGGTCTTTCTTTAGATATGATTTCTTTCCATAGTTCCAACACTCTATCTTTCGTAGTTTGGACTTGGATCTACCCTTCCTAGACTTCCCATTATTACCTAGGCTCTTTCCTCTCTCCTTTTGTCTCCTGTTGCTTTCCATGGTCAACACATTTCTCCATTTCTCCCACTCAAACCAGAAACCCTTCTTTCATGCGCATTTATGCACAAAATAGGCCTTTGGCTCCTAGACGAATTCTTAGAAAACATGATCCTATAAAAATAGCATAAAACAAGATGCATAAATAAAACACATAAACACAATACAAGTGAGACACCAATATAACGCGGTTCACCCAAGATGGGCTACGTCCACATAGAAATTTCTAGTCCTTTCTATTAAACCGTCCAACAAAATGAAGGGTTATAACCTGCAACACATTCACCGCAACTTCCTCTTTGCTCTCTCTCACAGTCTCATCTTTAACAATACAATACATAGTCATAATACAATTCATCATACAAAATAGGATTTCCTTCCAGGGATAAAATTTCTAACATAATTTTTCCTGTCAGATCTGAGATCTAATAAACGACTTAGATTGACTATGAAATTACAAAATTTTACAAGGAAATTTTTTCCACATTTCAATGGATGAAAAATGGACAAAACATACACAAAAAATTTTCTCAGGGGCTCCCACCCTCTAACCCAAACCCCCTTTATGTCCGTTGGTCAAGAATCCAAACATGACTAAACTAATAATTAAGCTCCACACCCAAACAACATATATAAGCGATCCTTATACCATAGTGAATCATTTTTCCACAAAAAATTATATGATATATTGGGATCCTTCTATAGCTTTTGAATGAGCATCCACACAGATTGGTCATTCTTCCATTCTTCCCTTGCTTCTACTTCCCAATCATATTGTATAAACAAAATCACACAAAGTAATTCCTCAACATCCCCATCTTTTGTGGAGAGTGCATCTTCCACCACATTATGTTTCCCTTTTTTATAAATGATTTCAAAGTAATATCCCAACATCTTGGTATTTAATTTAGAAAAGCTTAGGATCTCTAGTCCTAAATGAATTCACTTGTGAAAGAAGGTTGAAGGAGAAAGAAAGAATTAAGTATACACTAATGAAAAATTCATGGAAAAATTGAACAAGCAAGAGACAAAATTGTCGAACATAACATTACATCCAATATCATTAACCTATGTGTAATACAATGATGATACAATAGGAAGAATTCGAATACACTAGGTAGGATTCGAATTCACCAACTTGGACTGACTCCAGTGCTAACTGAATGTGATAAAATCACCACTGAGAGCTCACTAATATAACTTATGATAACTAAGAGTCAGTTCACAATCAGTTAACTGAACAAGGTAGGTAGGAAAAGGAACCTAATATGGTTGAATCAAGGAAAAGTGGCACTAGGCTAACTAGAGATGAACTAACTCGTGCCCATCTGAGGATAACTCAACATGGACTAGGGTGAACTGATGGTTGGACTCCGATGACTTAGTGTGGGTTCCTAAATTATAGGGATTGGCCTCTGAATCTTCTAAACTCATGCAAACTAGTGCATCAAGTGTTAGGTGGGCCCTAGATGAGTTCCCCATGGCACTAGTGAGGTGGAAATAGAGTCCTAAGCTAGGAAATAACAATTATACTATGGTGGTCAAAGGGAGAATTATAATTAATCCTAACACTTGATTACCCATTTTTTTGCTCTTCTGAAGATAGTCTTTGTTCCAAGAAGTATTTAAGACTATCATGATATTCTTTTACCATGAAGTGCCTACCTAGAAGGTAAGGTCGTCATTGCTTAAATGCGTGTAGTATTGTCATTATTTCCTTCTCATAAATGGGTTTCTCTAAGTTATTCCCCTTGAGTGGTTGACTTTTGAAGGAAAGAGGTCATTCTTCTTGCATTAGAACAACAACTATTCCATTTCTTGAGGAATCACATTCCACAATGAAGGTTTTTGTGAAGTCCGTTGTGGTCAAAAAATGAGCTTTGCACATTACCTCTTTAAGTTGTTCAAAATCTTGATTTTCCTCTAGAGTCCAAGAAAATGATTCCTTCTTCAATAATCTTGTTAAAGGTGTTTCTTTTCTTCCATAGTTCAGAGAAAACTTGCGGTAGTACCTTGTCAAACCTAAGAATCCTCTAATCTTCTTTAATTTTTTGGGAATCGACCAGTCCATCATGGATTTAAATATGTTAGGGTATACCTTGACAACTTCATGAGATACAATATGACCCAAATATTCTACCTCCTTTACCCCAAAGAAACATTTGGAAGGTTTTGCATATAGTTGTTTCTCCTTTAGTAGTTGTAGTTCCCTGTCAACATGCTGAACATGTTCTTCCCAATGGTTTCTATAGATTAGTATATCATCAAAAAATACTAACACAAATTTTCTAAGGAAGGGATTGAAAATGGAATTCATTAAATCTTGAAATGTGGAAGGTTGTAAGGCCAAAAGGCATGACCAAAAATTCATAATGACCTTAATGGGTTCTGAATGTTGTTCTAAGGATGTTTTCTTTGTTCATTCTAATCTGATGATACCCTGAACATAGATCCAACTTTGTGAAGTGTGTTTCTCCATGTAGTTCATGTAATAATTCATCAATGATAGTAATGGGAAATGTATCTTTAATGGTGATATGATCTTGTTGATCCCTCTATAATCTAGACACGTACGCCATGAGCTCTCATTTTTGTGTACCATTACCACTGGTGCAAAGCAAGAGCTTTTTCTAGGCTTAATTATTCCATCCTCTAACATTTATTCAACCATACGCTCAATTTCACTCATCTATCCATATGGGTATCTGTAAGGTCTCATGTTAGGAGGAATACTTCCTAGATTCAAGTGAACAACATGATCAAAATATTGAGTAGGTGGAATACCTTTTGGAATATCTTCAAATACATTGGAGTTCTTATCAATGACCCTTTGGAAATCCATGGGAAGATGAGGCTTAGATGTTAGGACATTTAGTGAGCATAATTATGTAATTACACCTTGATGTCCCTTTTTCGACAATTTTGTCATACCATTAAAGCTTATCACCTTGCTTGGATTCCCTATGATGCCTCTTAATTCAAATTCTTTTCCTTTCCATGAATATTTCATGAAACGTTCTTGAAAATTGAAAGAACACCCTTAAATAAATTTTCAAGGCGGTTTTTGGAACCCCCTCCCCGCCAAAAAAAAAGTCTTGATAATTGAACTTTTGGAGGTGGTTTGTAAACAAATTGTCTCCAAACA
>LPNX010031438.1:363214-383207 GCA_001517045.1 Pseudotsuga menziesii
AGGGGTGTTATTTCTGACCCCTCCCTCGCCACCTCCCCCCCATCCCCGCTAAAATTCATGAGAATTTAACTTTTGGAGGTGGTGGTTTAAGAGTTGCCTCTAAATGTTAGATTCTCATGACATGTAAAGGGTTTTTTAAAAAGACCACCCCTACATATATTTTTCAATGCATTATTTTAAAACCTTGACGGATTTTCATTTTAATGCATAGGATTAAAGATGAAGTGCTAGTTGACAACTGTGTAGGAGTTGGACAATTGGTTTGGATAGTTTACAACTAGAGCTGGACAATTGGTTTATTTGACAATTGCATAGGAGTTGGACACAAACTTTGCTTGAAAAATAGGTTTCTAGATGGAAAATATCACACAATAAATTATTTTTGGACGATGATGTTTGTTTAATTTTTCATTCATGGTTCTTGAAATTACATAGGGCCAGATTTATTATTTGGAGATGTCTAAGCAAAGATGAAACTTTTGATATTTTGTTGTGGCCACAACAAGTTACCCTACTTTTCTTAACCTTGGAATAGAAAAGTAGTCCCACTAAATTTTTGGATTTCTGAGTGTGACCTAGATTAATTTGTAAATGATTAATAATATGAATGAAGTTTGATTACTTGAATGTCGATTGATACCTTCATCAATGCTACTCTTGTCCTTGAATGAGTGATTTGGGTTGTTTGACTTAGTTTTTTTCCCTTTCATTGACAACTTGCTTTCCAATGACAAAATTTAGGACTTTGATAGTCGTTTTATTGTTCAAAGTGCATGTTTTGAGGTCCTTTATGATACTCATGAGTCTCTTATGCATGGTTAACAATCATCATCTTTCAATTATGATTTTCACCTTTCCTTTCCAAGTTTGAGAATTGCATGAAAACTGTCATAACAGGATATCACTACTCTCCTGTCTATGCCATGATCTCACAATTTCCCTCTTATATAACTCACATCTTTGGAAATTTTATTGTACTAATTCTTGCATCCTTGCATGATCAAATTAATCCACGTCGCAACTTCATTTAAGCTACAACTGATGGGTCTCATGCACCATAAACATTCTCCTTGGATTTCATTATGTAAGTAGTTTTCCCTCATATTTAGGCCCTATTTCATCTGTTATCATATCTATACCATGTTTATTGTTCAGTGTTTGATTTAGAGTTGGTTTTAAAAAAACTCGATCTTTCGTCAGATGTCAAGCATGAAATGCACCAAGTAATCAATTGGCCTACTTTGAAGATTAATATATCTCAATAAATAATGAATAATTTCAATCCATGTTAACACACTAATATTATATATAACATAGATAAACATGGAATCATATAAATAAATTTGAGTAAATTAGTCGCTAAAAAAGGCCTCGACTTTCATTAAAAAATGGTTATGCACGTAATTTTTGGGATTGGTGAAATCGAGTTTTATGTTGGAAAACCTGGCCATATTTGCTGATATCCTTGTTATGAATCTAATGCATCTTGGAGAATTAAAATACAAGTCATGAAAGTTTCAAGACACCACTAATGATTTCCCGTCAAACCTAGCCATCAATTCACATACTTTATCCTCAACTCATCACCTTGTGCTTTGTAAAATTTTGACGCGTGGTTGGTTTATAACATGACGAATTAAAGTTTCCACCACCGAACATACCCAACAAACATGCAAATAGATATTTAGTCCATTTTTTGCAAGTCTTATAATAACTTTTTTATTAATGTATTAACATTTTTCTAACATTTCAATATTAAACATCCCACTATAGTATTGGACTTTTACGCTGCAAGCTAGAGTCTGGCACACAAGATTTTCTTGCAAATAAAAAACAACTAGTTGCAAGCTAAAGAGATATAGATTTTTTTTTAGGTCTCATTAACTTATTCCATCTCTTTAGGTAGAAAAATGCTGCAACGAAACTATGTCATTTAGGAAGGGAATTTCCTCTACTTAATTTTCCAAATATTTTAACTCTTTATTTTTTTTTTGGGTTAGAATGCGATAAATTAACTTCATAAACTTTGTTGAGGAATGTTTGACCTATTCTATAATTTGCTAAATTTTAGTTCCATTCTTTTTTTATGTAATTCTTATCACAAGAAATACTTTGGGAACTTATCCTCATTTCAAGGATAGTACTCAGAGTAAATCGTTTGGTTGCAGTTTTCGAAACCTAACTTGACAAGGTCATTGAATGAGACCCACAATATTCAGAGAGACAGTCAAGCTAGAAACTTGACCCCATGATCTCTTGCTTGCAATTGACAACAACACTCAGCCACTAGAGATTACCCACTGGCTAATTTTTGTTCCATTCAGGTTCAACTTATTCTGAATTAAATATAACAATATTTCCTAAGAGATTGTAGTGCAAAATTAGAAGTTCATGGATTAGTTGCTAATTTAACTTGGAAGAATATATCTACCATAATGAATATGCCCAAAGTTAACTTATGTACACAAGGAAATAAGTATCCATAGATTTAAATGAAATCCATAGGACCCAACTTCCTTTCCACATTAATTAAAAACATAAGTAAGCGTCTTGCAACATGTATCAGACACAACTAAGACTCTTCAAAAGTTTACTAGACACACAAATAAGCTTTATTATGTAAACTACATTTAAAATTACAAAATTTGAGTGAATGGACCACGATCCACTTAATGGGTGTAAATTCCACCGATATGCATAACTAGGTTATTTATTTGGAATGTAACACCATCAGATGTATGTTACCGGATCCGTTTGGCCTAGGGGATGGATATGCTAGGATTTACCTAGGTTTTCAATGGAAAATTTTAGGACTAGAATTTATCCCATGGGCTAATTTTGGAGGGTTTTTTTTTCCAAAAAAGTATTCGACATTTTTCATTATTTTCTAATATGATTCACCCAAAGTCCACGAGATTAGAATTTTTTACTCTAAAAATCACCAAAATTGTCCAAAAACAATATAAAGCCCTTAGAAATTAGAATTGTTTTTAAAAAATATCACCAAACATTCTATGATTGGAAATTTGATACATTAGTAAGATTTTCCAAGGTTTTTACACTTTAAGAAAAGTATCAATCCTTAAAAATTTCTGTGGGATATGCTTTGTTGCACATGTAATTTGGTATGTGTGAAACTTATGCAATGACAAAGGAGTTGAAACCATATCCACAAATGAGTTGTAGTTGTAATATCCTCTAATTCATAAACATTTAAGTGTAATATTATATTCTTGATTGTACGTTCTGAAACATTATCTGTGATGATAAGTTCTAGACTGTATGTTTTGACAAGTTTGGCTGACTATGGTGTCTGCCTAAATAGTCCTTGGAGGACAGTTGTAACAACTACATTTTGCCTTTAATGAAAATCTGAATTAAAGGGACAAGCCACGTTAAAGAGAAGACTATGCGTGCAAGGGTGGGAGACGTAGAGCAGTAAACCTCAGGAAAGTACATCAGGCACAGGAAATGCCGTAATGGAACCAGATAGACCCTAGAGAAAGCAAGGCGAAGTGGTTGACAGGGATTGAATGGTGAATGGACTATAGTTGCAAAATGAGATCGAACAGACCCTGGAGAATCGGGGGACGCAGTTGTTAATGGGGATTCCTTGGGGAATGGACCACAGCTGCAGAAGTAAGACCTAGGAAGCCAAACTATAGAGGGAATATGCAAGGAGGTAGGACGCTGCAGAGTATGCTGGGAATGAATGAACTCTTGTTGTGTGAGCACTCTGCGAATTGTGAGACAAGAGTTGAGAGAAATACTTGTTGCGTGAGCACTCTGAGAAGTGTTAGGCAAGCGATTTCTTCCTAGAAACTGAACTGAGGTTAGCTGTCTCCGCTCTTGGCATGCATAGTTGAGCTCGGGAGTGATTGAGGACAGAGCATATATGTGCCTAATCTATATTTGGGTGGAACGTGGTTGTCCCCTTTTCATTGCAGCTCGACTTACCAACGGGTTCCATTACGGGGTTTTGTCTCTGAAAACTATGGAGCTCAAGGTATGTTGTATATGTGTAACCCTGTGTTTCATTATCAATAAAATGACGAATAGAAACCTTAGATTTATTGATGGTAATGATGCTTATGAATGGGTGTACTCATACACTGTTTTGCATGATGGTTCCTTTCATTTGGAAGATGGTAACTCAGATGGTGTACTATTGTTTATACGGATTTACCTGTATGTTGTGTGAACCCCTGTGATTGATGAAATCAAGGCATGTCTATGTGTGTATGAACGTATGTTTCAATGTTGTAGAGATGATAAAGGAAGCTTTGATTTTGTTGATGAAAGCATTGCTCATGACCTGGTGTATGCTCATATGGCTATTTTTATGTTTGTTATGTAGTGCACTAAGGGTGTGATACCCTACTTTGTTAAGAGTGGCTATGATTTCATCTAACACCTAGCTTACTGAAAATGTAATGAACCTACTCTGTTTGATGAATTGTAATTTGTATGTTGATACAGTCCCCTTAAGGAAACACATAGTAGAACAGCGTAAAGATTCAAGCAGAGTTTACTGCTGTTATACTCTCCTGCAATTTACATATGCATATGCCTTTTGGTTTCCCATGCATTTTGCTTAAGTTCATGGAGGCTAGAAGCATGGTTACCGAGTCAGAATGCATTTGACTTAAGCATTATGCACCCCGGAATCCTCCTACAGAAGGCGGGAGGCAGAAGGAGAAGTTGAAATAAGATAAAAAGTGGATTTCTGCACCCTTGAGTCCGCTACATAATGCGGAAGGAAGAAATTGGGAAATTAAAATATAAAGGTAAGATATTTTGGGTATTCCGCTACCCGAAGTCCTCCTGCAGAAGGCGGAAGGTGGAAAGCGGAAAGGGAAAAAAAATTAAGGCGAACTTAAAAGTTTCTACCTACCGAAAACCGCATTTTGGAATATGGAAGGGGGAAGGCGGAAGGAGGAAAGTGAAAATAAATATAGAGAAAATTTAGGAGTTTCCACCTACCTCAATTCACATAGTGAAAGGAGGAAATAGAAAGAGGAAATCGTTAAATGTTAAAGTTTCCATGACCCACAGATTACAATGGCGAAATGCAAAAGGCAGAAGGAATAAATCCTAGAAATATTTTGACAGCGGAAAGGACTGTTGTAGGAACAATTAAGCATAGCAATGAATGATTAAAGGAAATATTCATGGCTATGCCTTATACAAAAGATTTATTATTATTATTATTCATGTTAGCAAGTTATTTGGGTAAGTTACATATGGTATAAGAGCTAGAGGTTTCAACCTCGTTGTCTTATGGGAACATCTAGTTCTACTTAATTATTTAAAGTTTTGTTGTAATCATAACAATTTATGTTGGGATGTTTTGTGCACAAATAGGGTTTTTCTATAACTGGGTATAACAATGGCCTCACAAAGTGAGAATGCAGATCGATCTGAAGATGCAATAGCACCACGCACATCGCAGCTAGAGCATGAACACTATGAAACCAGTCAAGTACTAGAAACGATGAAAAATTTAATCATCGAAATTCAAAGCTTCAAGATAGATAACCAGCAGTTGAAGAAGGCTCAGGAGAAGCAGTAGGAGATAAATGAAATATTACTGCAGAGTTTGCAAGAGAAAAACAATGGGGAAAAACCCCAAACAGAGATTGGAAGAGATTCATAAATTCTAGAAAGTGTCGAAAGAAAAGATAGTTCCTCCAATGGAACTCAAAAGTATGAGAATCGAGTTAAGTTGGTCAGAAAAAGGAAGATCAATCATCTAGAAGGAGAGTTTAAAAATATCAAGCCAACCAACTTCAACGGAGAATCCAAGACCAGAGAAGAAGCAGAGGCTTGGATGCTAGACAATAAGAAGTGTTTTCAAATATACAATTACTCTATAAACATGAAGGTAAGAATGGCCATCTACAATCTGAAGGGAAGGGCCAACATTTGGTGGCAAGGCCTAAAGATATCCCAGGGAATAAAAGAGAAGAACCTAGAATGGTCAAAGTTCAAGAAGCTCTTCAAGAAGCAATATCTGTCAGAAATATACTATGAATGAAAGACCAATAATTCTATGAGTTAAAGCTCGACCAAATGAGTATAGAAGACCTGAAGATTGTTACATAAGAATGATTGATTGATGAGAAAACATTGCCTTCAATAGTACTTATTATCATGTGATTTTTTATTATCATTATTATTTTAATGTATTAGTATGTAGTATATATGTATATTTTTATGTATATTAAATTACCTTATCATTGAAAGATGCTTTATCCTTCAATTAGAGTCTGGAGATGGTTATGTATTTGTTCTTGTTGTAATATTTTCACTTGATATTGTCATTGTTGAAGGAATGCGATAATTTTTAACATAATTATGATATTCCTATCCGCCCTCATTTGATTCTCTATATAATTGTATATTGCAATATTTTAGTAAGACGTCTTTGGATTTTATTTTGGTATACATTTGGAAACAAGTTGAATTGGTCTCTTGATATTTATGAATGTAGATAAATTTTATTTCAAGTGATATTGTTCTATATGGCGATGTTATGTGATTTGGGTGATTATAGGGTTTATAGTTTAACTTTTTGTAGAATGGGATAAAACCCTATCATGCTATTATGTATTGCTATCTCAAGACTTTTAGGTTGACATAGTTAGATATATGGGTCTTTAGTTGTAATTAGAATTGTGAGTGTTTATTTTCTGTTTGATTGCCGTTCAACTATATATAGGGCCCAAATTGCAATAGATTAGTGTAACTAGAAAAAAGGTTATCTAAGTTTCCATAAAGCATGGGTTCGAGGATGGAAACGAGAATGGGGACTCCACTTTTTGAAATAGGGGAATTGAGTATGTCAATGGTACCATGTGTATGTATAGTTTTTATAATTATATATTATAATACATATGAAAGTCAAATCATTTCCACCATTTAGCAAGTAGCACACTATAAAGTCTAAAAAACTAAGTTGAAGTTACTAACTAAATAGTGTGTGCATAAATGAGGTGTTGGTGGGGCCTTGTAATAGCATGGAGAGCTAAATGAGGATCGAGGTGTTGGTGGTATTAAAATTGATTCTATTTATCGCAGTGATGAAAAATTTCATTGTTGTTTTTCAAGAATATTCCTAGAGTGTGCTGAATTTATATGTACTATGATAGTTAGAATGAGGTACCAAAATACTACCAAAAGAGGGCATGTTATGTGATGATTTATTAAGATTTATCTCTTATTTAGTATTTCTTAGGTTTTCCTATTAGTTATTACTATATTGGTTTTAAAATTTATCAAAATATTCACAACTTCACAATATTTTATAATTTAATAAAAGATTCGCCAATTCTTTACACGGTTTTATAATTTAGTGGAAGATTCATCAAGACTTTACAAGGTTTTATAGTTTAGTGAAAGATTCACCCAAATTTTACCAGATTGTATAATTCAATGAGAGATTCACCAATGTATATAACATTGATAAAATAGCCTTCATATTTTCCTATATATCAATGGGATTCACCCAATTATTACATAGAAATTTAGGGGTTCTTAAATTTTTCCCTGAACCTTTCTTTAATAACTTCTCCATATGGTGAGAGCTTATGATTTTATAGGAGATTAACTAAATCCTTTTGAGGTTGTGTATATAATCCTCTTTAGTAAAACTCATGTTTGATGACTTCTCCTGAAAAAAAAACATTAACTCTTATTTGAAGAAAAAAAACCATATAAAAAGAAAAAAAAACATTAAATATATTTAATACATCCTTGACATTTAAACAATATGAGATTCCCAATATTTAAACTTTCCATTCTGCTTCCCCATTCATGAAGTGTTTTGTCAATGAATTAACTCATAATGTGTTTTCTCAATAAATTAAGGAAAGTTAAAACTTTAAATATTGGGATCCCATTTTGTTTAAATTTCAATGTTGTATATTGTTTAACTAATATGAGATTCTCAATATTTAAACTTTCCATTCTCCTTCACCATTCATGAAGTGTTTTGTCAATGAATTAACTCATAATGTGTTTTGTCAATAAATTAAGGAAAGTTAAAACTTTAAATATTGGGATCTCATTTTGTTTAAATTTCATGGTGTATATTGTTTAAATAGGATTCTATATGAAAAAAAAATTAAAAATTAATGTAGAGATGAAAAGCTTTTACAAAACTCAAATAAAAAAGAAAGATTTCCGTAAAATTTTATAAAAAAATATTTTCTAACATCAAATTCTCTTTCTCTTTTAAATTCTTGTTAAGAAATAAATTTTAAAATTATAAATACCATATAATTTATATCCATGTTTTTATAAATAAACCTATATTATTAGTCTATACATAATATGAATCACAACATTTTTAAGATTTAGATAAATGTAAAACAAACTATATTTATTAATTTACACAATATTAAATAAATTTAAAAATTATAAATATCATTTAACTAAATTTTAAACAATGTTAAATCTATCCAAATTTTATAAACAAAACTATATTATTAGTCTATATATTGTATGAATAACAACATTTTAAGGTTTAGATACACATTGTATAAACAACAACATTTTAAAGTTTAGATGATGATGGTTAACGTCTATTGAGACCAAACTTTGGTCCATCGGACCTAAAGAAACAAATTAATTAGTTTGTTTTAAAATTGTATTTCTATGTTCAAAGAGCTTGGTTAGAAGCGTCTCGAGTTCATTATAATTATGACAAGTTAAAAGACTAGGAAAGTCGGTATTGCAACAAAGATTGTGAAACTGAGATCTAATGTGGATATATGCAGGGCACTTTAAGAGGAAGTGGTTTTCATCTTTAATGTTCCTATTCTCACAGAGACGATAGATCCTTTCCATCCATGGTGTTTTAGGAACTGTCCAATGACCTTTTTCACTATGGAGCTCATGAGAGTTTGTTCTTATCTTGGCTATATTAATTTTTTTCTTTGAAGTTGTTAATATAGAGAGATACTTTTGATCTTCTAGAGTATTGTTGATGAACTCCTTATAATATCTTAACTTTCTTTTAGCCACTAAATCTTTCTCACACCACAATTTCTCTTTAAACTTAGAAGTGACAATATTTTTAATGTCATTAATATTTTGCAATGCAACATTTTCGTCGATCTCCCAATGGTTTAACTAGGACCTGGTATCCTTATACCAACCTCGCTTGAGCCTTAGGTGGTTTTGGCTGGAATTAAAAGCTAGCTTTGGAAGTCTATGGTCTCCCATGTTATTGATTTTGTGTTTGTACAATAGGAGTTTAGTCATAGCTAGGCTCTCGATAGGGGAAAGACCCACTTCTATAAAGAGAATAGGATATGGTGTATTGCTTTTAATTTTGAGGTTATACGTTATAAAACGCTTATGGATTTTCTCAATCTTCCTTTAGGATTCTCTAGAGATGCTGCAACCCCAAACCTCACAACCATACAATATAACAGGAGTGACTAAAGTTTCAAAGAGGAGCTTCTTTTTATCCCACATCACAAGGTTTGCTGCTTTACAATTATTTTCAAGACCAAAATAAGCCTTCCACTATCCATTAATCCTTTTCTCAATGCTATAGTTCCAGTTGAGCTTGTGATGAATATCGATTCCTAGGTATTTGTAAGAAGACACTTCCTCCAAGTTGCTATTGTCATATACAAAATTAGCGAAGTGTCCTTCTTGGATTTGACAATCATGACTTTTGTTTTGTCAATGTTGACAGTCATACCCATGGTACAACAGAAATCCTTAAGAAGTCATAGTTTCTTATCAAGATCAGACAGATCCCTTGCTAGAAGAACAATATCATTAGCATAGAGAAAAAAGATGATGATTATCCCAACTAAAAACGTGCCAGCACAACCCGCTTCTTCTAATTTAGATACACATTATATTAATAAAAACAATGTAAAGCAAACCATATTTATTTGTCTACACCAAATTAAAAACTTTGTATAAATCACAACTTTCTATCTAAAATCTATAAACAAACTATATTATTAATTATTAGTCTACATCGGATTAAAACTTTGTATAAATCAAAACATTTTAACTCAAACTATATTGTTAAAACTTTGTATAAATCACAACCTTTTAAGATTTAGATAAATGTAAAGCAATCTATATTTATTAGCGAGAAAACAATATTAAAATTTGGTATAAATCACATTTTTTAAGGATTTGGATAAATGTAAAGTGCTTCTAAAGGAATTTGGATAAAACCATAACATGTTATTTTATTTATTTATGTTTATGGTTAATTTATATATTTTTATTTTTATTTTTTAATTTAATTATACGTATTAATTTATATATTTTGATTTTGATTTTTTTAATTTAATTATATGTATCAAATAATTTATGTTAAAATTGTTTTTTTTAATTTTTATAAATTAATTTATACATCTTTATTTTTATTTTGTAATTTAATTATATGTATTTATTCATTTATGTAAAAATTATAATAGTTTTTTATTTTTATTTTTAGTAGATTTTGTTTTATTTTATATTTAAAAATAATAATTATTATTTTTCTAATAATTTAATAAGCGGAAATTTAAAATTTTTAACTATTTTTTCCTATTTTGTAAGTTAAAGTTTTATTTTATTATTTTCTTCAAAATTATGATGAATTAAAATATCTTAAAATAAATCAAAACTGAAATAGAAGAGATGAAATAGAATAAAATTAAAAGTCAATTATGGTTTACTATGTGTCTCAATGTCATGTAACTATTGATGACTAGCATGATTCAACATACCAATTGAAGAATATGACAATCCAACATAACCCTAAGGAACACCTTAGTGTGACATAACCATTTAAGAATGTAGTTATATGACATCAATCCTCATTAATGTTACAATTTGACAAAACATTAAAGAACCTAACATGTCAACATCAAGGAAAATTTTAGGGGCAAAATTTAGCCTGTGGGATAATTTTGGACCATTTTCTTCAAAAACATATTCACCAATTTCTATTTTTTCTAAATTCATTTGCCCAAATTCCATCGGTTAACATTTTTTAACTCTAAAATTGCCAAAATTGTCTAGAAACTATATAAAATCTTTAGAAATTTAAGATTTAGTAAGATTCACCAAGTTTTCTACACTTCAAGAAAATTATGGATCCTTAAAATTTCCCCGGTCAACATTTGTCAACAAAGATGAATATCAAAATAGATATACACATATTATAAACCCTATCAATATGAAGATCACAATGTCATCTAACTATTGATGAGCAACACAATCTAACATATTGAAGAATGTGACAATCCAAAATAACCCTAAGGAACATCCTAGTGTGACATAACCATTAAAGACATTGTGACATAATTCTTCATTAATGTTGCAATGTGACATAATCGTTCATGAATGCCACAATGTAGCATAATCCTTGGTGAACATTACAATGCAACATAGTTTGCTTAAATATTATTCACGCGTCATGCTTGATGTACTCATGACAAATATTCCATGCATCACTTTGGGTTATGATAAACTTTTACTTTCCTCAATGGCTATGTTTCATTGTAATGTTGAACATAACACCTATTAAGGTGTGTATTTTTCCAATGCCCCCATGCCTTCAACTATTTCAAAGATGACACCAACAATGTCATCCACTACTCGGTAGGCACTAACTATAGCATCATGTATTGAATTGTGACATTTTTAAAGGATTATGTTGCTTTGAGTTTGTTTGAGTCATGTGTTGTGTATATAATATTTTGTTTGATGAGACATGTGATTTGGGGATTTGTCTAATTCAAAAGGACTACTTGAATTTTTCATTTTAGGTGCATTTTTATTAACCATTGTGTATAGCAAGTTGGCATAAGTCAACTAAGATGAACATAAGAATAGATATACACATATTATAAGTATAACCTATGACACGATACCCTCTAGCTATTAATTAACAACACAATCCAACATAAGTGTAATGTCCCCATTTTTATAATTGCATAGTAGGATAATTCCATCAATCCTACTAGTTCCCTAAGTTGGATGGATACATTTGAAATTTTAATAAGGGAGCTAATAAATGATGTTCATATGGAATAAATAATTAATAATGGAGCTTATTAAATAAATACAAGAGAAAATTGAAGTGGCAATGGAGCATGGAGACACATGGAGACTATGAGGCCTACACAAGCTAGAAATTTGGTGCCACATGGCGTCCTCCTCTTGCAATTTTGAATCCATGGGAAACCTAAAGGTTCTTGGATGAGTTGTAAGTTTAATGCACTTGGTCATATGCATCATAGGTCGAATTTTGGAAGAAATCTAACTTACATGGGAAAGGAAGAGTCATTTTGGAGCTAGTGAGACACTTGGACTAGATTCCCTAACTCTATGACAACAATGATGAAGATGCTATGACACCTATGACACAAATTGGGTCTGAAGGCTAACATATGACATATATGACATGTCAGGTCGAAATATAACCTCCAAGAGAGCTCTCATGTGAGTTGGGGAAGCTCAATGGGCTCCTACTCAAATTTGAGGAAGGTGGAAGGCTAGGAAAGAGGGGACACATGGAAAATCATGAGCTTACACCTTAATTCGAATTGGATTGAGTTTATGGATGGATTAGGAACCTTATAAGGATAAGGATTTTGTTGGAGTAGGGTCTCGCAGCTACAGAAGAAGCTGCCAATTTAGCGGACAGACAGTTTTGGCAGAGAGAAGATAAGATAGAGCTACGACGTCGTAGCACGTTTCTAGCTACAGAGCAGAGCCGGAAACCATGACTTTTAAGATAGAGAAGTCAAGGAAGATGACTGTACCTGAGCGGCTGAGAAGAGAGAGCTCACCCACTGCATTGAAGGCAGCGGCGAAGACAGGAGGGCTCAGCAACCCTCATAAAGGAAAAGGAGCAACGAGGCTGAAGCATTGAAGACAAAGGACATAAAAGTGAAGCGGTGCACAGTACCCATGATCAGCGCCGGGAAGCATGGAAGACTGCAGAGAGCTGTGGTGTGACAGAAAGCGGCTACCTCAAGTACAGATACGTCGACTGTCACTAATTAGGGTTTAGGTTACTGTTGGGATAGGCCCACAGTGTTGTAATGGCAAGACCTTCGGGCTACCTATAAAGGGATATCTTTTGTATTGTAAAAGGGTTGGTTGGTTGGTTACGTTGGTCGGTTAGACAGTCAGACAATTATTGGGTGATATAGATAATAGAAGTAACATAGACTGTTGTAAAATCCAAGCTCTGGTTCTGTTATTAGCGGTAGCAATCTTACTATAACCAGTAGCTGGCTTATAGAGCATGCATGTAACGATCCGCAGGGATCGACAGAGAGGGAAGAGTATATTGTAGGAGAGCAATATAGAGGAGAAAAGAGATCTAAGAGAGAAGATCTTGAGCTGCATATGTGGTGCAGCAGAACTGTGTTTTACCTTCCCCTGAGCTATAATAAAAACACAGTTCTGTGGACGTAACTTCCATCCTAGAGGTGAACCACGTTAAAATCGAGTGTTATGTGATTGACTTATATGTTATGTTTACCTGTGCATTTATCAGTTATTTCATGGACTTTGTTTACAGTTTAATGAATGAATGTGTTAGACAGTTTACAGCAATATAGAAGGATAAACATAAGTTGAAGTCTTTGGCATGTTGTATGTGGGTTCATTTATGCTTTGCGTGAAACAGTCACTAGTCACAGTATTAAACAGCCTGTCACATTGAGTCTTGCAAGTCGACATGAACTACGCTAAGTGTGCTGAGCCGCAAGAGTAGGATATCACAGGGAGGCGATACCGCACCGGCAGAGGAGCTGCGGTGCACGATACCGTAGGTTAAGGACTTAGCGTTGGAGGGAACTTACGTGTTTCCTGGTGCACGGAGATGCGATAAGGATGGAGTCATCGCGACGCAAGCAGAAGGTCGCGCGACGCGCAGAGAAAGAGGCCTCGTGGCTAGCAAAGCTTTGAGTCGCAAGTAGGATCGCCACAAAACCTAGTCCAAGACGCTTGAGTCCTTGGCCAACCCATTAGAATCACTTCGGGTGAGAGTTCAGGCCACTTCGCGGTCTGTCACCGAAAGGGCCAGTGAGCTAGGGGTGTTGTTGGTTAAATACCGTAAACCCGGGTCTGCCCATGATAGCCAACAAATGGTTCCGTTGTTGGGACTGAACAAACTGAGCATTGATGTTCTAGTGGCGCCCTACTAAAGACGAACTCAACGAGTGGGTTTGGTCTAACCTGAAAGAGTTTGCTGAACGAGAGAACAGGAGCCCTAAACTGAACACAGAGGCCTAGTTACAAAAACATATCATTACAGACATCCATGCGATATTTTTTTCGACGTTTGGAAATGAGCTTTATGACTGGTTAGCAAAGCTAACTGATACAGGCATATTCAAAAAGAAAAGAGACATTGTCTAGACACCGGAGCTGATTCAAACCGTGGAGAACCTTGATAATCCCCTCACGAGGGCAGTAGACTTCTGACTTGCGAGTGTGCTAGGAGGCTTCGTCACAGAGTTTGCAGTTGACCAGACGAAAAGCTTCAGCGAGGCTGAGCGCTACTTCTTCAAAAGATATCATGGTAAGTACCTAAGATCTTTAAACTTGTCCATTAAGATGCTATTACATGAAAAAGGAACAATGGATCTAGTTTCAGATGAATAAGTAGAAATAGTAATGTCACAAGAGTTCAAAAGTGATTTTGATGACATTGGAAGAATACGAAGTGGAAAGAAGTATAAAGTAGATTTCAGATCTCCAATATTTGAGGGCAGTCCAGATCATACTATACAGTAGAGTCCTAGTAATACAGAAGGTTCAGAAGGGGGTATCCCTTACCACCCTTATACCCCACAGAAACAGACCGGGACTCAGAACAATCCCATAGGAACTCCATCTAGTAGCTCACAGACAGTACCTACCACTGCTACATCACCTCCACCTACACCACCGAGTGGTAGTAACACAGTAAATCAACATCCACCACAGAGAAATAGAATGGGTGATGATATGAAGTTACCTATATTTAAGGGAATAGGGGCAGAAGACCCAGAGCAGCATTGGTTTCTATGTGAAGCCATGTGGACCATTAAAACAATCAATGACGATAACCTTAAACTTGTATAGTTGGTCACCACACTCAGAGACCGAGCTTTAACATGGTACATAAAGTATACCACAGTACCAAGAACACTTGCCCAGGTCAAGACCGCCATGATTAAAGAGTTTAAGAAACCTAAGACTGAGTCACAGTGTATTACAGAACTCAAAGGCATCAAGCAGCTACCTATAGAATCGGTGTGGGACTTTGATCAGAAATTCAAAGCCCTTATAGACCAAGTCAGTTTTGATTTTGCGCCGGAGCAGCATAAGGAATGGTTTATTGCAGCACTGCTCCCTCACATTAGACTCCCGTTAATGCAGCAGAAACTCCAGACGCAGGATGACGCGTTGGAGATGGCAATGAAACTAGAGGCTTCACCTCTAGCTGAGACTAGTACAAGCATGACAACTTTACATAACTAATTGGCTAATCTTACATTACAGTTGCATGAGCTAAAGAAAGGGAAAGAAGTTGCGCAAGAGATATGGTGCGTAAAATGTAAAGCACAGGGCCATAGTAAAGATAATTGTCCAGTCTTTGTAGAATATATAGCAATAGGGGCTCTTAACCCCTTACCACAGACCCACGGGCCATGGTGCGAGATATGCAAAATGAGAGGACACCTACCCCACCATTTCCCTCTACTTTAGAAGTATGTGCAGACACCTAAGAACTTATACTGCGTCTTCTGTAAGTCTGTAGGCCATCAGGAACAAGATTGCCGAGCCTATGATCTCATGGTTGGAGCGAAGCAAGACTTGTACAGAGTCCAATCAGAAACACAGGGTCCAGCAGCAGGACCACAGCAGGATCTGGCTTATGGTGGTCGGGGCGGAGGATTCTGAGGACGAGGCCATGGAGGAGGCTTCGGCCGAGCATAAGGATTTGGACGTGGAGAAGGCTTTGGCCGTGGTCGTGGACCAGTGACGTGTTACAACTGTGGAGTTGTAGGACACTATGCTAGGGACTGTCAGAGCCCCACTACCACATGTAATTATTGTAAATCTTATGAACACACTATTGAGGAATGTCCTACCTTGATAGCTAAGATCAGAGAACCTAAGCCAGCAGCACACCAAAACTTCCAGCTTATTGCTGCTGAGCAGGCAGAGCCAGAACCAAGAGTCAATATTGTGACTCGTAGCGGTGTTTCTACCAGTGGGACATCGCAGGAAATAGGGAAGAACACAGAGAAGGCATGGGTGCGCAGAGCTCCTAACAAAGCAACACCACTCGACCTGCAGAAGAACAAACAAACATTTCAGGAAGCTAAGGCTTTCTTTGATGTCCCTACGCAATCAGGATCGCAGGTACCGTCATCTAGGGGCGTACCGCAGCAAGCACCTTGTAGCGATAGCCTTGTACAGACACCGCAGGCTACCACATCAGGAAGATGTGATGAGGACGAGATGACAGGAAGTGTACATTCATTCCTGCGGAGTTGTCTAAAACTTGTAAGAAATGAGCAAGCTATCACAGAACTTCAGCGCATTATAGATCAGTGTCAGCCATCTTCTTCTGCGAGCAGTACACAACGTTCTCTTCATAATATTACAGGACATACAAGAATGGGAAGAGAGATGCGACTTACAGCGCAGGTGGGAGAATTTGAAATGGATGAGGTAATCCTAGATCTAGGATCGGACGTAAATGTTCTCACTAAGCAGACATGGGAACAGATGGGTAACCCTAAGTTAGTCAGATTGCCTATCCACCTGAGATTAGCTAACCAGCAGCGAGTATCACCTCTGGGTCGGCTACCGCAGGTGCCAGTTGACATTGACAGAGTTCCCAGCTTTGCGGACTTTGAAGTTATAGAAATCATTGGTTACAGTAAACTGTATCCAGCACTACTAGGCATTGATTGGGTGATCGGTATGTTGGCTGCTATGGGCAGACCCGGGTTTACTATGATCAACCAACAACACCCCTAGATCACTGGCCCTTTCGGCGACAGACCACAAAGTGGCCTGAAGTCTCACCCGAAGTGACTCTAATGGGTTGGCCAAGGACTCAAATGTCTTGGACCGGGTTCTGTGGCAATCCCACTGGTGGCTCGCAGCTCTCCTAGCTACGGTCTCTCCTCTGCACGTCGCGCGATCCCCTGCTCGCGTCACGCGACTTCCTCGTCTCGCAGCTCTTCTAGCCGCAGGATATTCCTGTATACCACCGCACGATCCTTTCCTGCGGCGCGCACTTTCTCAGACCTGCGATATCTCCAACCTTATCGTATCGCCGCACACGGTGCGACACGCAGTTCCTGCCCAACGCTAAGTCCTTCACCTGCGGTACCGCGCACTGCAGCTCCTCTGCCGGTGCGGTATCACCTCTCTGTGATATCCTACCTCCACGGTTTAGCGCAATTAGCGTTGCTCGTGTCGACGTGCAAGACTTAACATACAAGGCTATTCGATACAGCAATAGAGACTGTTATACGCAAAGCATAAATGAACCATAAACAGCGTGCCAAAGATGTTAACCTATATTTACTCTTCTATATTGCTGTGAACTGATTAACACATTCATTCATTAAACTGTAACAAGTCCACAAACTGATTGAGAAATGCATAAGTAAACATAACACATAAACCAATCGCATAACACTGATTTTAACATGGTTCACCCCCAGGATGGAAGTTACGTCCACAGAAATGTGTTTTCATTATAGCTCAGGGGAAGGTAAAACACAGTTCTGCTGCATCGCATATGCAGCTTAAGATCTTCTCTCTTAGATCTCTTTTCTCTCTATATTGTTCTCCTACAATATACCCTTCCCTCTCTGTCGATCCCTGAGGATCGTTACATACATATTCTATAAGCCAGCTACTGGTTACCGTAAGATTGCTACCGCTGATAACAGAACCAGAGCTAGGCTTTTACAACCATCTAATGGTCTGCAAAACACTACTATCGACTGAATGAACCAACTACTTAGCTAACAAAATGACTAGCTAGCTCTTCAACCCGCCAACCCTTTTACAATACAAAATATATTCTTATATAGGCAGCCCGAAGGTCTTGCCATTACAACACTGTGGGCCTATCCCAACAGTAACCCAAAACCTAACTAGTGACAGTCGGCCATATCTGTACTTGAGGTAGCCACTTTCTGTCACACCACAGCTCTCTGCAGTCTTCCATGCTTCTCGACACTAATCATGGGTACTATGCACCGCTTCGCTTTTCTGTCCTTCGCCTTCAATGCTTCAGCCTCGTTGCTCCTTCTCCTTTATGAGGGTCACTGAGCCCTCCTGTCTTCCGCCGCTGCCTTCAATGCAGTGGTTGAGCTCTCTCTTCTCGGCCGCTCAGGTACCATTTCCTTCTTGACTTTTCTATCTTAAAAGTCATAGTTTCCGGCTCTGCTCTCCAGCTGGAAACGTGCTACGACGTCGTAGCTCTGTCTTAACTTCTTTCCGCCAAAACTTATCTTTCCGCCAAAACTAGCAGCTTCTTCTGTAGCTGTGGGACCCTGCTCCAACATGGTAACATGGCTGTTATCGACCTAAAGAGAAGACAAATGACCTTTGAGGACATGCAGATCCGGGTCATAGCACCGTTGGATCCTTTCCAGGGTCCTAGATATATTGAACCTATCCGAGTAGAGGAGGAGGCACGTAACATGGAGAGTCTCTATCAGATGACCACAAACCAGAGCGACTATGTCAATCCAACGGAAGATGGGAACATTAGTTGGCGATGCGACAGCTCATGCGCATCAGATTTAGATGTTGGTCTAGAGAACTGGCAGAACAGACTTCACGAAGTCTCAGCGCGCAGGTGCGCGTACTTGACTAAGTCACTGCGATGGATTGGCGCAGAGATCAATGAGATTCCATCATATCATGGTCTGAAAGATATCCAGGACTTCCTTGAGCAGTTTGAGCAATAGATTCCTTACGATCAGAGGATCCCAGCTATGGACCTTGCCGTACAAGCCACACCTACAAGATGGTGGTACACGCATAAAGAGAACATTGCATCATGGGATGATATTAAAAGATTGATGGCGATCATATTTTCTGTCGACAGAGAGTATGTCCCGCAGAAGTACATAGGAGAGAGTGACCCTAGGTCACACATTCAGACATGCGAACAGAATTGGTTGGACATTCCCGAGGATGAATGGGTTCACCGATTCATTCATACTTTGGACACAGTCCCAAGGAACTGGTATACAGAGACTGAATTGCGCAAGGGAACAACAACATGGCCACTTATGATAGATAGCTTTCTACTCACCTTCGCTTTTGAATCTGAGTATCTGGGTGTTGATCAGGCCCTACAAGTAATAAAGAGCACGATATTTGAAGACTGTACCATATCAGTGCCAGCTCAACCTGAGTGGGCTATCCAGCTAGAAGAGGCGTTAGAGTGTTATAATTTTACATTAGAACCAGAGGAGGCGGATGAAGACCCTCGCAACACCAACATTCCGGAGTCTGAAGGGACTCGTGATGTTGAGGGACCACAGTTAGAGATTCCAGCAATCACAGAGCCCATCAAGATTAAAAAGATCAATATTGGCATAGACGCAGAACCTAAGTTTGCTTCTATTGGAGACTATTGGAACGATGAAACAGTCGGACAGATTGCAGATTTGTTACATGACTATCAGGACCTATTTCCCACCAAGTTCACAGAGATGAAGGGAATAGTTGGTGACCTGGGAGTCATGAGGATACCATTGAAGGAAGATGCTAGACCAGTCAAGCAGCGCCCATATAGATTGAATCTGCGCTACAAAGAAAAAGTAAAGGATGAAATCAATAAGATGCTAGCAGCAGGCATCATTGAGACGGTAGAAGAAAGCGAATGGGTTAGTCCCATGGTCGTACAAGAAAAGAAAACCAAAGGAGACATCAGGATCTGTGTCGATCTGCGCAAGCTCAACGATGCATCGCTTCACGA
>LPNX010031438.1:383541-394077 GCA_001517045.1 Pseudotsuga menziesii
CATTGTTTGCATACAAGGATTGATGGTAGATCCCGCAAAGATTGCCATCATTGTAAATCTTCTAGCACCCAACTCAGTCAAGCAATTGAGGACAATACTTGGTCATACCGGGTACTACAGAAAGTTCATCAAGGGCTATGTAAAGATTACAGCACCAATGGAGAAATTGCTAAAGAAAGATGTAAAATTCCTATGGAATGAGGAATGTCAGCAGAGTCTAGACACACTTGAAGAGAAGATGGTTACAACACCCATCCTAGTATTTCCATACTGGACTAAGCCATTTCATGTACATGTGGATGCATCAGGCATCGCACTAGGGGTTGTCTTAACGCAACCGGGAGAAGGGGACATTGACCATCCTATCGCATACTCCAGTAGAAAGCTATCGACAGCTGAAAAGAACTACACCACAACAGAAAGAGAAGGCCTAGCTATGGTGTACGCGCTGCAGAAGTTCAGGCACTACCTATTGGGTGCCCCGTTCAAGATGTTTACTGACCATTCCGCCTTGAAGTATCTGGTCAATAAGGCAGTGTTAGGGGGGAGAATTTGCAGATGGTTACTCCTCTTTCAGGAGTATGATTTTGAAATCATTGTGAAACCAGGAAGATTGAATGCCGGACCTGATCATCTGTCGCGGATAGACTCAGGAGAAGAGCCAAGTAACCTAGATGACAATCTGCCAGATGCGCAGTTGTTTTCTATCCAGATCACAGACGATTACTATGTCAATATTATTCAATTTCTCACTACAGGAGTAGCACCTGATGAGTTTACTAAGCAGCAAAAGAAGCAGTTGGTTGTTAAAGCAGCATACTTCACCCTCGTCGCAGGACACCTATACAAGTTAGGACCGGATAAAGTTTTGCGCAGATGTGTGATGCCGCATGAAAGAGACGCTATTATCAGAGAGGCACATTCAAGAACCGCAGGAGGTCATTTCGCAGGAAAGCCGATTGCGCAGAAAATCCTGGAGGCAGGATTATGGTGGCCTACGTTACATAAAGACACCAAGGAATTTTGTAGATGATGTGATATCTTCCAGAGGGTAGGAAAACCCTCGTGACGCGATGAAATGCCGCTGCGACCGCAGGTCATGCTGCGCGCATTTGACAAATGGGCTATAGACTTTGTGGGTCCTATCAACCCACCAGGAAAGCGCACTGGCGCGAGATATATCATCACTGGAACAGAGTACCTCACCAGATGGGCCGAGGCCAAAGCAGTAGATAATTGTGATGCTGCTATAGCTGCACAGTTCCTTTTTGAGAACATCATCAGTAGATTTGGATGCCCAGTAATTTTGATGAGCGACCAAGGTACCAATTTCTTGAACAGCACTATTGAGGCCTTGACAGAAGAATTCCAGATTCATCACCATAAGAGCACTCTCTACCACCCACAGGCTAATGGTACAGTGGAGACCTTTAACAAGATTTTAGAAAATGCGCTTACCAAGATCTGCAACAGCCAAAGGAATGATTGGGACCTTAGAGTTAACGCTGTATTATGGGCGTACAGGACCACATGCAAGAAACTTATAGGACACACACCTTTCAGCTTGGTGTATGGACAAGAGGCTGTTATGCCCATGGAGTATATCCTTCCTAGTTTAAGAATTGCTCAGATTACCAGGATGACCGATACAGACACAGTGGAAGATAGGCTAGCACAGCTGCTTTCCTTAGAAGAAGACAGATTCATCGCGAGATTCCATCAGAAAGTGCAGAAGGCACGAGAAAAAGCTTGGCATGACAGACACATTAAGAGTAAGACTTTTCAGATTGGAGACCTAGTGCTCCTCTATGACAGCAAGTTTATTAAGTTTCCAGGGAAGTTCAAGACGCATTGGATGGGGCCATATCAGATACAACAAGTTACAGAGGGAGGTGCCGTTCAGCTCAGCAAGCTGGATGGGGAGCTTCTTCCCACTTGGATTAATGGCAGTAGGCTTAAGCTCTATAGTGATAGCCACCCCGCCTCTCAGCCCTAGCTTAGCTAGTTTATGGTGGTGCAGATGTCCAGTGTAGTTGAAAGGAGGCATCGCACCGGGAACTAGTCTACACCGGCAGGTATTTTCTAAGTATGAGGAATCGCATAAGGTCGGTTCAGTTTTGCGCAAATCATCAGTGGAAAAAAAAAGGAACTTAAGTATTGTTTTACGCAGGTGATGCGGAGTTGCATCGCGGTAGTGCGATGTTTCCCCGTGCCACGTACCCACTTTGCAAGGAAGCAGAGGGCTAGTCAAGTCACCTTCTGACAAGCAGTTAATGAGGACATGAATGGTATATCTTACCGTAGATTTGGCAACAGTATAATCAATTTTTCTAGATTTGGTAAATCTTCGACGAGACTGGTGCCTGTACACACACGCTTCGAGGGAAATTCGATCGGAATTCTGCATTTATTAAGGATTAGATGACGGGTGTGGTCTTGTCCATGCATTTATTACGACCGATGGGTTCAGTCTAGATGACCGTTGTGTCCGGGATTATCGTCTTTGACATAAAAGCAGAAACTATTCATTTGGGAGGGCTACATTTGCAAAGAACCGAGAACTGTAGAGTGCATTGTTAAGTTCTCCCTGTGCAGAGTTCATCTCATTACAGAGTGCTGTGATTTTCAGAAGTTGCAGCCATTACACATCCACCGTTTTACACAGACTGGGTTCTGTTCGAGGACGAACCTTTAGAAGACATGCCGAGATGCTTCGACCCTAGTGGCCATAGGTCCGCTATGACGCCGCCGCCCAGGGTTGTGAAATTAGGTACATCACAAGTCAGACAGCCGCTAAGGATGAGGAGTCAAGCGCCAGAAGTAGAATTTGTCACCAAAGTCTTTGCTAAGGAGAATAAGAACACCGAGTCGATCACTGAAGATAAGAAAGCAGAGCAGAAGAATGATGAGAAGAAATCTCCCGCCGGGAAGAAAGTAAAAATGAGAAAAAGAAGACAACGGGAGAAGGTCGCCGACCTATCTGATCAGCTAAGCGAAGAACAAGAGATTGCGTAGGCAACGAAATGAAAATATGACGATCAAAGGCAACATGAGTACCTGGAGCACTTTGAAGAGAAGAAAAGTGGAAGCGGACATCAAACCCAGCAAATGGTAGAATTCCAGCATGCAGACAAAGGCTTGCTCTCGGAACGGAATTCATGGTTTGTATCTCTTTCATATAGAGGGCTCCAGACTGAATGAAATGTTTGAAAAGGATGGAAGATACAAATTTTCCTTGTGATAAAAGTTCTAACCCAGATAAAGAGGAAAGGATATCTGTGGAATACCTTTTAAACACTAGAAGGTTCTTAAAAAGTTTCAGGAGCGACAAGAGCGAGACCATGACCAAGGGTAGGAAGGATAAGAGAGCCCAACGAACCAAGTTACAAAAACTATAAAGAGCGTGTCGAAGTGATGTAGAAGGAAGTCGCAGGACTTCGAGACAGGTTGCAGAGGACTTCGCAGGATGCCAAGGCAAAGCTACAGCAGGAGAAGCCCACTGGTAGTGGCTCGAGGGTGAGCCACAAGTAAGTGTTAGGGGACTGTTGGAGCAGGGTCCCGCAGCTACAGAAGAAGCTGCCAGTTTAGCGGGTAGAAAGTTTTGGCGGAGAGAAGATAAGATAGAGCTACGATGCCGTAGCACGTTTCCAGCTATAGAGCAGAGCCGGAAACCATGACTTTTAAGATAGAGAAGTCAAGGAAGACGACTGTACCTGAGTGGCCGAGAAGAGAGAGCTCACCCACTACATTGAAGGCAGCGGCGAAGACAGGAGGGCTGAGCAACCCTCATAAAGGAAAAGGAGCAACGAGGTTGAAGCATTGAAGACGAAGGACAGAAAAGCGAAGCGGTGCACAGTACCCATGATCAGCGCCGGGAAGCATGGAAGACTGCAGAGAGTTGTGGTGTGATGGAAAGCGGCTACCTCAAGTACAGATACATCGACTGTCACTAATTAGGGTTTGGGTTACTGTTGGGACAGGCCCACAGTGTTGTAATGGCAAGACCTTCGGGCTGCCTATAAAGGGATATATTTTATATTGTAAAAGGGTTGGTTGGTTGGTTGCGTTGGTCGGTTAGACAGTCAGACAGTTATTGGGTGATATAGATAATAGAAGTAACATAGACTGTTGTAAAAGCCAAGCTCTGGTTCTGTTATTAGCGGTAGCAATCTTACTATAACCAATAGTTGGCTTATAGAGCATGCATGTAACGATCCGCAGGGATCGACAGAGAGGGAAGAGTATATTGTAGGAGAGCAATATAGAGGAGAAAAGAGATCTAAGAGAGAAGATCTTGAGCTGCATATGCGGTGCAGCAGAACTATGTTTTACCTTCCCCTAAGCTATAATAAAAACACAGTTCTGTGGACATAACTTCCATCCTGGAGGTGAACCACGTTAAAATCGAGTGTTATGTGATTGACTTATATGTTATGTTTACCTGTGCATTTATCAGTTATTTCATGGACTTTGTTTACAGTTTAATGAATGAATGTGTTAGACAGTTTTTTACAGCAATATAGAAGGATAAACATAAGTTGAAGTCTTTGGCATGTTGTATGTGGGTTCATTTATGCTTTGCGTGAAACAGTCACTAGTCGCAGTATTAAACAGCTTGTCACGTTGAGTCTTGCAAGTCGACATGAACCACGCTAAGTGCACTGAGCCGCGGGAGTAGGATATCGCAGGGAGGCGATATCGCACCGGCAGAGGAGCTGCGGTGCGCGATACCGTAGGTTAAGGACTTAGCGTTGGAGGGAAGTTACATGTTGCCTGGTGCGCGGAGATGCGATAAGGATGGAGTCATCGCGATGCGAGTAGAAGGTCGCGCGACGCGCAGAGAAAGAGGCCTCGTGGCTAGCAGAGCTTCGAGTCACAAGTAGGATCGCCAAAGAACCTGGTCCAAGACGCTTGAGTCCTTGGCCAACCCATTAGAATCACTTCGGGTGAGACTTCAGGCCACTTCGCGGTTTGTCGCCGAAAGGGCCAGTGAGCTAGGGGTGTTGTTGGTTAAATACCGTAAACCCAGGTCTGCCCATGATAGCCAACAGATTTTTATAAATTACAGAAAGCAACCAAGAGAAGAGCTTTTGATCATTTGAGAAATTGTCATTTGTGAATTGTGAGAGCTAGTGGATGACTAGTTTTCTTGCCTTAGCCAATTTTGAGGGTGAAAGATTCCCATCCAAGTTGGTGTTTGGAGAGGCCACTCAGGTATTTCAAGGAGCTTTAATGGAGTCTTATTTGCAGGTGTAATCTATAAGAAAGCATTTGGATTCTTCTATTGCATCACTCTCTATCAGCCATTTCCATTTTTCTTTGCATATTCATGCTCATGGAAGGATTGTGCCTTGGGTGAGATCATGTACTCTTTGGGAGACATATTCCTAATATATTTATGATTGTAATCAGTTAAATATTCTCTGTTATTCATTCTCAGAAATTTTCAAGTCGAAATACCCAAGAGTTGTATGTCAAAATGACTTTTAATGAGCAAACAATGGCCATTTTCAGTACTCTATTTTGATATATGATGTGGTAATTCTTATTATTTCGAATGGAGGAATGTATATCTGATAAATGTATGATGAATGGAATTTCATTAATGTGTATTTCAAGTCTCATGTTCAATACTTAAGAATTGGAAACCATTTTACTCATTTTTATTGCATTGGGAGAAGATTTGGTGCCTTTTCCCTAAGGGTTGAAATTGTGATTTGGGAGCTGTTTTGGAAAGAGTCATAACAGCATATATAAACCGAACCATGATGCATATGAGACTTTGAAAATTTCCCTTACACATCCCCTTCCTCTTTTCTTTAATTCGAGTGACTTTGGGACCATTTGAGAAGCCATTTTCGACAATTACCCAGGGGGAATTGGAGCCTCAATTTGCTAGTAAAGACTCCTACTTTGAATAGAACATTAAACAAGTTTGAAGAAGTAATTTGGGGGTCATAAAACATCCCTGAACATCATATTTAAGTTTTAATATTATTCATGTACCTTTTGAGAAAATTTGGGAGCATTTGGGCCAATTTGGAGGTCTAGACATCAAAACTAGTTAAGGTCAAAATTGGGGAAAAAGAGAAAAAATTGGTCATTTAATAAAATTTAAAAAAGAGACATTACAATAAACATTGAAGAATGTGACAATCCAAGATAACCCTAAGGAACATCATAGTTTGGAATAACCATTAAAGAATGGAACAATGTGCCATAATTCCTTATTAACATTGCAATGTGACAAAACCATTAAGGAACATAACATGTCAACATTCATCAAGCAAGATGAACATCAAAATAGATATACACAATATAAACCTCTACATGTCACAATGTCATGTAGCTATTGTAGAGCAACACAATCTAACATAACCATTGAAGAATGTGACAATCCATCATATCCCTAACGAACATTATAGTGTGATATACCATTAAAGAATGTACCACTATGACATAATTTTTCATCGACGATGCAGTGTGACATAACCATTCAAGAATGTCACAATGCAACATAACTCTTGATGAACATCACAATGCAACATAGTTTTCTTAAATATTATTTACACATCATGCTAATGTGATCATGACACATATTCCATGCATTGGTTTTATGTTAGTAAACTTTAACATTCCTCAATAGCTATGTTGCATTGTAATGTTCAATATTGATTATGTTGCATTGAGTTTGATTGGGTTTGATTATCCATGGCTATCTATGGTTGAATGATTGTCAAAAATAATTCATCAATGGTTATTTCATATTGCCATGTTTATAAAATGCTATATTGCATGATGTTTGGTTAACTCTGGTTTGGTATGGTTGTCTATGGTTGATCATTTTTTCATTGGGGATAATAACATCAATGTTGAAATGTGATCTACCATTTAATAATATCCTAATGAGACATCTCCCTTATCCTAATGAAGCATAACCCTTGATGAACATCATAATGCAACATAATTTCCTAAAGTATTGTTCACACATCCCATTAATATACCCATCACAAATATTTCATATATAACATTATGGTTAATATAACAAGTATTTCATACATCATGTTATAGTTAATAAATTTGTATTCATAAATGTGCATAAATTAATGGACTCATAACAAATAATATTGGATGACATTATAAATTATGATATACCCCAAAATCAATACAATATATGGTTAATATATCATTCATAACATTAATACAATTTATGTATATACTTTTGTTAAAATATTAATACTTTTTTTAATTGAATAAATTTATACAATAATTAAGGTTATTAAAAATTTGACATTAATTTAATCCACCATATATAAATTTTATTATGACTTTGAATTGTAAAAACTAAAATAATGTGAAAATATTTTCTATGGTGATTACTTATATATTGTTAAGTGGTATTTGAAAACATATTGTTTTGATCCTATGCTTATGTGTCAACAGGCAAGTAATAAAGACCACATTATTAACAAGGGTTAGGTAGTAGCTAGTCCCTGCCGTTTAGTTTAGGGATAGTTAAATAGCATTTCAAAAAAATGTAAACGATGTAATATGAAGATAGTTCTATCGTTAAGCAGTTGAGGGCATGAAAAAATGAGAAGAACTGATAACATATTGAATAAATAAGTTATTAAACTATTGAGATTATTTCCGTATTTACATTACACCATTTAATTAAATGTCCAATAACTAATTTTGCACCTCTTCCTTATTTCTCTCGTAGAGCTATCTTTGTATATATTTATATATGCTCAAGTCAAGGAATGAATAAGAATATTTATATTCATTGTTATTTAGATTGACATTATATGATGTGTTATTTATTAGGATTTCTATATACATGGCTTTTGAGTGACTTGTTCCATTCCATTTCTGTTTAAAGTGATAGTCCAATAGTAAGTTAATTTTGCAAAAAAAATGAAGCACGAAGAACACTAAGTTAATTTAGGGGTGGACTTTTTGAATTTGAGGAAAAGTTCATTTTTATTGCCATTGGAGCCAAAGACATCTAAGGGTTTAATTGGCGTTGATTGAAATTCTTTTGGATCCCATGCCTTAGCTCCATATCCCCATATTTTTACCATGCTGGCACATTTAAAATAAAATAGATATTATATGTTTAGCCACAAGGATTAATAAACAATTAATAAGATGAAAGGAAAATTCAAATATAGGTAGTTTCATTACTTATTACTTATTATGATGTGTATTTACGAAATTATTTATATATATACATATAATAATAATATTAAGAGTTTATTTTTAATTGTTATATATATTCCTTAATGTAGTAATGCATTACTATGGTTCACTTTTACATTAAGATGGTCCAATTTTACATTACAAGAAAGGAACTACATGTAACCTTATTGATGTTAGTCAACTTTTACATTGTACGAGAAATGGTTGCTAGATCTGGAATTGCTTAGTGAGAACGAAAGAAAAGAACAAACAATTGTAAGTGTCAATTACCTACGCTCTGACATATGCATAAAGACAATCACATGGTAACTGGTGAGAAAAATACATTAACTCTGACATATGCGTAAGAACAATCACGCGGCAACTGGTGGACGTCACTTCACCTGCTAAGTTTTTGTACTAGTTCTACTAAGTAGTTAGTCTCTGGGATAACTAAATTGTAAAATGCAAGAAAAATTTGGGGTAGCCTTATTATTTATTATCTCGGCGCTCTACAACCCAGTATGGGGGAGATCTTGTAACGTTACGTTATTTTTATTAATAAAAAATAATTTTTTTAATTATAGGCCAAAATAAATGTCGGCCACAAACACAATCTAATATGGGGGAGATGTTGTAATCTTCCTACCTAACAAAACAATAAAAAAGTAAAAATTTAATTATCCTTTAAAAAAATATGCCGATGAAGAAAAAAACACAATATGGGGGAGATGTTGTAATGTTCCTACTTAACAAAATAATAATAAATAACAAGAATTATCCGCAAAAAAATGTTGGCCTTGCACATGGTTTTAAAACCATTTGCAAGGCCTTCTAAACAACCCATGGTTTTATTGTACATGGTTTAGGAGGGCCTTGCACATGGTTTTTATTAAACCATGTGCAAGGCTTCCTAAATAACCCATGGTTTTATTGTACATGGTTTATGAGGACCTTGCAAATGGTTTTAAGACCATGTGCAAGGCCTCCTAAACAACCTATGGTTGTAGGAGGGCCTTGCATATGGTTTTAAAACCATGTATGGGGAAATGTTGTAATGTTCGTTCCTATCAAAATAAAAAATAATAAAAAATATTATATGTTAGCCATAAATAATATTAAATATTAATAATAAAAATATTATATGTGGACCTTAAATAAAAAGATTTGTCTTTTGATTTGAATCAAATCAATGGATATTTAAGAAGAGGTTTGCACCTCGAGAGATTTGATCCATCTCGATGGTGCTTGATAGAGCCTAGGATTTGGATCTACGCTAGTTTAATTTTAATTATGATAATGTCACTAGTATGTAGCAAAGTATATTATATATTTGAATCTTTTAAATTATTTAATAATATACAATTGGGAAAAGTTAATTTTCGGAGATAACTATAATTTTAGATAATGCATACTTTTTCTACATGTTAAGCATTTTTAAGCATTTTTGAAGTGGGAAAACTAAGCCAATTGAATAAAAAGAAGATTAGTAATTATTAAAAATACATAAATCCGTGTAAATTAATTAATTAAAATCTTTCTTTAACCTTTTATTGAAAACTCGTAAATAATTTTTTTCAAAGAAAAAATTATTGATAATTGTAAACATGTAAATCTATAATGTGAGTGAATTTGATATTGACAACATGTAAATAGTTGCTCAATGAAAAAATATTAATATTATTATAAAAATATAATCGAAATTGTATTGATTATAAAGATAAAAGTTCAAATGTCCTATATATAAACATGAAAATAAATAATTTTTTATATGAAAAAGTTTGATATTATAAAAACGCTAAAACTCCTCCTTCATAAAAACTAAGCTAATAAATATAATAAAAAAATATCAAGATGTTTAAAGGCTAAAAATCTCTATAACATAACACTCTTGTCAATATCAAACTAACCTCTAAATTTCAATAACTAAATAATAAAAACATAACAAATAATAAACTAACGAACTATGAAAAGACTACTTGTAAATATTTAAGGGTTATTTCTAAGCTAGATACAACGAGTACAAAAGTATCCTAAGGAGTATTAGATTATATGATTTATTAAAATATTTTTCCAACTTTAAACTATGGAAAGACTACTTGTAAACATTTAAGGGCTATTTCTAAGCTAGATACAACGAGTACTAAAGTATACTATGAAGTATTTAATTATAAGATTTATTAAAAAAAAATCCAACTTTAAACTAATAATAGATTGCAATGTAATTGAAAGTTTCATATTAATTTAAAGACATGATGTTTGATTTTTTTTTAATCATAGTTAATTAATGGATCAAGGTAACCCTTAAATATACTCTTAATATAATAATGTTCTTAAAAAAAATTATATATATAT
>LPNX010031441.1:7516-94095 GCA_001517045.1 Pseudotsuga menziesii
ATGCTGATAAACAAATGATAAACAAATGACAGATACACAGTTCTATTTTCTTAATTAATCCTACCACGAATCTCTTTCCCCTTTCGGGTCAATCGGGAAATCATGGGGTAAGTATTACGATTACTTTGAAATGTAAGATATCGAGTATGGAATTAATAAAAAAATCAAGTATACTACCCTGCAAATTATATCAATTCTAGTAAAAAAGAAATAAACAGAAATTGATGAAAAAGGCACCGACACAAATCCCCCCAGGGGGGATGGGGAATGGGCTCGAAAGAGCCTATTCCAAAGATAATTTTATTTATTATTGGTTATAGAATCAGTGAAATGAAATTATTAGAAAATTATTGTTCCTTATACAGGCTGAAACCAAGATTTTACAACTTTGGAAAAGTCTTGAGTTTTTAGTGAAAAAGGAGATCCCTGGGGGGATTTGAGCGCTCCTGAGGCCACTTCGGACAGCAGATTCCTTTCCCTTCTGTCAGACCTGATAAAATACAGTGATCATATTACAATAACAAATTCCCAAAATAACTTTAAGAGTACCTTTGGATCATCCCACCTTATCTCACAAAAAATGAAGTTAAAACTAGCTAAACAGGCAGAAAAGAAACCAAGGAAAGAAAGCTTTCCTTGGGATCTTGGATTGATGTTTGTGCAGCCAAAAAAAATGCACTGATATTTCAGAATATTTAATTTTATAACAGCGAAAGGAAATCTAATGCATGCAACCTACAAGTTTCCTTTCAATTTTCATGCAAAAAAGACAATTTCCCTACAGCTAGATCTAGAATGCTTATGAAACCTTTTTAAGTGCAAGATCTAGGTTATGAGCTATGAAATATCAGATATATGTATATTTTAATTTGATGAAATATATCCAAATGAAATCACAGCTATGAACTGAACCAAGTAACCGGGTAAAGTGTTGATTTTGAGGGAGGAAGAGGAGGAGAAAAGTGTTGGTTTCCTTGAAGATCCGCAGTAGAGCTTTAAGGTGGAATGTCGAGGGACTATGCCATTGAAATGTTTTGAGGAGAATGAAGAAGAAAACTAGATCAGCATCCTCTCCAAAGTATGAACCTGTAACTCAGCTGAAATCAAAGAACTTGCCAAGAAACTTGTGAGATCCGATTAGTACATACAAAGAGATTCAAGATAACATGCATATAAGCTTATAGGACATGCTAAATATATATCTCTAAACATGCATCCAAGGAGAGTGAAAGTCAATAAAATTATTGAACAACACCTTTCGTATCAAGATTGTAATAAGCTAATTACCAATATTAACCACAGATGTACAAGAAATTAGCAAAAAATGACCACAAATACAGGTTACCTTAGTAAAACAATGGCAATAATCATCCACACATGAAATGGCACCACACCGTATTGCCTCCAAAGCTTTTCTTTATTTCAAATGAAGAATTACAGAGTTACAATAGCAGCAGCACCTCAATCCCAATTCTAACTAGCTTGGAAGAGGAGGCTGTGCCATGATATATACAGTTTGCAAGCCATCCAGCCCAGGGGGAGCACAATTCCTCATGGAATAAAGTGGAATCAACTAATGGAGAGTTCATCAATGCAGAACTGAAGTTGTACTGAGCCTACTTGTCAATCGGGGGCTTGATTGAGCTGACACATCAACCCACACACCGCCACATCGGCCCATAGAGCATCCAGGAGAGTCCACACATGTGGAGGAGAAAGAGAGGGTGCAATTCCCCATGAAGATAGTTGTAGATCAACTCTGGATATGATTTTATCCTCTCCTTCAGTCAAGGATTTGTCAGATCCAGTCAATCTACTCCAAATCTGATTGATTTTAGTCAAATCAGTTGAGAATCCACTGATTTATTGATTTTGGATTTGCTCCATTATTCATCAATTTATTAATTAAAATAATCAATAATTGATTTTTGGGGCTTTCTGACCTGAGTGATGGAAGATCACTCAAAACATAGGAAATAGTGGGTCCATGGGTTTACATGGTGCTCTTAGCTTGAAAATGAGCACCTACATGACTGAAACCGATTATTTGGCCCACTTTTATTACAAAATCATTTTTTCCAATTAAACTATTAAAAAATAGCCTAAGTTTTGGAAAAATTAAAATTTAATAAAAAACACTGAAAAAACTAAAAAATTGAAAAATTGAAAAACACCTAGGGGGACTTAGACATGTTCATATGACTCAAAAATGATGTCTAGCATGTCTATACATTGACACATAGACTCTAATAACCTCAATAGGCCTAAATGCCAAGCCCACCACCCCAACTTTGGAGGTATGGAGTGAAAAACTCAGAAATTATCAGTCGTTTATTCAACAACCAATAATAACCAAGGGAAAAAACACCCTAGGCTGATCAGATTGACAAATGAATTCTAAGAGACTGAGTATTTTACAAACACTATCATGCTAGAACATTTATTACAACTCCCCCATGGGGTATGAACATGTGATATGATACAACAAGCATTTCCTAGAAGTACTTCCAAAGGTATTTTTGAAGTCTGAACAAGTTAACCCTATCCGGTTCACTGGGCTCACTTGATAAAAAACACTAAGTACAACTTAGGTGGTAACACCTCCGTTCATTCTTGGGGGTGAGTTCATCAGGGTGATCAGACTACTTTCAGTGTTCAACTTGAGGGGGGGTTTTTTCCACTGGGTTTTCCCTCTTTTCCTCACTTAGATTTATTTTTGAGAATTCTTTGAGTTACATTATTGTACAGGGTGATCTATGGCCTTTGTTTTCAGGGCCCTAGAATTTCATGCACTTTATGTTTCTACTTTTCCTAAGTATAGCTTAAGGGGGGGTGTTGGATACATTTACCCACCATGAACACTTAATTTGGTCAATTTGACATTGTTAAACCACTTGCCTAATTTTTATTGACTTAATTGGCATCAGATGAGCACACTATGACATCATCATGAACACACCCACACCTACCTTCAGCCAAGGAGGCCAACTAAGCCTTATCCTTCATTCGGGGAGGCTAACTGGAGCACTTCGGGGGTGATCTGAGTCTAATAAATGCACCTAATTGCTAACTGATTGTTACAATCAGTTAAGCTAAGTGGTGAAAGTGCCTCCATTAATTATATTGATTATTTTTATTAATATTTATGAATTGGAGTCAACTGGGGCGCCTCCAACCACCTCTGAAGACCAGTTTAAAGTCTGTGCAATCTCACATCACACCGTGCAAGGCAGAGACAGCGCGATGGGAGGAAAACAAACCATTTTGAATATTTTATGCATCTTTTTGTATCATTTGACCACATTTTGTGGATATAGGTCATTAGTGGTTAAATCAGTTAGGATTTAGTTAGAAGTGGACCTTAAATGTAAAGGTGCAAGCCTATATATAGAATTAGAATTGAAAATGTAAGAGATTTACTGAAGGGAGAAGTGATAGCAGAGAGAAAGTGAGAGATTGAATCTTTTGTTATCTGTATGTGACCTTGTGGATCGATATTTCTCTCGCTGTGGAGAAAGACAAATGTTGTTTTGGATATGTTACGTAGAAAGTAATATGATGCGATGGATGCTGAGCTGAACTATTGTTGTCTTTTGTATTTTTCTGTCTTTATGTACTGCGATGTCAATGTATGATGACTATGTTTTATGAATGGAGAATGTAATACTGCTGTGATGAATGGATTGATGATGCAATCTGTTAGATCTATAATTGTAATGGTAGATATGTGGTGAATGCTACGATATCTGATGAAAGGCTCTGCTAGATCTGATAGTTATGCTGATAAATTGTTGATGCCCTGATCCTCCTCCTTACTGCCGAAAACTTGGTTTCGACAGCTCTCCCTCTAACATATCGAGTGAGGCTTCATTTTCTTTGCGGGTGTTGCCGACCAGGGTAAGACGTTCCTAGGCCAGTGCTCAAGGAGATCATGCTGGTTGGGCGTCGACAGAATGAGAAATTGTGTCGATGAGGTGTTGGGCTATGGGCAGACCCAGGTTTTATACCTTTTATCTTTGCACCAACAAAAGACCCACAGTGTTGGCCCTTTCGGCAACAACCTGCGAACAGGTTGCAGTCTCACCCGAAACAGCTATGGGGTGCTGTAGAATCAGGTTTTTGCAAGCAAAAGAGGGATATTATTGTACCTTTAGCCTTAACAAAGAATAAATATGCAGTATAGATCTTCAACAGTTACTTAACTAGCTTCGAAGTTAGATAAACATACAGTTACTTGCTTAACTCTTAACTGGGAATTCACATCGAAGTTATTATTTAACATTTATCTTATCTTATTACTTATCTACTTATCAAAGCATAAAACATAACAGCACAAACAACAGAACCACCACAACACACGATATACGTGGTTCACCCCCAGTGTAGGGGCTACGTCCACAGAACTGTGTTTATATTCAACTCTTTACAAAAACCACAGTTCTGATCTGCGAACTCAGCTGTAGATCTTCTCAGTCTTCCACAAACTGCGCACTTAGCTGCAGAACCTTTCTTACAAAAACCCTCTGCACACACAGCTGCAGAGGTCGTCCACGCACATAGCTAGGACTTAACCTTCTTACAAAAATCCTCTACACACACAGCTGCAGAGGTCGTCCATGCACACAGCTGGGACTTAACCTTAAACCCTTAAGAATATCTCTTAACTTTGCATCACATTAGCATCATAAGATAATCGTCAAAGGCCTAACCTCACTCCTTTACATAACAGCCTATTTATACAAGTGCACTATTACAAAACCATGGACTTAAACCATGGGCACCCAAAAACCATAACCCTAGGTTTAAACCATGGGTCATTTACAAAAAGAGGGGCTTTGACCCAACCCTGACACCCCTAAGTCTATTTTTCATGGCAACTCCGCTTACAATATTCCACAAAAACCGTGGAGTTACCAAAACTTAGGAACTTGAAGGTCGGAGCCCCAACATGAGGCTTTGTTGGTGGGTTTTTTCCAACAATATAGAAATTCACTTTTCAACACCCTCAAGCAATAGAAACATTTTTTATAAATAGATCACACAAAATCTGATCTAGAACCTCATGTTTCAACAAAGTCAAGTGAAGGAAACAATTGAAGCAATAAATCATACCAGAATCAGATCTGAACTTCAAGCTTTTAATAAAATCAATAGAACGATTTAATAATAAAACACACACATAGATTTGATTCCAATAAAACAAAGGTTTAACAGAAGACATAACTTATAGTTACTTCAGATCGAACTCCAAAAAACGTCAGGGTTTAAATCACCGACTTGATAATCTATAGCTAGATTTGAATAAAATCCAAACGCAGACCTATGGCTACTAAATGTAGATTTTGGCAATGAATGGAAATAGGCCTCGGATTATAAACCACCCTTGGTCGCTGGGATATTATAGGAAGGATTCTTGGTTTGGGAAACTATTCATGGCCAAAACATCGAGGAGAATTTTTTTTTCCTCGGTCTCTACTACCCCAAAAGGGCTTATTCAAGAAAATTCCTTTAACCCCTAAGAGGACACATGGCAAAAGCACTTCTCCACATTTATTTTCAACAAGGAGGCACTCCAATTCTTTCCATGTGACAAATTTCAATAAACAACGATTATTTTTTCTATGGTATCATTCAACCATCTTTGGTCATTCTTATTTAAATGTACTAAGTATGTTTTAACTATTTTATAGGTATAACAATGTCCATCTACACATGTAATTTTTTTATCATTCATTAAATAGCTCTACACACTAAATAATATTTTTTTACATTTATGCATCATTCTTTCTTAACATTCATTAAATAGCTTTATACACTATGATTAATATAAATATAACTTCATTTCAAGTTAATAATTGCCTATCTCACTCACAATTTAAGCATGTACGGAATTTTGAGTGAGTAGTACACCATTAATGATTGTAAGTCTAAGGTGATTACTTTCAGTCAACTTCCCATTTTGGTATTCCATTAAACCCACAATGAAAACAAGAAATATTCACTATATCCCCAAGGCTTCACTCAACTTCTCCCTCATCGTTTTAGTCATGCAAAGATTTTAGCCTCCTAACATTATTAATTTCATCCATAATTTGATGAAGCTAGGATTAGTACTTATAGTTCCTTTTACTTACACTTCACATTTTCCAGTCACATAATAAGGGGATGTTACATCATTTCCCTCTTAAAATTAACACCGTCCTTGGTGTTACATGTTCGCTGAAGCCTTCTCTTAATTTCTCCTTTAGGTTCTCATTGCCTGCTTCGGCATCCTTTGTGATGTCCTTCAGATTTGTTGTCCTCTAACTTGTTGTCTACAAGATATAACGAGGTCTACCTAGAATATCATCATATTCATACATACTTCCAATGTCAACAAAATATTGCATAAGTAAAAACATGTTTTACTCGACCTCTTTATGGAAATTCTTCAGGCGACAATCCTCTTAGATCGACTTTCCATACACACCTTAATCCTTTAGATTAACATGATTACATCAAGTGTATGGCCACCAATGTGAAATATGAAATATACCTCTACATTTATACTAAGATAAGCATGAACAACATATGTGTAAATAAAAATCCAACACTATTAGATTTCATAAGTCTCAATGGTTCCAGTATTCTTGTCCATCCTATTTACCGATAGGCGAGTATATTACCTCATAGAAACAAATTTACTTACAATGCATATATACTTTTTACGAGTATTTTTCTTTGTAAGTTGCTTTTTGGTTTCTCTTGGATGACCTTCATCCAAGAAACATAGTGCTAACAGTACTCCGAGTACTAATCCAAGCTACCCAACATGAGGAAGATACCCTTCCTTAGGCGTATCTCCTACATGTGTTGTTCATGGTGCTTCACCAAGCTCAAACGCTTTCTTTCTCAGACACCATAATACCCGTAGGTTCTTCACGAATCTCAGGCTCTTGTGACAGCCCTCTTACGGCGTAAATGTGTGCATAAATACGTTTAACGAGACGTTTTACACTTGGGCATCCCCAAAGTATGCATATTGGTGCCTAGCTGGCTGAGGGGAAACATGTACCTGTTGAGGCCTAGAAAATCCCAGGAAACAATAGTAGGGTTTCTCCCCAATAAGCATTCCCAATTATCTCATTATTGTTTGGTATGGGGAATCCATCCGGTTTGCGGTCTGGCTACCGCAGGTCAAGTAACGATTAAAGCTTGTTTTACCAGTTGCGGCCCAATCCACCATTTAAGTGTATTTTTTAGTTTTATAATTATGTATGATATGAAAGTGCCTAATTAAGTCTAATTGATAGAGATAATGAAGATTTTAACAATGTGATGTGCAGGTTCTTACCTCTTTCGCTTCTAAATCATAAACAAAGAACAACTTATACTAATGCTAACTAATTCTATCTAACCTATCCCTAGGGAGAAATATTGTAATTAATGATGAGTAATGTACTATAAATCATGCATTTAGAACATTACAGATAACTGTTCATATTTGAGAATACATGAATATAAGTAGAAAGATAAACCAAAGAGATAGCTCATTTTCAATTAAAACATTCATTACTTAGATATGCTGCAGAAGTTTCACAGAAATAAACAGGAAAACATTCATAACATGAAATAATTTGTAAGTTAGAACGATCTCACAGTACATAGAAAAATTTGAAACAAAAGTAGTTCACATTCAACCAGTCTATGGCAAGCATTTGACACTCCATAGTTCCTTCTCCAACATAAAATGTATACCCTTTATTATAAGAGGAAGTAGTTCTTCTTACAATAACATTTCAAAAATATAGCATGAAAAACGGTCCTTTCATACATCTAATTCACCTCTATTTATACAAACAAAAAACCTTTGATTTTCCCCTTGATCCCTTTGGGCTTCCCTTTACTCTTCCTTTAAAAAAAATTGTCTTCTAGTGCATGCACTTAAAAAAAATATAAATCCAAAATATTACATAATTTATCAATCGTTTGAATAAGCCAACTAAGTGGGCCCAGCCAAATCATTTATGAATTTCTACAAATATTTGCATATGTTTCTATAGTCTCGAAACCAGAGGGCTCTAGGAATCTGATAGTGATCTCATGTTTAGCAACTTGAGATTTTATATTTGTCACTCTGGCTGGAATCAAACGAAGTTGGTCTTCCAATAAATGATTGCTCATTGCTGCCTATGCTATTGCAGTTTTCAACACCTTCTCATCCAAACCTTTGACCAGCTGAATACCTTGTTCATCCTCTTGTCATCTTACCTACAATTGCTTCAAAAATCCTTCATGATTAGGCAATTCTTCTAACCTTCTCTTAGCAGATGTCTAACAACGATTGTAGTTATGAGAACTTTTCTACAAAATTCTCCACAAACACCTTTTGTCCTCCGGACTTCCTTCACCAATTCCTCTGCTGCTTTACTCCCGAATTCAATTAGTTCATACTCCAACTTCACTGTCTCTAAGTCCTTAATGGGTACATTAGCTGGAGGTTCCTTGGTTTTTTGCAACCATGTCATACATCCTTGTAGAATTTTTAGGATATCCCGGGTCCTGTCTAAAAAGTAAGAAGTTGTACTCACATTTCTTCCAGCCTTATCTCTACTTGCTGAAATTTCAAAATCTCCTCTGCCATTTGGAGCTGCATCTGATGAATTTTACTTCTAAGTGTGAGAGCATGCTTCTTCAATGGCTCAATATCTGTTTTATGTTCATTAGTTTCTTTTAATGAAACTTCTAGTGAATCTTTCTGGGTCTCCAATGCTACTACTTGAGTTTTGTAATGATTGTATTTCCCCTCATCAGTAGTCTTTTTCATCTCTAGTTCTACCACTTTATTCTCTAGACTTCCTTTCTCTTTACTCAATTCTTCAATTGATGATTTTAGACTGTCTCGTTTTGCTTCTAAGATCTGATGTCTTTGCTGAATTCTTTCAAACTCTGACAAGGTGGCCTTGGACTCTCTTTCAATATTGCTTGCTAATAATACAAAAGAATCCTTGTCTGACTGTAAGGTTTGGCATTCTGGGTTGGAATCCTCAATCTCACTAATCATATCTTCATACTTTTTCTTTAGACTTTGACTTTCATCTCTTTCCTTTTTCAGGGTTTCTTTCAATTGAGTAATCTTCTTCTGGGATTGTTCTAAATATTTCATTATTCTATCAACATTTTCTTCAGTAGTGAGGGTTGTGGATACACCAACCCTTGCCATTAATATCAGATCTTTATCAATACCATGAACCACTGTCTTTTCAGTTACCATAACTCCCTTCTTGCCTCCAGTGTTCACCTTCTTCTCTGTTCTCCTAACAATTCTCTTTTTAGCTTTTCCATATAAAATAGTATTCAGATCAGGCACTTCATATTCTTCCATTGGAATAAAAGGGATTAACTCAATTCCTGATGCTGAAAATGGATTTCCTCCCGCTATGCTACTAGATGGAACAGAGGGTTCTACTGGATCAGCATAAGACTGAGTCTGTTCTTGATTTGCATAGTCCTGTTCCTCTTGTTCCTTTTTTCGTAACTCCTCAACTATTTTTTCTACATGATCATTTTCTTTATCAGTGCTTCTAATATTAACCTCTCATTTTCTTTCTTCTTTCTCTGTACTTCTTCTTCTTCTCTTCTTTTCTCTGCTTCTCCCGTTCTTTTCTCAGCTTCTTCTCTTGATTTTAATTTTTCTTCTTCTTCTGCTCTCAACCACTCTTCTACTTCTTGGGCTAATCTGTGTGCCTCTCTTGTCATTTCTTGGAATCCTCCTCTTCTTGCTTCTTCATATGCTCAGCAACCTTTCCCTTTCTTCCAACCATAGTTATCTTTTTTTTAAACCTCCTTCTCAAAGATGTCATATTTCGAGCATTTCGTAAAACTTCATCATCTTTATCCCAAAAGTTTGCATACTCGAAATGCACCCCTGTTGTAGTAAAATAATCAACAACCTTATTTTTTGAGTCATTTCTATGGAAAATTATTTCACCAAAGTGAAAATATTCTAGCTCCTTAAGAAATTCTGCTGCAGTTTTTACTTTGGGAAAATTATAAATCCCTATATAAAATGGGACTGGAGGATACACAACCTTCTTTTGCTCGAAGAGAAAGTTACCAACTCCATCAATGTATAGCTGTCTTACTACCTCCTTATGAATGACATAATCTATAGCATACTTAGGAATAAGGGAAGGATCCCTCGACCCACCAAACATCCTCAAATACAAACCCTCCTTAGTTAAGTAATAGTGTACATTATTTTGCACAACTTTCAAATCCTCCTCGGACATGCAATTACACTCAACACGAAAAATCAATGTGTACAATGGCATGATAAAATATTCACAAATATTCTTCTAACAACTGTAATACTTGTGAGCCCACAACAATTGGTATGCAGCATATACATGAGATGAGTCCTTATCGCATTATCATTTCAGCACTGGGAATGGCTGTGTGCATAAAATACAATAAATAAATATTGAGCTCATATAGAACTTTGTTTTATCCTGTGAGACTCCTACCAGTGCTGTAGTTATGTAGGCAGACAAATTGTTAGACACTATGTTTTCCCAATTGAATATGGTACCTTGAGTGGCTACAAAAAATATTACTGGTACCCAACCTATTTTTAAATTATTTCCATTTGCTCTCCTGAATATCCTGTTTAACATCAAGGCTATCCACCTATATGGAGTATGGTGCTGGCTATTTCATACTCCCCTGAAGGCCTCATACGAAAATTCTTTCCTAGGATCATCATCCTTTTGACAGTTTCCACCACATCTAGATTGAGGTCTTTCAACCATCCTTCAGTCAAATAGCTCTGGGGTGTCGGTAACTTGTAGGCCATGGATACATAGGTTGAGCTATAGGCAACATAACATTTCCCTTCAGTGTTATCCAATATCATCCTTGTCACATCAGCTCTAGGAAGTATCCATCGTATTGCCTCTAAATAAGGGAAAATCTCTGGTCATGTAGCCACTTTCATGATTGTTGATCTTTCGATATTAGCATAAATAGGTAAAACCATGAATCCAGCCTCTGGGACACTCTGATTTGAGATCATTCGGTATATTTCTCCCCATTTATATTCAGGATCAATACCAGTGATTGCTCTGGTATCTTCATAAATAACCTCGATTCGGGTTATTATTTCTACCTCTGGTTCTTCATCTGTTACTTGGGCCTTCTTTTTCTGCTTTCGAGGCATGTTGTTGTGTGGATGATGGGCCTGTGTTGGTCATACAAATTAGATTTAGTCTATTCACACATATAAATAGCAAACTATATACTGAAAGCAACAACTATGTCAACTAGAACATTACCAACTCATCATAATGCATGTTAAACAGCTTTGCTTCTTCCCAAACCAAAATGCGCTTTCTGTATATGAAGCTAAAAACCACGAATCTTTCAAATCTAGTTTGGACACAAAATTACAAGCAAAAATTCCACTGGGAAAACCCTAGGTTTTCACCACGACATTACATCTACAGGTATCAATACTAACAGTGTGAAAACCCTAAAAAAACTTGACTTCTAACCCCTAAACTTTGTCTTTTCCCACAATAGAAAATCCCTCCCTCGACATCCCATGAAAACCTAACCGTGCTTAACCGATGGTTGCCCACTTTCCCTAAAATGGTGAAGGAGATGAGATGAGGTAGCGGTGCAGATGGGGAAATGCTCATATACACCTTGCCCTCTTTCTTCCAACAATTGTTCTATAACAAATCATGGTCAGACTACGAATAAGGAGAAACAGGGTAGGTAGGCGAAAGAAAATGGTACCAAAAATTTAATGACCCAGGGCAAACCAACAAGAAATAAATGACCACCATAACCTCCGTGGCACAAGAAAAAATCACCTAACCCTATCAAGCCACGATAAAAAAATGCTAAGTACAGGATTGGAGAAAATCCTACCTAGAAATTCCTGAGGATGACCTGGACGAGCGCAACCTTCATCAGTAAACAAACCACTTAGACACTAACAGCTCCTTAGCACCAACTAGAAAACAACGCAGTGAACAATGACCATAAATTGACCTCAACGGCTTTTATAAGTTTGAATGCAGGTGGAAGGATAGATTTCAGGCGGGAAAAAATAGAAGCACCAAGTGGGTATCAGAAAAGAACTTGTTAGGAGATGTGAAACATCAGACGGCTTATGAAGAACAGGCCTGGGAGATCGGAAGGACAATGCCAAAGTACTTAAACCACCATCGGCTGGCCAGGAAACTAACATCATTGGGGTCGAAAAGCGCTATGTGAAAGCATCGGATAAGCTTTGAATTTCGCATCCCCATTCGCAATGTTGGCCAGGTTAACTACTAAGTTTTTGGACCTCTTCGAGAGAAACAACTAAAAAAACGGGAGGGAAAATGACAAGGATTCTGCAGATATCAGAAATGGATAGAGGATGGGTGATCCGGTGCATCAGAACAGTTCTGAACTAAGCAACCGAAATATTTGACAAACCTTTTCTGATGTGATTAGAAAAAATGATATCCGATACGTCGGAAAGAGACTTTGGAATGATCCTGGTGGGGAACATCAGCTTTCTATACCATTGTGCACTCGATACATCAAAAATACTATCAACTGTGCATCCGATATAAGCAAAAAAAAATTCAATTTTTTAAACTTTAAAGTGATGGGGAAAATTTTCGTGAAAAATCTAGACTTTCTAAGCCTTCTAAAAAACCAAAAGATAAGGGGGGCCCTAAAAAATAAAAAAGTTTGGGGATAACAATTGTAGCTGCAACAATTGGTGACTACTTGGAAAACACAGATCTCTGAATAACTAACCTTTGAGACAACAACTGCTTTATGGTATCCTCTAAGATCACTTTATTAGATTTCTTTAAGCTGTCTAGATTTTCTAGAATACAATATTTATGAACTTTAAACATTGATTATGGTCCAAATGAAAAAGGGGAACCGGGATTTCATATTCTTGATAACTCTTTTGAGGATAAGATATGAAGTTTATTTTACCTCTGCCTTTGGATAGCTTCCAACTTAGACACCATAGGATTGTAACAGATGGTGAACAGGTATATTCATTTGTTCCTCATTCCCATGCCATTTTTCATTCTTTTGATGCTTCTGGACTTTTGTCCTTTTTGAGTCATCCCTAATTTCTTTCTTTCTAAAATTTGGTTCAGGATCCTCTATCCATAGTCTCCTTTTGTGTGTGAGATCTTTTTATTTCAACTCACGAACAAAGAAGAACTTTCAAGCAATCTTATTCAAACTAATTTTGTTCTGTATGTCCTTTGATATATGTTTTCTTCCTGGAATATTTTGACTCTTGTTAGCATTTAGGTTTTTAGTTGTGGCATGGGATCATTTAAATATAATACAACTTCTTACCATGCTTCCTCTCCATGGGTCTTTTGCTGTTAGACTCCTAGGACAGTCTTTAGTGTGAAGTGAATGGAGCCTCAAAATAGTATTCTAGACTTTTATGACCTTAGTTATTTTACAGGGATTAAATAAGACTTCAATGTGTTCATAATCTATTCAGATAATCTGATAATCTTAAAGGATCCTTAAGCATTATTTATGTGCAAATTGCAAGTAGTATTTGGTCAAATATTTTAGTTTATCCAGGACTCTGATGAATTCCAAAACCAAAAGTTGTGCTGGTTTATTGAAACATAAGGTAAAGCAAACCAAAATTTACAAGAAATCAAATATTGAGCAAGTAAAATGTAAATCAACTAGAACTAATCTAATCAAAGAAAAACAAAAAAAACAATCAAACCATTTATTTAGGTACAAAGAACTCAAAAAGAATTAAGAAAAATAAGGTTTGAGAACTAAAGCATTTACTGACAAGTTCTCTTCCCACCCTTGTAAATATTGCAATTTGTAAGTTGAGGGGCCTAACTTTTCTGCAATCTGAAAAGGGCCTATCCACAATTGTTGAAACTTAGTGTGCTTTCCCTTCTCATCATGCAGGTGATCCCACTTAAGAGCCAAATCATCTACTTAAAATCCCCTTTTCCCGGCTTTGTGCTTATCAAACCATCTCTTGTTGATGTTTAAACCTCTCTCTTTCCCTGGATCTAGACTCCTCTAACTTTACCAGATTATGGATTCATATTTGCAGAACTTCATTATCAGTTCCTCTAGAGTTTTCGGCTAGATTAGAGGATGGAAACAGAATATTAGGAGGAAGGATAGCTTCTTTCCCATATATGAGAGTGTACAGGGACACACCTAACGAGTTCTTGGGTGTGACTCTATCATCCCAGAGTGCATTAGGAAAAGCTAGATTCCAACTTCTTTGATTTTCTATGACCATTTTCTTCAAAATCCTAATGAGTTTTTTATTTGTATATTCTGCTAAATTATTTCCATGTGGATAGTAGTTAGAAGAATAGTGTAGCTTAATTCCATTTTCATTTGCAAATGAAGTCAATTTAATAAATGAAAAATATGAAGCATTATAAAAAACCGAGGAAATTGGAACCCCAAACTTGGTCATAATATGGTCTTCTACAAAGTCCATAACTGCATCTTCATTCACTTTTCATAATGGAATGGCTTCTACCCATCTGGTGAGATAGTTTATTGTTGTCAGGATGTACTTATGCTGCAATGAAGAATTTTGATTGATCTCTCCGATAATGTCAATCCCCCATTGTTTGAATGGTTTTGAAATAATCATTGGTTTCAAAGGTCTTGTTGCCTTTGCTTGTCTCCCACTGCTCCTTTGGCAAGTATCACACTTCTTGACATGAGCGTGAGCATCTTTAAACAAAGTCAGCTAGTAATACCCAACTCTTAAAATATTGTGTGATGTTGTATCTCCCGAGAAATGACCTCCACCAGGTCCATCATGTAGTTTTGCCACAACCTTATTTGCATCTTCACGTTCCAAGCATCTAAGAAAAAATCCATTGTAGTTTTTTCTAAACAACACTCCATCAATAATATGATATAAGGTTGATTTTAGACGTAATGCTCTCCTTTGCTTGGGATTCCAATGTTCCAGAAAATATCCTTCTTGAAGATAATGAATTAAATCTCTATACTAGGAGTCTAGAGCTATGAATAAAGGACATACATACACCATGTGTAATTCAAGTTCATTATCCCAATTGTTATCTTCATGTATTGACTCTTAGCCATCAATTTACAGAGCCATTGTCCTTTAACTATGGTTGATGGTTTGAACTATAGATTATATTCTTTCAAGGCATTTACCCAGTTACCTCTTCTTTCTCCCAACTCTTTTTGTACAAAAAGAGATCGTACTGTCGGGTGCGGGACTATTACCTTGGTACAGTTCTTAAGTATATATGGTCTGAATTGCTTCATCGCTTTAAAAAATAAATAGGCTTGCTTATCAACTATGGGATAGTTTAATTCATCCCCTTGCAGACTAGTGCGCATAAATGATATGGGGTGCTCATCTCCAGCTTCTTCTTTCTGTGTAAGCACCACTGCTAATGAATCATCTGAAGAAAAAGTGTACAAGATAAAATCCTTTTCGAAGTTGGGACTTTCAAGTGGTGGATGAGCTATGGATGTCTTGATCTTGCTAAATGCATCCTTCTCTAAATCAGTCCACTTGAATTGCACACTTTGCTTGACCATTTCTTGCAAAGGTTTTACTATTTGAGCAAAGTCTGGCACAAACCTTCGCATGAAATTGATTCTCCCCATAAAATACATCATACCTTTTTTATTATGAGGTAAAGAGATCTGTTCTATTTCTTTAATTCTCTCTGGGTCTATGGAGATCCCTTTTTTCAAAATAACATGACCCAAAAGCTTTCCTTCGATAACAATGAACACACATTTCTTAGGATTTAAAGAAATGCTATATTTTCTACAAAGTTCAAAAATCTATTTCAGATGAAATACATGTTCTTTTCTCTTCTTCGAAAATATTGAAATTCATCCAGATAGACCACAACACTCCGGCTAATCAGACCGTGGAAAGCTATATCCATATCCCTTTGGAAATTCGCTCCAGTATTAATGAGTCCAAAGGTCATTCTCCTATATGCAAAATTCCCCCACTTGCCTCTGAAGGTATTCTTGAGCATGTCTTCTTCTGCTACTAGTACTTGGTTATAGCCTGAGAATCCATTTAATAGACAAAACAACTCAGAACCTGAGACCATTTGTAGTATTTGTTCCATGGGTGAGACAGGGTAATTATCTTTATCTTATGCATGGCTTAAATTCTTGAAATCAACAGAAAGTATGATCTATCCAGACTTCTTTTGCACTGGTACCAAGTTTGAGACCCATTTTGAACGTCTAAATTTGAATATGATCTTAGCACCCAAAATATTTTCACCTCACTTTGAGTTAGGGGCTCTAGTTGCGGATGCATCTTTCTCAGAGGCTACTGATAAGGTTTGACTCCAACTTTGATTGGAATAACATGTTGTATAATTTTGGTGTCATAAGTTTTGAGGTCTTCGTAGGTCCAAGCAAATACATCTTTGTATTGTCTGAATACACTGCTGAATTTACCTTTCTCCTCGGGTGAACAACACTTTCCCAAATTCACATATTTGGGTTTAGCCTTTGTCCCTAGATTTATCAGCTTGAATTGTAAAGACAAGTTGTGTGTCTTGACATTCGCTGGTTTTCTGAACTTGTTGTCAAGGTCGAATATCTGTTCCAGAGTTCTGACTCCTTTAGGAATGAAATTTCCATTATGAAGGTTTGCTTGATGTTTCTCGTCATCTATTATGGATCCTTGAAAGTACCATCATTCATTAAACATTCCAATATTTTCTGATCATCATCAAACACCCTCAGATTGATGATATTATCTGGAACAGAAGGCCTGAAAAGCAATTCAATTGAGCATCTGTTATTTGTAGGTACCAGCCTTGCAGCTGAAGTAGCTAACAAGTCAACTGCTGCATTTTTTACTGTAGGAATTGAAGAAATATTAAATGCTTGAAAATTTGTTAATAAATCCCAAACTTCATTTTTGTAAGCCTTCAAATTTGGTGATATGCAATGAATTTTGTTTCGAACTTGTTTAACAATGATTTTGGAATCTCCGTACACTTTTAGATTTTTTACTTTTAATTCCATCGCTTTTTTTAGTCCCTGAGCTAATGCTTCGTATTCAACTGTGTTATTTGTACATTCAAATTCTAATCTACATGAAAGAAAATATTTATTTTTCTCTGAATCGATCAGGACACAGCCAGCTCCTGATCCTTCCAAAGTTTTAGAACCGTCAAAATAAAGAATCCAAAAAATTTCTACTCCTACTGAATTTGAATTACTAACTACATCTAAGACTAAATCTACTATATTACAATCAATCTTATCATCCTGTGAAAACTACAGGAGATCGGGATGGATATTTGATATGTTACTGGCTTCTTCAACCTGGTAATTTCCTGGCTCCAGCTCAAGAAAATAGTTTCCCAACAAAAAATTGACTGGTTCATTCTTGCCTTCCAACTGAGTTACGTTGTACTTCATTTGAGTTTCGTCTGCAATTTGTTCCATTTGCTCATAATTGCTTTTTTTTAATTTGCAAAATAAGATGTAACAACTGTTTAGCTGAAACACATAAGATGAAACATGCTTTTCCAGCTAAAACACATAAGCTGTAACAGTTGTTTAATTGAAACACGATTTTTCAGCTGAAACACATAAGCTGTAATAGATGTGGTTGAAATAGCGACTAAAATAGTGTCATGCCTTAAGCTTCTCATCCTTTATCTTGTAATTACTTAACCCTACAACCACAATCAAACAAAAGCAATTTTAAACCACCCCATAAGCTTTGATTGAACAAATAAACAACATAAGCAATTTGCAATATCATGCGGGCCAATTCCTAATTACACCACGATTCTTGACCATCTTAATTTCAGTGTTGTTGTGAACAATATGAATTATGATTAAATTGACAAGGAGATTGCCCAATAAAACTATCGAGATCAATATTTCAATTACAGTAGAAATCTGTTCCAAGCATCATTTTGAGATACATCCAAATTTCTTTATCTTGAGACACATGAACATATTGGTAAGTGATTTCATTTCATCTTCATACGATATTTTATATTATTTTGAATTAAAAATAATACAACCACCAAATTACACAGGTTTTTGAAAATCATATCATTTTTAGGAGTTGCAGCTGTGGCTGCAACAGACTGTGTAATTCATTCTAGGTACCAATTGCTTGAAATTTTGATATGTGGATGTATTCCATTAAATAAACACACACACACACACATATATGCAACCATTCGTATAATTGTGTGGAAGCTATGTTTTATTTATTGCAATTTTTGGCATTTTGGCATGTTAAAATTCGATGAAACACAGTCGGGACAGTCCTATTTTTATAGACCATATGGGATTAGTTTTAAAACCTGTTTCTATCCAAATTAGGCCTTTAATTCTAGTTTTCAATCCAATTTGAATTCTTCAATTTGGTTCTAAAATGAAAAATATATGGTCAAAATACTGACTAGGGGTGGAGTAGGCAGCTCAAGAACATAGTTGGGACAGTCATGTTTTGTAAGACCTAATGGATGAATTCTCAAAACATTGTTTGAATGCATACTCTCCTATCAGTCTAGTTTACAACACAATTTGAATCATTCAATTTTGATATCGTTCGAAGGAGATATGCCCAAAATACTAACTACCTATCATAAATATGCACTCTGAAAAATCTGCTTTCTCGGCTGTTCATTTGCATATTTGACCCATCAATTCTTCTTGTATTCAAAACATGTTTCTATTTAACATACCTATATTAATCTATTTTAACCTCCAATTGGAATCACATCAATCCATCTTTAAATGAAAAAGTTGTACTCAAAGTACTGACTGTTGGTCCAGGCTGGAACTCACAAACAACATTAGGATGTAGGATGTTATTCAGATTATATGACATACCATATCATATAATTTTTAAAACATTTTTCTATTGGAAGTATCCCTATGAATCCACTTTCTTTTGGATTTGGAATCATTCAAATCGGGCGTGAAATGAAGAAGTTATTACCAAAACACTGTTAGGTAGTCTACGCCAGCCACTACTTGTCAACAAGTATAAAGTGAATTTGGCTTTGTTGATTTTTATTTGGATTTGTTTTATAAGCACTACTTGTTGTTTTGAATAAATATTGGATGAAGAGAGACTACGTACCTCTCTTCTTCCATGATCTCATGTTTTATTGCAGGAAAGTGCTAGTTTTTTCTTGCAGGTCCTCGAAAGATTGAAGAAGGTCAATACATGCACAAGTGATTCTTGAACACAAATCTTTATGCCATATGGGAATACAGTCTAGATATTTAAGATTCAATATGTTCCAGTTGTTTCTTACCCAGAAGAATACTTTTATGGATCGAGTACATAACAAATGAAGAATTGATGTGCATACCATATGAAGACCAATGTTTCAGAAAGCCAAGTCTCATTGTTACATCACCATCCCATTGGTAACAAATCCTTCAAGAAGACCTCATGATTATTATGCTCATTCACCAACACTATGATCTGCATCATGCTACATGTCCATAATCGACACTGATCCATCTTGCAAAGCTTTACATCATTGTGGACATATCAGATCTCTTGCCTTTCAAATGCTACTACATATATCAAGGACTTAATAGGTAGGTGTACGTATGCTTGTTTTTCCTTTTTTTAATCATAATTCACATGAAATACTAAGGAAACTCAAATGGAGGACACTGCTAAAAGAAAGAAATAGGCTCCACAAGAACTTACAATAGAATAAACTTTTGCAAATGCCATTTCTTCATAAGCACATGTTGTCATACAAGAAGGTGGGAAGTCAAAGGTATGAGTTATTTGATTCATGATTCATTAATGCATACATTGGTTTTACTCATCATGAGCATCATAGCATTTGTAACTCCAAACTCTATCAGATTTTGATGACAATCCTGTATTAGCATTTTTTATGTGAGAATTGGTTCAAGAGAACTTAATCTCTTTGAACATCATGGTTGTTTTCTGGCAGAGTATTTTTCTTCATGATTTTTGGTTATTATTAGAAAGTGGTCTATGCAAGCATGATAGTGGTTATCTTGGGTAATAGCATGGAAATTTTGTGGCAGCCTCTATTGCAATTGTGAATTTTTTTTTTCATGGTTGTTTACACCAATGCTAATGGAAGACAACCAATATTAAAAGGAAAATGCAACCTATAAATCGAGAATATTTCTGATTGCACTGATTTCATTATCTTCAACACGATGCATCTCTCATTGTTATGAATTACAAAGTTTTCCTAAAAATTGATTCCAGTAAAGGTTTATTGGAGGCCACATTACATATGGCACATATGAGTAGGTTCAAAGATGGTTTACTCATAACACATATGTGAATGATTGATCTTGGCATGTGGCATGAAATGATGCAACATTTTGATTTGATTTTGAGTTCTTGGAGAAAGTCATACTAAAAAGACAAACTCGGAAAATTTTCAATATGTTTTGAGAGCTCTTTTTTCTCATTGTTTTCATGTAGATGAAGTTGAATCAAGTAAATCCAAGACATGACTTTTGTGCCCAATATAGAAATTAGAGTAAGACACAAGAATAATTTTCAAAAGATGCATAAGTAAGGTAGTAGAAGCAAGTTTTCAAGGAATACTCTTACTTCTTGTTATGATTACAACCTTGAATTCCATATTTTTTCACAGGTGGGTCTTTTATTCATTAAAATGCAAATCTGTAATTGTGGCATGATAGAAAGAATTTTATGGGAAACGCTTATGTTGAGTTAAGTTGATTTATGGAAGAAATTTATAGGCTTGTTGCAGCATGTAATGCACTATTTTCTTATGTGTCAGCAAGGTCTAATCTTTGCATAGTGCTAAAATTGCAAGTCTACTACACAATGATGATGGCATACCACTATTTTAAGATGGAGATCTTCCACCAGCATAAAGCCACCTAGATAATGTTGCATGAGGAAATTCTCTTTCATTAGTTTGGGGGAGTGATAGCTGCCATTCTTTATGGATTTTTCATTCAACCATTGACTAGTAATTTGTCGAGGATGAATTTGTGTTCATTAAGGAATTCTTATGTGTGCTACTTGTAGTTGTCTTCATATGCAGCCTTGGATATATTTCATTTCACCTTATTTTATTGATCTCTAAACTCGTGGGTGAAAAAATATTTTAGAGCAAACAACAGTGGCTATCTGGCATAGATATGGAAGCATTATAACAGTCGATTTGGAAAAGGTATGTGATTTTAAGACAAGTGTGAAGCATTTTTATGATAATTTTAAATTGAAAAAGTGCAGAAATTGATTTAAGGATATCTTGCAAACCGTGATGTGGTTTTTTCTGAACTTTGGTGTGCAGATGCATGGGACTAATATAAAATCACTTGAAAAATTTCAGCCAAACACAGTTGGTATTTTTTGAAATATTGGTTCAGGAAGTTTAGTTGCAACACAGCTACAACATAGCTTTATTCATGCTTGTCTACGAAAGTGCAAAAATTGAAATGAGCATATCTTGCAATTGGTAAATTGGATTCTCATGATTTTTGGACAGGAAGTGCATAATATCAATATGAACAAACTTGACAAACTTGGTAAGTTTCATCCCAATCCAATGTACCGTTTTTAATAAAATTTCCATCATCACCTACATCCAATTTACATTTTTCTTGAAATATATGATGTGGGTATATCTTATTTTTGGTGTGTAAGTGCACTGGACTAGTAAAACCTTTCCTGCCAAATTTTAGTGGAATCCAGTTCGTCATTTGGGAGAAAATTACTTTGGAAGTTTTCTGCACAAAAGGCTGTGAGTCCACTAATTTTTCCTACCCTTCTACCTGTCGCAGCTGGATGTTATAGCCGGGTGTTGCAGCCGGTTGTTACAGTTTGTTGTTGCATCCTGATAATTGATTTTAAAATCCATAAAAGTGCAATAAACCAATTTTCTCACTGCCCAGAAAGTTTCTTGTGGGTTGCAACCGACTGTCGTAGCTAGGCTTGTTGCAGCTGAGTGTCGCAGCTGGATTTTCATAGCCGGGTGTTACAGCTAGTTGTCGCAACTTTTTTTTGAAGATAGGTGTTGCATTCAGTTTTGCAGTCGGGTGTTGCAGCTGGTTGTCGTAGCTGGGTGTTGCAGCTGGTTGTCGCAGCTAGGTGTTGCAGCTGGGTGTTACAGCTGGGTGTTGCAGCCGGGTATTGCAGCCAGTTGTTGCAACTCGCTGTTGCAGTCACTTGTCACAACTATGTGGTGTTGCAGCTGGCTATTGCTGCTAGTTGTTATAGCTATTAAAAATTCTAAAATGTTTTGTTAAAGAACTGAGACATTAATGTTGAATCAGATAAATTTAATCTTGAGTGTTTTTGCCATTTTTATTTGTGAGTTGTAAAAATAAAACAAAAACAAGAAAAATATACAAAATTATAAAAATTATTTCTTTTGTTTTATCAATAAAAAAATAATTTTGCAAAAGAAAATAAATATGAAAATAAAATATAAAAATCACAAACAATAAAAAGTTAAAAAGTTAAAACAACCAAAAACAAAAATAAAGTTGCAAATGGACGTTTTCATTTTTCCTTAAATTTCTTTTCGATTAACGCTGAATTTTTTTTCTTCCAGTCACTTCAAGCAGGGATCAATGACAAACCATGAGCACAATGGAAACAAGTATAACACACTTTATTTCTTCCCAACATTTTCTTTGTAGCTTATGTACTTCTTTCCGCATGATATGTTTTTTTTTATGAACTTCTCCTAAGTTTCATGCTAGGTTGCATGAGGACATGCAACCAGATCAGTTGGGGAGGGGGAATTCTATTCAATACATATTCACCACTAAGTTTCATGCAGGAATTTGTACTAAGTTTTGTTTCAGGTTCAAAGACGATAGCATTTTGCTGCTAAAGTGATTTTTCAAGAATCACAATTTTTTTTGAGAATCATACTTTGATAGACATCCTGAAGGAGCTGTTAATCATGAAATTTGTTGATAAACATCATAATGTTGGTTGTTACACAGAAACCATTCATAAACTCATTTGCATCATGATTGTTTATCCATATTTCTCCTTCCGAGCACCCTCATCATCCATGTATTAAAGTCAACTTTCCATCGCTTTATCTGTCATGACTTCACACATGCCTATCTTTCTGAGTTGCATACATCCCTTTATATTTTTCAGTTCATTGTTTCCATTCCAGTTTTCCTTTTGAATAAAACCAGCTCCCTTTCCATGACTACATTGCCTTGCCATATCCACTGCTTGACTGTGAGATCTTTTCACTTATAGTCCTACCAATACTTTTATACCAACTCACATTGACTGATGTGGGATTCCTTAAGGCCCACCTTTCAACAAGTATTTCCCCATCGACCTAAACACCTCATCTGGGATATAGACTAGAGTTTATTTTGAGTACCTGGAGGCTTGCATGCCTTAATGGCAAGTTCTCTAGCTAACAATAATGGGAATTCATCAATGTCTCTTGATCATCAGATCTTGCAAGTGGCTCGACATCAGCACATCTATTCACACTTTGCAAGATGTACTTGGGTACCTTGGCACTCATTGACATCACTATTGAGTAGTCTCGCGTTGGTTAACGACATTCATCAGCGGCCAATAATTCAATGATTTATCTTCTTGCTCGAATTCGACACATACATTCGCATGATTAGAACTGTACCACTGGGTTTTGCAGTAGGTGAATACTATACATTCTTTCTCATGACTCCATCAGAAGTTGTAGAAACATAACTTCAGATCTATGAGTGTACCAAAGTTCCACTTTCTTCCTTCCCCATTTTCCATTATTTATCAGCAGCAGTTCATATTCCTCCACTCCACATTATAGAAGTTACAGCAGCTGCAGTAGAAACATCATTTACAATTACATTTTTATCCTGTAGCCGTGACATATTTTCCATTATTTATCAGTAGCAGTTCAGATTCCTCCACTTCACATTACATCAGTTACAACTGCAGCAACATTTACAGTTACATTTCTTATCCTGCAGCCATGACATATTCTCCATGATTCAGCAGCAGCAGTTCTGATTCATTCACTTCCCATGATCCAACAGTTACATTCGCAGTACCAGTGACACAGTCCACGACCCAGCGGCATCAACTACATTCCTATTGCATTGTTCATCTAATTTTTGGGTAAGTGGGGGTATGTTGTTTTCTAAACTTTAATCATGCAATTCCTTACATGCTAGCAATGAATAATTTGGAAAATTCCCTTACCATGCTCCATTTATTTCACATCCTATGCTAGGTTGCATGAGGGCATGCAACCACATTAATTAGGGAGGGGGAACTATATTCAATACATACTCACTACTATCATTCCATTCTTTTCATCACCATCACCCATTTTTCATCTCATTTACCATTCATGAACATTTATTTTTCGACAAATCCTCTATTGTACTTTGCTTCATACACATTGGCATGATTCATAAAGACAAAGAAAATGCTATCTTATGCACAATGATGCTTTCTATGCACATTAATAGCTTATCATTTCTAGTGAGAGTATGGAAGATAGAAAATAAATAACGAAATGAATGTTGTTAACACAAGAACCAACATTCTTTCTATTCATGGTTGTCACACAAGAAACAACCATAAGTGTTATAGCTTATTTTACCACACGTGGTGAATCACACTTTCATGGCCTTCCCTGTCCCTTGGAAAACTCCTTAGACCCCATGGACTATTTTTTTACCTTTGATGTTTCCATGATCATCCCTAAAAACATGCAATAATTGCCATGCATGACTTTTAATCCATTTCTCATGTATATACGTGGGTTTGACCCCTAAACTTCGTGTACATCGGGATGTGTGCAAAAGGCCAAATTCTTTTGGATTTTTCCTTGATGTGGATCTGACTCACTTGTCTCTTGGCCTTCCATATGCCTTGAGATCACTTGGATTCAACCTTCCATTACCCCATTGAAGAGCTATATAAGGAACCCTTTGGATACATTGAAGGCATGAGGAATTGAAGAGCAAGAAAACTATAGTCCATTGTTGCCGGAGCTTGTACTAGAGTCTGCATCCCTTTGTCCCTTGGAGCACTTTTGTGTTCTTCCCTAGCTTTCCTTTTTCTTGTGAGCTTGCTATCGATAGATGGAGGATTGAAGTGGTGGAGGCCCAAGTGGGGGACTCAGTTTCTTTGATTCACAGACGTGCCAACAGAGGTTGTCACTATTGTAATCTCTATTTTATGTTAATAGAAATATCTTTTCCTGTCCAATAATGTGTATTTAAATGAGTATTTTATCCATGTATGCTTTTAAGTTATTATATGTTATTGATTATATATGCTAGAGTAGGTCTAAAACTATTATATATAGCATGCTTGTCTTGTTTGCTGAGTGTTGAGATAGCAATTTATCAATACAAGGTGGAGTTGGAAAGCTCAACGGGGATCTACATCAACCATCTGGAATAAGGTACTAATCGAGATCCTTTAGTGTTAGATTTTTGGTTGCTCTTGCATATAGGAAAGGATTGATTTCTGGAGTCAAGCTGTTTGTTGTGGTACCCCAATCCATAGGAATTTCTCTCCATAATAGAATTGGCGACTCTGCTAGGGAGTTCCTAGTCATTTTGCCTTTGGGGGTTTTTATCGGCATTCAATGTTCTTGAATTTCTCTTATTTCTCTGTTTCTGAGTCAAGTCTGGGGGCATGCTTTCCTGGTAGTGTCTGATATGTGTGAATTTTGTTTCAGCTTATCTATTTACCTTCATTTTTTTATCTTTTTCTTCCTGTACGTGAGTTTTTGCCTCACAATTGCGTGTACACCTGGTTTTGACTGATATTTCTACGTATATATGTGGGTTTTCTACACACAGTTGTGTATGCCCTGAGTTTTTCCTTTTAGAGGAAGATTGAGTGTTGCTGGGTGAGTTTTGATGATTGCTAAGTGTCCTTAGATGCTTCTAGAGTCTGTATACACCTCTGTTTCTGACCGGAGACACCTTTTAGGGTAATTTTTTTTTAAGAATGTTTTTGTCATTGCATTTTCAATTTGGGATTAGTGCATTAGGTCTCTTTTACCTTAGTGCTTTGCTTGGGTGTTGTTTGATAGTGCTTGCAAAGTCTGGGGGTGGTAGTGTCATTCTTTTGCTTTATTATCTCATTTTATTCAAAAAATTCAAAATATTTTGCTTCTTTGCATCATTGCACTTTGCATCTTGCATGGTACTTGCATTAGGTTTGCTTAGAAAACTATTAGTCATGCTTTCATATAGGAATGATTGCATTTGTCATTTGAAGAAAATTTTGCATTTCATGTAGTAGCATGCCTTGTTTTTCATTCGACACAATGCATTTGTATTGATTGTTAGGTGTGCATTTTACTTCATGTTTGCGTCATAACACCATTGGTTGCACAATCATCTACCTTTTTGAGTAATAAGCCACATAAAATCAACGCTTAATTAAAATGGATTACACTATTTTCTTTGATAGGGTACACCAACAAGATTAGGTTTTAGGGTCTTGGAATAGTTCATTGTGAGTAAATTCTCCAAGACCACTAAACAACAACATGTATGTGTTTGTCCAGGTGAGAGTGTGAAATTCCTTGGTATAATTAGTGTTTCTCAGGGTCCTCCTCTTACAAGGGAGTTAAGTACGAGGCAGTGTGAACGGTTATTGATTGGGATGACCCGTAGTCATAACTGAGTAGCACTGGAGATATTTCTAGGATTGTATTCGTATTTGGGGGCTCTTTCAAGAGTTTCGGACTTTGCTACCTTGCCCATACGGTCAATCCCACTTACGAATGTCTGCTTGAGCATTGATTATATTGAGGTGACCTTAGTTTCCTTACCTAGGTTATTGAGGGGGTACTTTGCAGGGGTTATTCTAAAGGTGTCCCATCCAGGTTTGGGTCGAACAACACAGTCACTATATGCGTTGAAACTGAGGGTCAGAATAATTGGTTATGAACCTCCGCTTGTTGTGTATGGGAGTCTCAAACCTCTCCTAGGAGAGACATACCTACTTCATTTTGGAGCTCACATATCCTACCCTTGTTTGCTTGTGATTGGCTTTAGATTATATTGGTGTATGCTCTGTGCACGCTAGCTTGCTTAAGGTTTGAGTAATTAGAAGAGTCTTTTTTCATTTTTTGAGTCATTGTGGATTTGGGTGCGGAACCCCGTCATTCTCGCCGTTTAGCAGGTATTCCGCCTTCTACATCTCCTCCTCCTTTAGGAGAGAGAAACAGACAGTCCAGGTGGACTACTTCTCACATTGATTCACACACGATGGGAGATCATGAAGATGAAATTCTTGAGTTGTCTTCTCTGCCTTAGGAGGTTGGGGAAGAAGATCCTACTCCTTTGTATGATCCTTCACATGATATACATACACACTCTATGTTCGATCCTCCACATGATATACCTATGCACTCAAGGTATGATCCCTCATTCATAGGTCGTTAGTATTGGATGTTGGGTGACAAGACTCATCATGGACCTACGAGCACTAGTTATGTTAGTTATGGCATGTCTGGTATCCCTGCACATGATCTGGCACATCATGCCGAGTCAGAATTCGATCCTAGCACTATGCCTGGGGGCATTCCCATTCCTTTTCATGTAGAGAGATTTGGGAGCATGAGTCACATTGCACCCTCCATTTCGGCGGTGGAGGCTACATCACACATTCGTCCTAGACCTGGTGTTAGTAGTCCTATTCGGATACCAGAACCAAGATGAGTGACTATAGGGAATACCGCTTACATAGTTTCACATGTCCCTTCGTCCTCTATTCCTATTTATTCGAATGTTATTCCTCCCCCTCATTCACATGGTCCTTCGGGCTGGAATGTTTCTACTAGTCATGTTCGTACTGCTACTACTCGTGTAGTCGTGTCTCAAAGCCAAGTACCTCCCATTGTTTTGGGTGGTCATATTCCTACTTATGGATTTTCTCATTGGACATCTTATGGGACCTCTCATGGACAACATTATGGACTATAGTATGTGCATAGTTATTCACCTTATGGGTATGGGTATCAACAACCCGCTTACTCTTTGAATTATGGCTTTGTAGCTCCACATAGTCAAGGTACACCACATTATGGTGCTTCCATGTCACCCTATACGAGTCAAACGGGAGGAGGATACTATGGCCATGGCCATGGTGGTTATGGTAATCAGTCTTACGTGAATTAAAACTATCACGGTGCATGGCATCAACCTACTCAACCTAGGATCCCTTTCCTTGCAACGTTAAATTTTCCTGACTTGTCGAGACTAACGAACGATCCAGTCTCTCATGACCCAGCTTGGCTGGCTGTCCCTAATAAGCTTCCCTCGGACATTCCCAAATTCGAGGGAAAACCAGGAGAATATCCTAGTGAACATGTTACTACATTTCACCTTTGGTGCTCTTCTAATTCGTTACATGAAGATTCGATCCGTTTAAGGCTATTTCAATGCACCCTTACTAGGCTTGCAGCGAAATGGTACATAGAGTTACCTGGGGGGCATTCGTTTTGTTTGATGACCTAGCTATGAATTTTGTCAACCACTTCTAGCTACCAGTGCATTACGACATTGATACAGAACTCTTGTCGACATTTCGGCAAGACAAAGCCACGCATATCTTGGACCATATCCAAGAGTGGCATAGACAGAAGAGATTGATTAAAGCCTTCATACTGCCGAAGTTTCTCCTCGAATGGTTCCTTAAATCGTTACTACCTTATACAACGAAGGATGTTTCTATGTCTGGAGTTAAAAACAAGGAACAAGCCATTTTTAGGGCACAGGAATTGTATTTGATTTATGCGCAATCCGGTTTGTTATATGAGATCATTCCTAACGCTCCGCATTCTAGTTTCAACCCTAAGGTCAAACCTGGAACACATGTCGATGGAATTATTGGTTGTACGAGTACAAACCTGTGGATTCAGTTGTGAAATAGGTGATTCAATTGTCTATCAACCGATCTACCTCGGGACAAGCCACAACTTCGTCTCAACCCACCCAAATGGTGAGTGTGCTTTCAGTACAATCGTCGGACCAAAAGGGTAACCAGCAACCCGGAAGGAATAAGAACAAGGGTAAAAACAATCATAAAGGTGGGAATAGGAATGAAAATGCCATTTCTAATGACAAGAATGCCTGCAATGCTGGGGGGGACAAGCAGTCTAAACATAAGGTTAAGTTTCCTTACAAGTTGTGTAAGGAAGACCACCTCACTCACTTATGCCCTCGTATCAAAGAAGCCTCGAAGTTCATAGCATAGGGCCCAGCTGTGCTGACCAACCCTTTACCCCATAATCAAAACATGAACTTGATGACCCATGATCATTCTGGTGGAGATCAAGATCCGCTGGAAGCTTGTAGTGGTCATGGTTGCATCAACATGGTGCATGCTGCTAAGTTTGTGACTCATGCAAAGGACTATGGTTCATCACAACTTAACCTTGGGAAAGAACCTCCTCCTACTGAGAGCCCTTTGCGTATTGAAAATCCTATGGATAAACTTGAGAGTGTACCTCGCATTCCTAAGGGAGTTTTAAAGCGTTTGGGACATAATCCTAATGCTAGAGCCACCCCGAATTATTCTGTTGTCAAGGATTTGGGCCACACTCCTTGTGCGATGTCTGCGCTTGAAGTTCTTCAAAGTTGTCCATCGCAAAGGAAGGCTTTGCTTTCTGCTCTTGGTGTTAATGATGATCACTCTTCCTCCATCATCAAATTTGAAACCGTGGGACTACAGCCTCACTTGCCTTACTACATGTCTCTCTTTATTCATGTAGAATGTCTTAACATGACTGTCAAATGCACTATGATTGATGAAGGCGATGCTGCTTCCGTGATGTAGTTGTCATGTTGGAAGGGTTTGGGTTCCCCCAAGTTGTATAAATCCGCTACCATGTTGATTGCTTTTGATGGTAGATCATTTCGGCCGCACGGGATTCTTCCTTCTCTTAAGGTCTGTTTGGGAGGGAAGACTGTTGTGATCAAGGTCGAGGTGGTTGATGTGCCCTTGAATACAATCTCTTACTGGGTAGGAATTGGATGTATAGTATGCAAACCATAGCTTCTTCTCTATTTTGAGTTGTACGCTTTCCATTTAATGGGAAGATTGTTACGATTAATCAAACATCATTCAAGAATCCGAGTGTTACCACATCATCAGGAGCTTCTATCCCGATTATCAATCATTCTCAGCCGGCAACTAGGAGCGTGGGTGTTGGCATGTATCCATCCCTTATGGTAGCCTTTAGTTGTCCTACACTCATTCTTATGATCGGGTCTAGTTCCGGTGGGGATTCATCTTCAGTGAGATCGGTGTCTTTTCACACTACCCATATGGAAGATCCTTGGATTCTTCCTACACCGAGTCCTTAGTGTAAGCCTATCGAAATGGGTGTACCATTGCCTGTAGCAATGATAGCATATCAAGCAAATCTTGAATGTGTTGCAGAGCCTATTCCTTCATCTTCACGGATGAAGGAGGAGGACCCGTATGTGTTTCCTACATGGGAAGTTCAGTCTTCTCACACACATGATTTCCTTGATAGTGTTTTTCCATCAGATGAAGCTATTATTGAGGCCATGTCTGGGCTTGAGCCACCTTGGGAAGAGTTGCATCATAGATCTTATTTTCTTCTTGCGCTTGACCGTTTGGAGTGTCAAGACTTTAGGAAGATTCTTAGTGAGAGAATTGGTAGTCCCGTGGTTCCATTGAGCTCTCCTGGTCTGATGGCTGATGGAAGCATGGCGAACATATATCCTACCATCCCTATCAATATCTCTCACGATCTTGGCAAGGTTGAGAATGTCTATATTGGGGTAGAATGTTCCCATGCTGAGATTCAAGAGTATACCGAGCTGTTCAAAGAGTTTCATGATATATTTGTTTGGTCATACTAGGAAATGCCAGGTATCGACCCTTTCATTGTTGAACATGAAATTAAAACTTATCCTAAGGCTAAGCCTATTCGACAATGCTTGCATGCAGTGAATCCTATAAAATCACCCACAATTAAGGTTGAGATAGAAAAGCTGTTAAATGCCGGTTTTAACTATCCCGTTCCATTGACAGAGTGGGTTTCAAACCTCATTCTGATTGATAAGAAGCAGGGAATGATCCACATATGCACTGATTTCCGTGATTTGAATCATGCCTGTCCTAAGGATAATTTTTCCACGCCATTTATTGATCAAATTTTGGATGAGTGTGTGGGAAGCGAGGTATTTTCCTTTATGGACGGCTTTTCTGGATACAATCAGATACAAATCAAACCCAAGGACCAACATAAGACTTCATTTATCTGTCCTTAGGGTACCTTTGCATATAAAAATATGCCTTTCATTCTTAAAAACGTCGGAGCCACATTTCAGCGGGCTATGACCTTGATCTTCCATGATCTCAAATTGATTATTGAAGTCTTTTTGGATGACCTTGTTGCTCATTCTCATATGAGAGTGCGTCATTCCTACCATTTGAGATTAGTTTTTGAAAGATGCCACCACTACCAGGTCAGGTTAAATCCTCATAAGTGCATCTTTTGCATGAAGTATGGTTGCTTGTTAGGGTTCATTGTCTCCAAGGAGGGTATAAGAGTCGACCCTTTAAAGGTTGAGGCAATACTTCAATTGTCTCCCCTGAGAAACATTACACATCTTCAATGTTTGCAAGGCATGGCAAATTTCTTGTGGAGATTCATTGTTAACTTTGCCAATTTTACTCGAGGCTTTATGCATCTTTTGAAGAAGGACACTACCCTTTTCTAGGATGAGCAAGCCCAGGATTCCTTTGATACGCTTAAGCGAGCCTTAGCATCGACCCCGGTGATTAGTCCACCTGACTATAGCCATGAATTTTTACTTTATGTGGTCGTGTCCATGTAGACGATTGGTATGGTTTTGGTTCAGGAAGATGAGGAGCTCCAGGAGCATGTCATATATTATTTAATCCAAAACCTTATAGATGTGGAGATCCATTATTCCCATGTGGAGAAACTTGCCTTAGCTACCGTTCATGTGGTTCAAATATTGAGACACTATATTCTCCTTCGCCAGACCTTGGTGGTAGGCCATGTCAATCCATTTCAGTTCATCCTCACTAGAAGGATGATTGGGGAAAATTATAATAAGTGGATTGTCATCTTGCAAGAATTCCATCTCAAGTTGGTTTCGGCAAAATCGAAAAAATCGTTGATTTTTGCGGAGCTTATATATGATTTCCCAAGCGAGAAGGAGGAAGAAGTTTGTGAAGATACGTTTGTCGATGAGCACATTTTCCTGATCTTAACTTTGGATCCATGGTATGGGGATATCATCATATATTTACAAACATTGAAGGTCCCTACTCACCTCTCATGGGATGAACGACGACGGTTACGTCATGTATCCAAGAACTACCTTATAGCAGATAACACATTGTACCATCGTGGGGTAGATTCCATTTTACGTTGTTGCTTAACTCATGAGGAGGCTAAGCTTGTTTTGAATGATTGCCATGGAGGGGCATGTGGTGGTCATTTATATGGGATTTCTATAGCCCAAAAAATCTTGAGAGCGGGTTATTTCTAGCCATCGATCTTTAAAGATTGTGTGAACGCGGTCAAGAAGTGCCACCCTTGTAAGGCGTTTGCACATAATATGCACTCACGTCCTGCCCCATTACATCCAATTATCACTGTCGGTCCCTTCACTAAGTGGAGGCTTGACTTTATGGATTGCAACCCATCTTCAGCTGGGGGGCATCATAGAGCATACGCCTGTAACTTTCCTTCTTTCAATCCGATCAGCCCATCGAGCATACTTGAGCTTGGTGTGCCAGGACTTTTTATTATCTTCCAACAGCTTCCTGATAATCCTTACTAAGCTTTTATTAGAAGATTCAACTAACCCATTTCCTTGCAGATAATAGGCAGTTGAATGATTGATACTTATATGATATTTGTGACAGAAATCAACCATTTTCTTGGATTTAAAAGCAGCTGCATTGTCTGTTACTATTCTTTTGGGGCATTTGAATCGAGCCAATATGTTTTCCTCAAGAAAATCCATGATCACAGTTTCAGTGGCTCTTTGGGTGGGAATTGCTTCAATCCATTTAGTAAAATAATCCGTAGCAGTCAAAATCCATTTGTGTTGTCCTGACGAATTGGGCTTTATTTCGCCAATAAAATCCAAACCCCACTGTTGGAAAGGAGCCTCTATAGTTATTGGATTTAAAGGAAGAGGGAGTACTTTTCTCTTACCATCAAAAATTTGGCATTGATGACACCTGCTGGTTTCCTTATACACATCTAAAAATAATGTAGGCCAATAAAAATTTGGCATTGATGACACCTACTGGTTTCCTTATACACATCTAAAAATAATGTAGGCCAATAATAACCTACTCTTAGAATTTTATTTGCAGTTACCTTCCAAGAATGATGTCCTCCACAATCTCCCTTATGAAATTCTTTGACTGTTTGTTGAGCTTCATTTTCTAAAAGACACTTTAGTAACACTCCTCCGGGGTCCTTCCAATAAATGTATTGATTTATAATAAAAAATTTAGCAGCTTTCAATTTTATGGATCTCACCCTTGACTTGCTCAATCCTTCTGGTGGTTGTAAATTTTGAAGAACGTAAACAATATCAGAATACCATGGAGATGCCACAAAATAATCCATTACTTCCACTTCTGTATTTAACTAGTTAGATTGGTGAGATAAGAAATTGATTTGTAAAGATTCACACTTTGAATTTGTCATCATTTTTTCTAATCCTTGTCCCTTAACCAGCTTAGTAGGCTTTTTTTCTATGTCATACTCTAGTAATGTAGCTATCCATTTTGCCCTTCTGCCTTCCGGATCAGGTTGTGTCAAAATTCCTTTCACTGCAGCATTCGTAACATGTGCGATTATATGTGAATGTAGAATATATACTCTGAAATATTTCAATGCTTTGACTAAAGCATATGCCTATTTCTCCATAATGTCATATTTTAATTCTCCATCCCTCAATATTTTGATAAAGAATGCTATGGGCTGTTCTAAATTCTCATCATTCTTCTGCAATAAAACTGTTGCTATGGTATACTCTGAAGCATATGAAAATATTGAGAAATCTTTGGTAAAATCTGGGCTCACTAAGACAGGAAAATCTAATATTTCTTTTTTTATTTCCCAAAAATAATTTCTAGCTTTCGCATTCCATTTTATCTCATGACCCTTCTTCAACATATTTGTGATATTCATCAAGATTTCAGCGAAGCTTGGCACAAACTTTCTTAAAAAAATCACCTACCCCAAAAATGATTGTATCTCTTGCTTACTCCTTGGTTCACCTACTTTCAAAATTGCACTCACCCTTTCAGGATCAATTTTTATTCCATCTTTAGATATTATATGGCCCAGCAACTTTCCTTCTTCCAATGCGAAATTGGACTTCTTTGGATTCAATGATATACCAAACTTTCTACACTTCATGAAAACTTTCTCCAAATGATGCAAATGTTCTCTGTTAGATTTTGAATAGATTGTGATGTCATCCATGTAGATTACCACAAAATTCCCAATTTATCCTACAAAAGCAATGTCCATAGCTCACTGGAAAGTAGCTCCTACATTCATTAGGCCAAAAGGCATCTTTGCATACATAAAAGTGCCCCAACGCATAGTAAATGCAGTTTTTTCTTGATCTTCAGGTAATACATTGATTTGATTATAACCAGAAAAACCGTCCAACATTGAAATTCCCTCAGCTCCACCTACTTTCTGCAATATATGGTCCATCTTTGGCAAAGGATAATTGTCTTTCATAGAAACTTTATTTAAATTCCGGAAATCTATACACAGTCTTATTTCTCTGTTCTTCTTTCTAACAGGAACCAAATTTGCAACCCACTTTGAAAATCTTAGAGTTACAATGATCTTGGCATCAAATAAATTTTTAATTTCCTTCTCAATGATGGGAAGCAACTTAGGGTTTATCCTTCTAAGTTTCTGTTTGAAAGGCTTCTCCCCAGGCTTTATAGGGATAGTATGTTGTATGATAGATGTATCATACCCCTTAAGGTCTTCATAACTCCAAGCAAATACATCTGTATATTTTTTCATTAATTTCACATATTCTTCTTTTTCTTTTTCAGGCAAACCTTTGGATAATTTTATAATATTAGAATTCTCTTCAGTGCCAATATTCTTGTCTTCAACGACATTCTCAACAGGCTTTACTTTAGGATTCTTAGCAACATCATTCTGATCAAAAAGTTTTTGCAAAGGGATCAAACCTCTTGGTATGAAATTATTTTTTAATTGAATAATATCCTTACCTCCTAGTGTTCCCTTTAACTTTTCAGTGCCCTTTTTTTCTTTTTCAGGTTCTTCATCACCCTGAAAGGTCTCGTCATCATTATTTTTGGTTTCAATATGAGTATTTACAAATTCTCCTGACAGTTCTAAAAATATTCTTATCTGCATGTCATCTTTGAATACTTTCCAATATTTAGAATTATTGGGAATAAACGGTATATTCACAATTTCCACCTAGTATTCCCTCTGACCAGTAACAAGGGTTTTAAATTTTCCAGCAGCCACTGCTAAAGAATCTGCCACAATATTTTCATGTCTGGACACTACCTGAATTGTGTGCTCTGTAAAAAAGTTACCAATCATATCCCACACTTCATTCCTATAAGCTCTCATCCGGGGATACCTGGTTTGATAACTGTCATTCACTTGGTTTATCACCAATTCTGTATCTCCTAAAACTTTTATCGTTTGCGCTGCCAAATCTTTCAAAGCATGCAACCCCAATAATAAAGCTTCACATTCTGCTACATTATTGGTGCATTCAAATGTTAATTTATATGATAAAGCTTTGAAATCCCGAATAGGAGAGATTATATACACACCATCCCCAGCACCTATTTTTGCAGCAAATCCATCAAAGTACATAGTCCACAAGCCTTCCCTTTTTTTTTTTGCCTCCAAAGCATCTTGTTCCATCATTTCTTCTTTCTTATTTTCTTCAGACTTTTTCTACAATGTGGCTTCTAACTCACATGGGACAGTATCATTAAAGAGAATAGAAGACCCCAAATCAATATCGACAGCATATCTATGATGAAGTTCATGTTTATCTTGACTGCTTACTACATAAGGAGTTATTTTTTCACTATACAACCTTCTGGTCCTATCTTGAACAGGAATCGTAGCATATGGCATATCCATTTGTAGACTACCTTTCAACTTTGAAGTCCAAGATCTTGACAACAATACCCCCAACTTAGGTGGAATATCTGCTACTATGACATCCATGACTATAGTTTTAGATGGTAATTTATTCAGAGTCACTACCATATATTTGATCAAACCAAGGCATTTTACTCTTCTAGAGTCGAAAGAATACAAATCTTTATAGGGTCTTGTCACTTCCAGTCCCAAAATTTCAACTACTCCCTTTGGCATTAAATTGTCTGATGCTCCTGAGTCTAACATAGCATTGTGGACCACCATATCATGCACATTCAAACTTAAATAGAAAGTAGGGACTTACTCATTTTCCAAATTTTCAACCTTTGACCCAAATGAAATAGTAGGATTATCATCATTCAACTCTACAATATCATATTGCAATTCTCCTTGACCTTTGACCATTTTTGTTATAGTATCTCTATATTCATTGTTTCTCAACAACTCGTTAAAAGGAACTGAAATTTTTAACTTTGAAAGCTCATTTTGCAAATTAAAACCAAAACCAACCCTTTCTACATCAATTAGGGCCACTTGCTTCATTCTTTTGTCTCTTTGTATCTCATTTTCGACTTCTTTATTTACAAGAGATTCGTTTTGCACTTCTTTTCCCTTTTCTACATTTAGGGAACTCATGGAAGGTTGATTTGGATTTGCCTTCCCCTTATTTATGAAAACTTCCCTATTTCTCAATTTGATTTTCCTCTGCACATCATCCATAGCATGTAAATAACCCCATTTGATACTGCTCTGTCTCCCTTTCAAATTCCTCATTTTTACCTTCCTGTTCAAACATGTTATGTTCTTCTTCAATAAGATATATCTCTGAATCCAGTTCTCCAAAAAGATGAATTTCATTTTTAGTAGGGTCCTCTTCATCAGCAACATAATTCTCAGGAAATGGTGGTCGAATTTGCTGTTCTTCTTGATTTCTTGGTTTTCTCATGTCTCTCTGCCTATTTTGTGGAAGAACAGAGGGATTTGGTCTTCTAAAATTGGGGTTTTTGATTTGAGGGTCGGTTTGTTCTCTGTTAAATCCCCTATTATCCATAGTTAATCTATCCATCAACTTTTCCATTGTCTTCAACATCATTTCAAATTTGACATCATTAGTAGAAAAAGAAGCAGAAGGAAAATTCTCTTCCTTCTTCCTCCTATCAATATCTCTATGTTTCATTTTTCCACTTGCCATCATATTTGCTTCCACTTCTAGAGAATCTATAAACATTGCAGCAAGAGTCACTGATTTTCTCTCCCTTAATGAAAATGCAAAATCATTATCAAAGGCCCCAACATAATGTAGTTTAGCAGTGGATGTAGAGGGTTTTATGTCTTCCGGAATAGAATTATAAACCCTCATGAACCTGCTTCAAAATTCATGGATAGATTCGAAACCTCCATTTTTGAGACTGTTATACTGAGACAAGAGCTGTAAAGGATTCTGTTTATCATCCCACCTATCTAGAAACGTATTCTGGAAAGCCTGAAAATTCATTATAGACCCATCTGGCAAATCTTTAAACCATTTCTTTGCCTCACCTGACAAACTTTGAACAAATAACCGCATTTTAACATCTGCATAGTCAACTTCTTCCAAGTCAACGAAATCTTCAAAATTAGCCACATGTTGCTTTGCAGTTATGTCACCTTCTCCATCAAATAAAGAAATTATTTGGGAATAATTCTGAGGAAGGTCATGTAATAAAGCGGGCAAACACAAGGGAGAAAATATGGCTGCCATTGGTCTAGGTGTGTTCAAAGGAACTGAAAATTTTTGGGTATTTTGTATAGCAAATGTTTCAACTTTTGTAGTCTATTGTAAATTTCTCCAGAGGGAATCCAACAAATAAGATTCCAATCCATGAGAATTAAACTCAGTAGTCTTAAGATCAGACTCAGACTTAGTTTTCAACAAACTCCTCCCAACATTAACTTCCCATTCTGGATCAAGAGGAGAATCTTGAGAAGATGATGCACCAAACAAAGGAAAACCTAATTTTTTTTTCTTTTCTCTTAAACAACTTTTCCGGATCATCCAAACTTTTTAAGACTTCGGTATCAAAATTACCTCGTGTATGTCTTCTCGAAGCTAGAATGACTCTTTAAGATTTGAAATTTTTTTTTATAATGGAGTCGCCGGGGAAAATTTACAACCTTCTTTACTAATAAAAATTCATGTTTGCCCACATAAATCTTTCTTCAAAATCCATCGTTCTTCCCAAAGCAGATGTGCACTTTCGTTCCCCGGCAACAACGCCAATTTGTTAGCACTCAGAATGTACCCAGGTTGTTAAAGTTAAATCCCAAGGTAACAACCAAAACCACTTTAAAAAGAAAATTATAAATCAACACTCGAAAATTATATAAATCAAATACAGATTTAACAAGGCTAGATATAAATCAACACTCGAAAATTATATAAATGGTTGAAACAATACACATAACCATTGGGCAATGGAGTCACATATACATAAAAATATCACAAATACATATGCATGAGGTTTTATCAAAGGCAAGATAACCATTCAATCACAGTCATTCATTAAATTTTAGGTGGGGCAGAAGAGATAATGAGCATTCCATCAATACAGAGCATCAAAAGATGAGTTCTATATCAACTTTAGTAGAAACATTCATAGAATACCTGAGACAATGATCAGAGCATAAATAATATGAATTCCAGCCATTCAACACTATGTTTCAGATACGAAGAAAACAAAGTGGAGTGTAACACTGGAAAAACAATCACAAGGGAAGGGAATTACAGACTGTAATGTAAACAACACATGAATCTCTGATAACCGCATGCATTCAACTTTATTATTCAAAAAAATATGTCTTCAGAAAAACATTCATCAACAAGATGGGTTCCAACCCCCATCACATAAAGTAAATGCAATTATATACATAAAATAATTTCTTCTTCCAAGAAGATTTATAACTGAATAACCTGCTTAATCAAAGTCTTGTAACTATATTCCTAACTCCTAGGAATAAACTAATTGCTTCGATCCTAACAGATTATTAAATTAAGATCAACTCGGTGACAAGGCTCGTCCAAGCATCTCCTCAGTGCGCAACACCTGTTTTCATGAATGAAGGATATACTTTGTTTTTCCAAATATTTCTATGGCTCTCCATTGCTCCGCGCTTGGAATATCATTCTCAATCATCTCCTGAATAGACACCTCCAGTTCCATGTAGGCTTCATGAGACACTTTAGGCAACCCTCCCCTGATGATCAGGAATTTCTGTAATATCTCAAAACCTTATGTCAGCTTATCTACGATGACTTTCCCTGTCAGCCCTTTTTCCAAATCATCAAATTTAGAATGATCCATATGGGTTCATACCAACAGGATGTGATAATGCTCTTGAGAAAACATTCATCCCTCTCTGTCCCAAAAGGAAGGAAGGCCATCTTCAAATAATTCTTTAAAAGCCTGTTTGAAGTCATTAACCTGTGAGATCATTTCATTAGCCTTGTCTTGTAATGTCTTCATTAGATGATGTTTATGAATAAGTATTTTTGCCCACAGTACCATTGCCACTCTGTCTTGGACACCTATGTCATGTAATTTTTGGTATGTTACTGAATTTAAGAAATTTAATGCATTCTGAACTGTGCCAAGTGGTTTCCTCTCCATAGTTTCTTTTACTAACTTCGGTCTTTGATTGGCCAAATTGATCAATATGATTTGATCATCAATGAAGTTCAAATACTACCTAAACTTAGTAATTTATATGGATAATGTATCCCAAATTATGTGCTTTGCTCCCTGGAGAGGACCCTTTCCTATGTTCCTTTCTTTCAATTCATTAAATTTCTTCTGTAGCTGACTTTTATCTTGCAATATCTTAATCTTATTTTCAGTCACTTTGGCTAGCTCGGATTTGAATTTTTCATTTTCCTGATTCAATTCTCTTATCGCTTCATCTTTCAGGCTAACTTGGGACATGGGCACTAGTAAGTCATCTGCAGAAAAATCATTTAAAGGTTTTTCAATATTCACGATAGCTAAGTCCTCATCGGTGGGAGTCTAGCTCATTAGTTCCTCCATGATTTCTTTTTCTTCATTTTGATTCCTTTTCAGCAGTGAAATCTGTGCTATTAACGCGTTCTGTTCTGCTTGCCACTTATCCTTTTCTTCTTGTAATTTTACAGTATTTCCTTTATACTCCATCATATCCTGATGAATCCTATCATTTTCCTCTTGTAATGCTAATAATTCGGATGATTGAACATGTTCTGTACTTGGGATCTTCAGCCTTTTCTTCAATACCTGGAGGGCGTTGTATTTTTCTTCTAGGAGTCTTTTGATTGCCTGGGTGTTACCTGTTTGATTTTCGAGCTTATGATGTCTGCTTGCAGCTTTTTTATTTGAATGGCATTAGCCTTGTTTTCAACCTTCTCATGTTTTAACTGAACTTCCAACTTGTCAACCAGAACTTGTAACTTATTAATTCTCACCATAGCATGCAATAAATATGAATAAATAATGTCTCCCGTTTGTTTATGTAGCTGTATTTTATCTGGCACACAGATTTTGTCTAATCTCACTTCCATTTCTGACATATTCTTATCACTCACCATAGCCAATTTAAAAGTATTTCTTTCTACGTCCCGAGTAGAAATCAAGGAAGTTTTTGGATTGTTTAAACTTCTCACCCGCATGAGTAGATTCCATGTTTCTTCGAGGGACTTCTTTTTCTTCTCCACATAACTAGTCGTGAGCTCTTCTTTAGACTTGAAAACCGGGGCTGATTCTGTATTATCTACACCTTCAAAAGAAATTTGACTCACTGTACAGACTTTGTAGGAACCAAAGCAACTCTTTTTAAATCATCTGAAATAATTTCACTTAAATCTTTATCATCTTGAAACAACTTGGCCTTTTTATGTGAACCAATATCATCTATCTGCATACTTTCAACTCTAGAAAGATTCCTTTTAACTAAAATATTAGAAACATTTGTCACTTGAGATATTGCAACCGGTATACTGCTTGTATTTTCATCAGATCCTGGAATTTCCATAAAGTGAAATAAATTGGCTACTTCATTCAGACCTTCAACAACTTGGTGGTTAAATGGCTTATTTTTATTAGCTTGTTTTCTCAGGGAAATTATATGATAGGGGTCATAATTTACTCTTTGCTCCCTTTGAAAGTCCATGCTTTCCAACAATTTCTCTATGAACACCAGAGCACCTTTATTTTTAAAAATAAAAGAGTCAACATTAAGAGGGAACTTAATATTGGAAGATTTATTAAAAGCCCCAAAGTGTTCTTCTTCTGCATGCACTCTCTGTCTCATATACTCCAATGCAAAAACTCTGGGAGTGGGAAAAGAAGGAAGCCTATAAGGCTCTCCAGTAAAACTATATATTCTCAAAACGGTGAAATACTTATACAAAAACCAATCTCCGACCCTATCCTCGGGTGAGGATTGCATCATGCTTTTCATTTCTTCTCATACTTGGGGCAACACTTCATCAAAAAACATCCTGTATATTTCTGACATGATAGAATTTGCAAATTCAAACATGTTGATTTGCTTGGGAAAATATGAAGAGAATATGGTACTTAAGAACTGCAATTCGGTGACATTCGAACATAGTAACATGTTCAGCAAATAAGTTTGAAACTTAAAAAACCTGACTTTTGGAAACTCACTCAATTGGAGATGTATAGCTTCTGCTAGATACTCGTCTAAACTGAAGACATGAACTGACTGAGACTCAGGACTCATCGAACTCATTTTTAACAGGAATCCCAAGATGACTTCATTGACATGACAGTCGTCATCTAGACCCAAGACTTGACAGACTAAGGGCACAACTAATTGAAATTCATCTCTAAAAAGGTGAACATGATATGGCAGAAAAAGACCATCTAGTGACTGACCCTCGTTCAAAATGCTAGACAAGAATTTGCAACGAACCTCAGTTTCACAATTTTTGTACACTTCAGCTAAAACGGACTCGTTTACAGGCTCACGACTATTGGGGTAATTGTCGGGAAAGTTTAGGTTTTCACGGATGAACTTGGAATCAATTTTACACAGTATCCTAGACGTAGAATGACTTATAATAACTCTCTGAGAAGAAGAATAGTTAACTACACACCACTCGGCAAACTCAGGAAAATGCAGGGTTTTCTCAACAGCAAAATGATACAAAAATGATTTACAAGCATTTAGAATGTCATTACCCTGTGAATTGTATTGCCATAATCTCTCTTTGCTAACTGATACACTTCCCATAGACAAGAAAGGATCACATACCCCTCTATCCCTGTCAACCAAGTATTCTTCTCTCTCATCCAGAATATGTTTAAACACTTGTAAATATTTCCCTTTATCCATAATACAGACAACAACAGTAATTCGGCGGATGAATTTCAGGTATTCGGGACTTACCTGTTACTGTGGCCGCACATATTTCGAGTTTGACTGTTAAAGGGTGGCAAGCAAACAGTTCTTTTCATTTGTCTGGCACAAATAAAAAATAGTTCTTCAAACAAGTCAACTCTACTTATATAGGAGCCCACTCCGGAGGCCCCCTTTAGCGGTTTCCACCAAATTGATTTTTCCCATAGAATGCACCACAAACTGTCGCATGTACCATGGTTTCCATTCTGCTACCACTTTTTGTCTCCATCCACCACGCAACTCCCCACTCTGAATCCGTCAATGACCGTCGATGCATTTTACCTTTATTTTCTAGCTGTCAGATGAGGCTACACGTACCCATTCCGTCGAACTTCTTCGTTTTATCGAATGTGCAAGTTGACGTAGCGGACTTCAAGCTGATCGTAGATTTTGTTGGGCTAGATTTGTGACCGTTGATCTTCATATTTCGTTGAATACCCCCGAATGTTCTTATCCTCCTCGCATCTTCATAAAGCGGACACATTATAAGCCGTCGATCTCCATTTCCTCACTTTACACCATCGGATCCCATGATGATTCATTTCCTATGCACCCCTTATCACACTTTCACATCATTATATTTAACCAAAATTTTCAAATAACCATTATTTCTTCTTTACCATGGTCTCTTCGACCCTCTGCTAGGTAGAGGTGTTAACAACTGGCTCCATCTGGGGATGATATCCTCCCTGTGAGGTATCAAAGAACTCGTAGACCAGGTGCCTATCTTTAATATTTCATAATAACTTCCAGAAAACTTGTCTTTTCTTTTTCATATACATATACATATACATATTATTATTATTATTATTTAGAAAGGAATGGCATGCCTCCTGAATCTTAGGGCCTTCACCTCGGGCTTCAAACACATTCGGCCTACAGTCCACATGGGATTGTAAAGAAAAATAAATATTTACAGGCTATAATACAAGTTTTACCCTCCTCCTTAGGACAGGTAATGTTTTAGATATCTTCCATTAATAGGGTTACTATCCAGAGGAACCTCGTTCGGGTATTCTAGCATAAATGCATTTTGTCCTCTGTACCCAACAACAACGTAAGGACCTACCCACATATGATAAAATTTCCCATGTTTGTCTTCTTTAGGAGCATCCCACTTCAAGACTAAATCATCAATCTGAAACTGTTCTTCTATGATTCTTCTGTCAAAAATATTTTTCATTTTTTCCTGATGTAACTGCACCTTGTCATAAGCCTTATTCCTTCGCTCTTCCAACTCAATAATCTGATTTATTCTCCTTTTCATGTGATTTGGTTCTTCTTGCCGATCTTGGAAATATCTCATAACTGGAACACCTAAGGACGCTGGAAAAACAACTTCAATTCCATACACCAGTTGGAACGGAGACATGCCAATTGATCTTTTGGTACTAATCTGATCATCCCATAGAGCATACTTGAGCTTGGTGTGCCAGGACTTTTTATTATCTTCCAACAGCTTCCTGATAATCCTTACTAAGCTTTTATTAGAAGATTCAGCTAACCCATTTCCTTACGGATAATAGGCAGTTGAATGATTGAGACTTATATGATATTTGTGACAGAAATCAACCATTTTCTTGGATTTAAAAGTAGCTGCATTGTCTCTTACTATTCTTTTGGGGCATCCGAATCGAGCCAATATGTTTTCCTTAAGAAAATCCATGATCACAGTTTCAGTGGCTCTTCGGGTGGGAATTGCTTCAATCCATTTAGTAAAATAATCTGTAGCCATCAAAATCCATTTGTGTTGTCCTGACGAATTGGGCTTTATTTCACCAATAAAATCCAAACCCCACTGTTGGAAAGGAGCCTCTATCGTTATTGGATTTAACGGAAGAGGGACTACTTTTCTCTTACCATAAAAAATTTGGCATTGATGACACCTGTTGGTTTCCTTATACACATCTAAAAATAATGTAGGCCAATAATAACCTGCTCTTAGAATTTTATTTGCAGTTACCTTCCAAGAATGATGTCCTCCACAATCTCCCTTATGAAATTCTTTGACTGTTTGTTGAGCTTCATTTTCTAAAAGACAGTTTAGTAACACTCCTCCAGGGTCCTTCCAATAAAGGTATTGATTTATAATACAAAATTTAGCATCTTTCAATTTTATGGATCTCGCCCTTGACTTGCTCAATCCTTCTGGTGCTTGTAAATTTCGAAGAACATAAACAATATCAGAATACCATGGAGATGCCACAAAATCATCCATTACTTCCACTTCTGTATTTAATTGTTTAGATTGGTGAGATAAGAAATTGATTTGTAAAGATTCACAATTTGAATTTGTCATCATTTTTGCTAATCCTTGTCCCTCAACCAGCTTAGTAGGCTTTATTTCTATGTCGTACTCCACTAATGTAGCTATCCATTTTTCCCTTCTGCCTTCTGGGTCAAGTTGTGTCAAAATTCCTTTCACTGCAGCAGTCGAACCATGTGCGATTATATGTGAATGTAGAATATATACTCTGAAATATTTCAATGCTTTGACTAAATCATATGCTTGTTTCTCCATAATGTCATATTTTAATTCTCCATCTCTCAACATTTTGCTAAAGAATGCTATGGGCTGTTCCAAATTCTCATCATTCTTCTGCAATAAAATTGTTACTATGGTATACTCTGAAGCATATGAAAATACTGAGAAATCTTTGGTAAAATATGGGCTCACCAACACAGGAGCATATGATATTGCTTTTTTGATTTCCCAAAAAGACTTTCTAACTTTCGCATTCCATTTTATCTCATGACCCTTCTTCAACATATTTGTGATATTCATCAAGATTTCAGCGAAGCTTGGCACAAACCTTCTTAAAAAATTCACCTTCCCCAAAAATGATTGTATCTCTTTCTTACTCCTTGGTTCACCTACTTTCAAAATTGCACTCACCCTTTCAAGATCAATTTTTATTCCATCTTTAGATATTATATGGCCCAGCAAATTTCCTTCTTCCAATGCAAAATTGGACTTCTTTGGATTCAATGATATACCAAACTTCCTACACTTCATGAAAACTTTCTCCAAATGATGCTGATGTTCTTTGTCAGATTTTGAATAGACTGTGATGTCATCCATGTAGATTACCACAAAATTCCCAATTTATCCTGCAAAATCAATGTCCATAGCTCGCTGGAAAGTAGTTGCTACATTCATTAGGCCAAAAGGCATCTTTGCATACATAAAAGTGCCCCAAGGTGTAGTAAATGCAGTTTTTTCTTGATCTTCAGGTAATACTTTCATTTGATTATAACTAGAAAAACCATCCAACATTGAAATTCTCTCAGCTCCAACTACTTTCTGTAATATATGGTCCATCTTTGGCAAAGGATAATTGTCTTTTACAGAAACTTTATTTAATTTCCGGAAATCTATACACGGTCTTATTTCTCTGTTCTTCTTTCTAACAGGAACCAAATTTGCAACCCACTTTGAAAATCTTAGAGTTACAATGATCTTGGCATCAAATAACTTTTTAATTTCCTTCTCAATGATGGGAAGCAACTTAGGGTTTATCCTTCTGAGTTTCTGTTTGAAAGGCTTCTCCCCAGGATTTATAGGGATAGTATGTTGTATGATAGATGTATCATACCCCTTAAGGTCTTCATAACTCCAAGCAAATACATTTGTATATTTTTTCATTAATTTCACATATTCTTCCTTTTCTTTTTCAGTCAAACCTTTGGATAATTTTATAATCTTAGGATTCTCTTCAATGCCAATATTCCTGTCTTCAACGACATTCTCAACAGGCTTTACTTTAGGATTCTTAGCAACATCATTCTGATCAAAATTTTTTTCCAAAGGGATCAAACCTCTTGGTATGAAATTATTTTTTAATTGAATAATATCCTTACCTCCTAGGGTTCCCTTTAACTTTTCAGTGCCCTTTTTTTCTTTCTCAGGTTCTTCATCACCCTGAAAGGTCTCATGATCATTATTTTTGGTGTCAATATGAGTATTTACAAATTCTCCTGACAGTTCTAAAAATCTTCTGATCTACGGGTCGTCTTCGAAGACTTGCCAATATTTAGAATTATCGGGAATAGAAGGTCTATTCATAATTTCCACCTGGTATTCCCTCTGACCAGCAACAGGGGTTTTAAATTTTCCAGCAGCCACCACTAAAGAATCTGCCACAATATTTTCATGTCTGGACACTACCTGAATCGTGTGCTCTGTAAAAAATTTATCAATCATATCCCACACTTCGTTCCTATAAGCTCTCATCCGGGGATGCCTGGTTTGATAAATGTCATTCACTTGGTTTATCACCAATTCTGTATCTCCTAAAACTTTTATCCTTTGCGCTCCCAAATCTTTCAAAGCATGCAACCCCAATAATAAAGCTTCATATTCTGCTACATTATTGGTGCATTCAAATGCTAATTTATATGATAAAGCTTTGAAATCCCGAATAGGAGAGATTATATACACACCAGCCCCATCACCTATTTTTGCAGCAGATCCATCAAAGTACATAGTCCACAAGTCTTCCCTTTTTTGTTTTTCCTCCAAAGCATCTTGTTCCATCATTTCTTCTTTCTTATTTTCTTCAGACTTTTTCTACAATGTGGCTTCTAACTCACATGGGACAGTATCACTAAAGAGAATAGAAGACCCGAAATTAGTATCGACAGCATATATATGATGAACTTCAGGTTTATACTAACTGCTTACTACATAAGGAGTTCTTTTTTCACAATACAACCTTCAGCTCCCATCTTGAACAGGAATCGTAGCATATGACATATCCATTTGTAGACTACCTTTCAACTTTGAAGTCCAAGATCTTGACAACAATACCCCAAACTTAGGTGGAATATCTGCTACTACCACATCCATGACTATAGTTTTAGATGGTAATTTATTCAGAGTCACTACCATATCTTTGATCAAACCAAGGCATTTTACTCTTCTAGAGTCGAAAGAATACAAATCTTTATAGGGTCTTGTCACTTCTAGTCCCAAACTTTCAACTACTCCCTTTGGGATTAAATTGTGTGATGCTCCTGAGTCTAACATAGCTTTGTGGACCACCATATCATGCATATTCAAACTTAAATAGAAAGGAGGGACTTCTTCATTTTCCAAATTTTCAATCTTTGACCCAAATGAAATAGTAGGATTATCATCATTCAACTCTAAAATATTAGATTGCAATTCTCCTTGACCTTTGACCATTTTTGTTATAGTATCTCTATATTCATTGTTTCTCAACAACTCGTTAAAAGGAACATAAATTTTTAACTTTGAAAGCTCATTTTGAAAATTAAAACCGGAACCAGCCCTTTCTACATCAATTGGGGCCACTTGCTTCATTCTTTTGTCTCTTTGTATCTCATTTTCGACTTCTTTATTTACAAGAGATTCTTTTTGCACTTCTTTTCCCTTTTCTACATTTAGGGAACTCGTGGAAGGTTGATTTGGATTTTCCTTCCCCTTATTTATGAAAAAATCCCTATTTATCAATCTAATTTTCCTCTGCACATCATCCATAGCATGTAAATAACCCCTTTGATATTGCTCTGTCTCCCTTTCAAATTCCTCATTTTTACCTTCCTGTTCAAATATGTTATGTTCTTCTTCAGTAAGATATATCTCTGAATCCAATTCTCCAAAAAGATGAATTTCAATTTCAGTAGGGTCCTCTTCATCAACAACATAATTCTCAGAAAATGGTGGTTGAATTTGCTGTTCTTCTTGATTTCTTGGGTTTCTCATGTCTCTCTGCCTATTTTGTGGAAGAACAGGGGGATTTGGTCTTCTAAACTTGGGGTTTCTGATTTGAGGGTCGTCTGGTTCTCTGTTAAATCCCCTATTATCCATAGTTAATCTATCCATCAACTTTTCCATCATCTTCAATATCATTTCATATTTGACATCATTAGTAGAAGAAGAAGTAGAAGGCAAGTTCTCTTCCTTCTTCCTCCTATCAATATCTCTATGTTTCATTTTTCCACTTGCTATCATATTTGCTTCCACTTCTAGAGCATCTATAAACATTGAAGCAAGAGTCGCTGATTTTCTCTCCCTTAATGAAAATGCAAAATCATTATCAAAGGCCCCAACATAATGTAGTTTAGCAGCGGCTGTAGAGGGTTTTATGTCTTCCAGAATAGAATTATAAACCCTCATGAACCTGCTTGAAAATTCATGGACAGATTTGAAACCTCCCGTTTTGAGACTATTATACTGAGACAAAAGCTGTAAAGGATTCTGTTTATCATCCCACCTATCTAGAAACGCATTCTGGAAAGCCTGAAAATTCATTATAGACCCATCTGGAAAATCTTTAAACCATTTCTTTGCCTCACCTGACAAACTTTGAGCAAATAACCGCATTTTAACATCTGCATAGTCAAATTCTTCCAAGTCAATGAAATCTTCAAACTTAGCCACATGTTGCTTTGCAGTTATGTCACCTTCTCCATCAAATAAAGAAATTCTTTGGGAATAATTCTGAGGAAGGTCATGTAATAAAGTGGGAAAATGCAAGGGAGCAAATCTAGCTGCCATTGGTCTAGGTGGGTTCAAAGGAACTGAAAACTTTTGAGTATTTTGTACAGCAAATGTTTCAACTTTTGTAGTCTGTTGTAAATCTCTCCAGAGGGAATCCAGCAAATAAGATTCCAATATACGAGAATTAAACTTAGTAGTCTTAAGATCAGACTCAGACTTAGTTTTCAACAAACTCCTCCCAACATTAACTTCCCATTCTGGATCAATAGGAGAATCTTGAGAATATGATGCACCAAACAAAGGAAAACCTAATTTATCTTTATCTTTTGCTCTTAAAAAACTTTTCCGGATCATCCAAACTTTTTAAGACTTCGGTATCAGAATTACCTTGTGTATGTCTTCTCAAAGCCAGAATGAATATTTAAGATTTGAAAAAAAAAATACAATGGAGTCGCCAGGGAAAATATACAACCTTCTTTACTGATAAAAATTCATGTTTTCCCACAAAAATCTTTCGTCAAACTCTGTCATTCTTCCCAGGGAAGATGTGCACTTTCGTTCCCCGGCAACGGCAACAATTTGTTACCACTCAGAATGTACCCAGGTTGTGAAAGGTAAATCCCGAGGTAACAGCAAAAACCACTTTAGAAAGAAACTGGCTTTTCTTTCTAGAGAGGGATCTCTCAAATACAGATTTAACAAGGCCATATATAAATCAACACTCAAAAATTATATAAATGGTTGAAACAATACACATAACCATTGGGCAATGGAGTCAAATATACATAAAAATATCACAAATACATATGCATGAGGTTTTATCAAAGGCAAGATAACCATTCAATCACAGTCATTCATTAAATTTCAGGTGGGGCAGAAGAGATAATGAACAATCCATCAATATAGAGCATCAAAAGATGAGTTCTATATCAACTTTAGTAGAAACATTCATAGAATACCTGAGACAATGATCAGAGCATAAATAATATGAATTCCAACCATTCAACACTAAGTTTCAAAAACGAAAAAAAAAAAATGGAGTGTAATACTGGAAAAATAATCACAAAGGAAGGGAAATATAGACTGCAATGTAAACATGATAGGAATCTCTGATAACCGCATGCATTCAGGTTTATTATTCAAAAAAATATGTCTTCAGAAAAACATTCATCAACAAGATGGGTTCCAACCCCCATCACATAAAGTAAATGCAATTATATACATAAAATAATTTCTTCTTCCAAGAAGATTTATAACTGAATAACCCGCTTAATCAAATTCTTGTAACTATATTCCTAACTACTAGGAATAAACTACTTGCTTTGATCCTAACAGATAATTAAATTAAAATCAACTCGATGACAAGGCTCGTCCAAGCAGCTCCTTAGTGTGCAACACCTGTTTTCATGAATGAAGGATATACTTTGTTTTTCCAAATCTTTCTATGGCTCTCCATTGCTCCGTGCTTGGAATATCATACTCAATCATCTCCCAAATAGACACCTCCAGTTCCATGTAGGCTTCATAAGACACTTTAGGCAACCCTCCCCTGATGATCAGGAATTTCTGTAATATCTCAAAATCTTATGTCAGCTTATCTACGATGACTTCCCCTGTCAGCCCTTTTTCCAAATCGTCAAATTCAGAATGATCCATATGGCTTTGTACCAATAGGCTGTGATAATGCTCTTGGGAAAACATTCGTCCCTCTTCATCCCAAAAGGAAGGAAGGCCATCTTCAAATAATTCTTTAAAAGCCTGTTTGAAGTCATTAACCTGTGAGATCATTTCATCAACCTTGTCTTGTACTGTCTTTATTAGATGATGCTTATGAATAAATATTTTTTCCCACAGTACCATTGCCACTCTGTCTTTGACTCCTATGTCATGTAATTTTTGGTATGTTAATGAATTTAAGAAATTTAATGCATTCTGAGCTGTGCCAAGTGGTTTCCTCTCCATAGTTTCATTTACTAACTTCATTCTTTAATTGGCCAAATTGATCAATATGCTTTGATCATCAATGAAGTTCAAATACTGCATGAACTTAGTAATTTCTACGGATAATGTATCCCAAATTATGTGCTTTTCTCCCTAGAGAGGACCCTTTCCTATGTTCTTTTCTTTCAATTCATTAAATTTCTTCTCTAGCTGAATTTTATCTTACAAAATCTTATTCTTATTTTCAGTCACTTTGGCTAGCTCGGATTTGACTTTTTCATTTTCCTCCTTCAATTCTCTTATCTCTTCATCTTTCAGGCTTACTTGGAACATGAGCACTAGTAAGTCATCTGCAGAAAAATCATTTAAAGGTTTTTCAATATTCATTATAGCTAAGTCCTCATCGGTGGGAGTCTGGCTCATTAGTTCCTCCATGATTTCTTTTTCTTCATTTTGATCCCTTTTCAGTAGTGAAATCTGTGCTATTAACTCGTTTCATTATGCTTGTCACTTATCCTTTTCTTCTTGTAATTTTACAGGCTTTCCTTTATAATCCATCATATCCTGATGAATCCTGTCCTTTTCCTCTTGTAATGCTAATAATTCAGATGATTGAACATGTTCTGTACTTGGGATCTTCAGCCTTTTCTTCAATACCTGGAGGGCGTTGTCTTTTTCTTCTAGGAGTCTTTTGATTTCCTGGGTGTTACCTGTTTCATTTCCAGAGCTTATGATGTCTGCTTGCAGCTTTTTTATTTGAATGGCATTAGCCTTGTTTTCAACCTTCTCATGTTTTAACTGAACTTCCAACTTGTCAACCAGAACTTGTAACTTATTAATTCTTACCATAGCATGCAATAAATCTAAATAAATAATGTCTCACGTTTGTTTATGTAGCTGTATTTTATCTGGCACACTGATTTTGTCTAATCTCACTTCCATTTCTGACATCTTCTTATCACTCACCATAGCCAATTTAAAAGTATTTCTTTCTACGTCCTGGGTAGAAATCAAGGAAGTTTTTGGATTGTTTAAAATTCTCACCCACGGGAGTAGATTCCTTGTTTCTTCTAGGGACTGCTTTTGCTTCTCCACATAACTAGTTGTTAGCTCTTCTTTAGACTTGAAAACTGGGGCTAATTCTGCATTATCTACACCTTCAAAAGAAAATTGACTCACCTGTACAGACTTTGTAGGAACCAAAGCAACTCTTTTTAAATCATCTGAAATAATTTCACTTAAATATTTATCATCTTGAAACAACTTGGCCTTTTTATGTGAACCATCCTCATCTATCTGCATACTTTCAACTCCAGAAAGATTTCTTTTAACTAAAATATTAGAAACATTTGTCACTTGAGATACTGCAACCGGTATACTGCTTGTATTTTCATCAGATCCTGGAATTTCCATAAAGTGAAATAAATTGGCTACTTCATTCAGACCTTCAACAACTTGGTGGTCAAATGGCTTATTTTTATTAGCTTGTTTTCTCAGGGAAATTATATGATAGGGGTCATAATTTACCCTTTGCTCCCTTTGAAAGTCCATGCTTTCCAACAATTTCTCTATGAACACTAGAGCACCTTTATTTTTAAAAATAAAAGAGCCAACCTTAAGAGGGAACTTAATATTGGAAGATTTTTTAAAAACCCCAAAGTGTTCTTCTTTTGCATGCAATCTCTGTCTCATATACTCCAATGCAAAAACTCTGGGAATGAGAAAAGCAGGCAGCCTATAAGGCTCTCCAGTAAAACCATATATTCTCAAAACGGTGAAATCCTTATACAAAAACCAATCTCCGACCCTATCCTCGGGTGAGGATTGCATCATGATTTTCATTTATTCTAATACCTGTGGAAACACTTCATCAAACAACATCCTGTATATTTATGACATGATATAATTTGCAAATTCAAACATGTTGATTTGCTTGGGCAAATATGAAGAGAATATGGTACTTAAGAACTGCAATTCAGTGACATTCAAACATAGTAACATGTTCAGCAAATAAGTTTGAAACTTAAAAAACCTGACTTTTGGAAACTCACTCAATTGGAGATGTATAGCTTCTACTAAATACTCGTCTAAATTGAAGACATGAACTGACTGAGACTCAGGACTCATCGAACTCATTTTTAACAGGAAGCCCAAGATGACTTCATTGACATGACAGTCGTCATCTAGACCCAAGACTTGACAGACTAAGGACACAACTAATTGAACTTCATCTCTAAAAATGTGAACATGATATGGCAGAAAAAGACCATCTTGTGACTGACCCTCATTCAAAATGCTAGACAAGAATTTGCAACGAACCTCAGTTTCACAATTTTTGTACACTTCAGCTAAAACGGACTCGTTTACAAGCTCACGACTATCGGGGTAATTGTCAGGCAATTTCAGGTTTTCATGGATGACCTTGGCATCAATTTTACACATTATCCTAGATGTAGAATTACTTACAATAACTCTCTGAGAAGAAGAATAGTTAACTGCACACCACTCGGCAAACTCGAGAAAATGTAGGGTTTTCTCAACAGCAAAATGATACAAAAATGATTTACAAGCATTTAGAATGTCATTACCCTGTGAATTGTATTGCCATAATTTCTCTTTGCTAACTGATACACTTCCCATAGACAAGAAAGGATCACATACCCCTCTATCCCTGTCAACCAAGTATTCTTCTCTCTTGTCCAGAATATGTTTAAACCCTTGTAAATCTTTCCCTTTATCCATAATACAGACAACAACAGTAATTTGGAGGATGAATTTCGGGTATTCGGGACTTACCTGTTACTGTGGCGATATATATTTCAAGTTTGACTGTTAAAGGGTGGTGAGCAAGCAATCCTTTTCATTTGTCCAGCGCGAATAAAAAATAGTTCTTCAAACAAGTCAACTGTACTTATATAGGAGCCCACTCCGGAGGCCCCCTTTAGCGGTTTCTGCCAAACTGCTTTTTCCTGTGGAATGCACCACAAACTGCCATGTGTACCGTGGTTTCCATTTCGCTACCACTTTTTGTCTCCATCCATCGCGCAACTCCCCGCTTCGGATCCGTCAATGACCGTCGATGCATTTTACCTTTATTTTCTAGCCGTTGGATGAGGCTACACGTACCCATTCCGCCGAGCTTCTTCGTTTTATGGAACTTGCAAGTTGGCGGAGTGGACTTCAAGCTAATCGTAGATTTTGTTGGGCTAGATTTGTGACCGTTGATCTTCATATTTCGTTGAATACCCCTGAATGTTCTTATCCTCCTCGCATATTCATAAAGAAGACACATTATAAGCCATCGATCTCCATTTCCTCACTTTACACCATCGGATCCTGTGATGATTCATTGCCTACGCACCCCTTATCACACTTTCACGCCATTATATTTAACCAAAGTTTTCAAACAACCATTATTTCTTCTTTACCATGGTCTCTTCGACCCTCTGCTAGGTAGAGGTGTTAACACATGCCTTAATGGCAAGTTCTCTCATTGACAATCATGGGAACTCATCAATGTCCCTTGATCATCAGATCTTGCAAGTGGCTTGACATCAGCACATCTATTTGTACTTCATAAGATGTACTTGGGTAACTTAGCACTCATTGACATCACTAGTGATTTTCCTGACATTCATTAACGACATTCATTAATGGCCAGTAATCCAGTGATTTCTCTTCATGCTCGACCTCAACACATACATTCGTATGATTAGAACTATACCACTGGGTTTTGTAGCAAGTGAAGACTATACATTCTTTCTCATGACTCCATCAGTAGTTGCAAAAGCATGACTTCAGATCTATGAGTGTACCACATTTGCACTTTTTTCCTTCCACATTTTCCATTATTTATAAGCAACAGTTCAGATTCCTCCACTCGACATTACAACAGTTGGAGCAGTTACAGCTGCAGCATCATTTACAGTTACATTTTTATCCTGAAGCCGTGACATATTTTCCATTATTTATCCGCATCAATTTAGATTCCTCCACTTCACATTACAGCAGTTACAATTGCAGCAGCATTTACAGTTACATTTCTTATTCTGTAGCTGTGACATATTCTCCATGATTCAGCAGCAGGAGTTCTAATTCATTCACTTCCCATGATCCAATAGTTATAGCTGTAGTACCTGTGATACATTCCACAATCCAGCAGCATTAGCTATGTTCCTATTGCATCGTTCATCTACTATTTGGGTAAGTGGGGGTATGTTGTTTTCAAACTTTAAGCATGCAATTCCTTACATGCTAGCAATTAATAATTTGGAAAATTCCCTCACCATGCTCCATTTATTTCACAGCCTATGCTAGGCTGTGTGAGGGCATGCAACCACATTAGTTGGGGAGTGGGAACTATATTCAATACATACTCACTACTATCATTCCATTCTTTTCACCACCATCACCCGTTTTTCATCTCATTTACCATTCACGAGCATTTCTTTTCCGACAAATCCTCTATTGTACTTTGCTTCATACACATTAGCATGATTCATAAATACAAAGAAAAGGCTATCTTATGCACAATGATGCTTTCTATGCACATTAATAGCTTATCATTTCCACTGAGAGTATGGCAACTAGAAAATAAATAATGAAATGAATGTTGTTAACACAAGAACCAACATTCTTTGTATTCATGGTTGTCACACGAGAACCAACCATAAGGAAAATGTCAGCTGTTACTCATGCAACCAGATCAGTTGAGGAGGGGGAATTATATTCAATACATATTCACCACGACGTTTCATGCAGGAATTTGTACTAAGTTTTGTTTCAGGTTCAAATACGATTGCATTTTGCTGCTAAAGTGATTTTTCAAGAATCGCAAAACTTTTTGAGAATCATGATTTGATAGATATCCTGAAGGAGCTGTTAATCATGACATTTGTTGATAAACATGATAACGTTGGTTTTTACATAGAAACCATTCATAAATTCATTTGCGTCATGATTGTTTATCCATATTTCTCCTTTAGAGCAACCTCATCATCCATGTCTTTAAGTCAACTTTCCATCGCTTTATATGTCATGACTTCACACATGCCTATCTTTCTGAGTTGCATACATCCATTTATCTTTTCAGTTCATATTTTCCATTCCAGTTTTCCTTCTGAATAAAACCATCTCCCTTTCCATGACTACATTGCCTTGCCATATCCATTGCTTGACTGTGAGATATTTTCACTTATAGTCCTACCAATATTTTTATACAAACTTGCGTTGACTGATGTGGGATTCCTTAATTCCCACCTTTCAACAAGTCTTTCCCCATTGACCTCAACACCTCATCTAGGATATAGACTAGAGTTCCTTTTGAGTACCTAGAGGCTTGCATGCCTTAATGGCAAGTTCTCTTGCTGACAATCATGGGAATACATTAATGTCCCGTGATCATATCTTGCAAGTGGCTTGACATCAACACATCTATTCACACTTTGCAATATGTACTTAGGTACCTTGGTACTCATTGATATCGCTGGTGAGCTTCCTCGCATTGGTTAATGGCATTTGCCAATGGTCAGTAATCCAATAATTTCCTTTTGTGCTCGACATCGACACATTTATTCACATGACTAGAATTGTACCATTGGGTTTTGTAGCAGGTGAATACTATACATTATTTCTCATGACTCCATTAGTAGTTGCATAAACATGACTTCAGATCTATGAGTGTACCACAGTTCCACTTTCTACCTTCCACATTTTCCAGTATTTATCAGCAGCAGTTCAGATTCTTCCACTTCACATTACAGCAGTTCTAGCAGTTACATCCGCAGTAGCATTTACAGTTACATTTTTATCCTGTAGCTATGACATATTCTCCATGATTCAGCAGCAGCACTTCCCATTCCTTCACTGCCCATGATCCATCATTTACAGCCACAGTAGCAATGATACATTCCACGATCCAGCGGCAATAACTACATTCCTATTGCATTGTTCATCTACTTTTTGGGTAAGTTGGGGTGTGTTGTTTTCTAAACTTTAATCATGTAATTCCTTACATGCTAGCAATGAATAATTTGGAAAATTCCCTTACCATGCTCCACTTCTTTCACAACCCATGCTAGGTTGCATGAGGACATGCAACCACATTAGTTGGGGAGGGGGATCTATATTTAATACATACTCACTACTATCATTTTAATCTTTTCACCATCATCATCCATTTTTCATCTCATTTACCATTCACCAGCATTTCTTTTCCGACAAATCCTCTATTGCACTTTGCTTTATACACATTGATATTGGCATGATTCATAAAGACAAAGAAAAGGATTTCTTATGCACAATGATGATTTCTATGCACATTTATAGCTTATCATTTCCAGTGAGAGTATGGAAACTAGAAAATAAATAACGAAATGAATGTTGTTAACAAAAGAACCAACATTCTTTGTATTCATGGTTGTCACATAAGAACCAACCATAAGGAAAATGTCAATTGTTACTCATGCATTTCACATCATGAAATGAATGTTGTTAACACAAGAACCAACATTCTTTATATTCATGGTTGTCACACAAGAACCAACCATAAGAAAATGCCAGTTGTTACTCATGTATTTCACACCCTGGAAACATTCATTGTTAAAAAGACATTATCAATCAAAGCCAAGTTCAGATGCCAAAATTTCTTGAGAATTTCCATACACAGTTGCATGGGGACATGCAACAAGTTCAGTTGGGGAGTATGTTGAGACTCGGAAATGTCACATTTTCATCCACTTTATATTATGCCATTCCTCAAAATTCATTGTCCCATTAACCTTTTATCATACCATTTCCATACATATATGTGGGTTTCACCTTATTATTTCCACTTTATTCATTTTAGTATTATAAGTGAATTTATGATTAAAATATTAGAAATTAAACATGTTTTTCACTAATATCTCAAATATGGATGAGCTTTTTAATGTGTAGGAATATGTGAAGGATTAATTCAAGAAAAGACTTCTCGAATATCCCCTCCACCATTGCAATGAGATAATTATTCAAGATAATTCTAATGAGAAGATCATAAAGATTTGGTTGGCATATCCTATTTAGGATTTATGATAGACATGTGGAGGATTTCAAGGGATCATATCTTGTAATAATAGGAAAGTAGTTGAGTGGTTTAGTGAATAGTTGATCTTTCATCATGAGATGGTTATCTCCTTCATGTATAAAAGAGAGTTATCTCTCTTCATTTCAAAAATCATTTATAGAATCATAGAATATATATCAGAGATAGATAGTAGATTGTAGAAGTTAGTCTTGACTTTGTAATATGAAGAAGAGAATTCCTAGTTTTTGTTCATAATCTTAGTTTGATGCTTTCATGATTTATGATGAATTCTTGTGATGTAAATTAAGATTGATTTATTGTTAATGTTAGCTCACATGTGCTATTTTTTTTCTCTTCATATGTTGTCATTCTTTTATTCAAATTACTTTTAGTCGTGTGTTTCATCTTCCTGCATTAGATTAGCAATTGCGTGTTTTAGCTTAAGTGGGGTTAGATTATATTAGTCTTAGTTTCATGGGCAGTTAGATTAGCTTAATTTCACTTTAGTTCTGCATATACTTTGCATGTGCTTCGTAAGCCTACAAAGCTCGGATTGATGAATTAAATGGTTGGGAAACTACTACAATGGAGTTAAAATGACATTAATTCGGCCCAACACCCACATCTATCAAATTCATGGCCGAGAAACTATGTGAGGGAGGCTTGGGTTGACCATTATCATCTCTATTTTTATAATAAGGTTTGTATTGTTTATGTGCCTCCTCCTTTTCTAGATCATTTACTCTATTTGACAATTTTTGCGTCATTTTTACCACCCCATATAACTCTTGTGACTGCTCATCTTTAGGTTTAGTCAATAATAGAGCCTTTCTATTCCCATAAGTTTTCTCTTCTTACTGCAAAGGATACTGTTCTATACTCTCCATTTCAGCCTCCACCTTCTCAGCTTCTTCATATGTATCTACTAAGGTGGTCCTAACCGATATTCTTACAAACATGGCTAGATTAGACCCAAGAGATGAGGTGTAATACTCAATTAGGGCATCCTCAAAGTTATTTAGGTAGGCAGCAAACCTCTGAGTGAAATTATGTACCCTTTTTTTCTTCTCTTTCTTTAGGGAAATTAATCCTTTCATTAAAGAAGCGTGAGTTTTTTGGATTCCATATTTGTTTCTAAACAACCTCTCAAAGGTATTCCAATTTGTAATTGAATTTGCTTGCAGGGAAAAGTACCATGAGGCTGATTTTCCCTTAAGAGTATGTGGGAACAATCTACAGACTACATCTTCATGTTATTCTATTTGTAATCCTTCTAAAGCTAGATAAAAACTCTGCAAATGATCATCCACAAGAATTCCTTCATTTGGTTCAAATTTGAGTAGTGACTTGTCAAAATTTTGAGGCATAGCATGCAATGGAGGGGTCAGGTTTAAAGGAGATATAGCTCTCCAAGCAGGTGGTGGAGCTGGATGATTTGCATTCACATTGGCCATGATTCTGAGTGGAAATTGAGGAGAAGAATGGACAGGGGTTCGAAAAGGAGAACAGTGAGGGGAATTTGGTCCCAACTGATTCAGAGGTTGGAAAACCTCTTGTAAGGTTGTTTCTACTAGTTCTTCAAGGTCTTCCACTAACACTGAATCCTCCAAGTGTGGATGATCCTTCTTACGAAACTCTCTTCTAGGTAAAGAAGGAATGATAGGTAACCCTCCAATCTTCTTTGCATATGCCCTAGTAATTCTCCTTAAATCCTCAACCACCTCGTTATTAATGGGATAGAGATACCCTATGCCCTTTTCTTCAGGAGTATCTCTTTGAGGGATACTGGTCTCAGAATTGTCACCGGTGGGGAATTCTCAAGAAAAACAATTTCCTCGATCAACCATGCACTGGAGGCCCTCCTTCTAGCTCCAAAATGTTTGAGTCCTGGAAAATCCTAGGAAACAACAGTAGGGATTCTCCCCAATAAGCATTCCCAATTAGCTCATTATTGTTTAGTATGGGGAATCTGTCTGGTTTGCGGTCTGGCTACTGTAGGTCAAGTAATGATTAAAGTTTGTTTTACCAGTTGCATCCCAGATCACCATTTAAGTGTATATTTTAGTTTTATATTTATGTATGATATGCAATTTCCTAATTAAGTGCAATTGATAGAAATAACGAAGAGTTTCACAATGTGATGTGCATGTTCTTACCTCTCGTCTTACCTCTTTCACTTATAATTCATAAACAAAGAACAACTTATACTAATGCTAACTAATTTTATCTAACCTATCCCTAGGGAGAAATACTTTAATTAATGATGAGTAATGTACTAAAAAACATGCAATTAGAATATTACAGATAGCTGTTCAAATTTCAGAATACATGAATATAAGTAGAAAGATAAACAAAGAGATAGCTCATTGTCAATTAAAACATTCATTACTCAGATATGCTGTGGAAGTTTCATAGAAATAAACAGGAAAACATTCATAACATGAAATAATTTGTAAGTTAGAACGATCTCACAGTTCATAGAAAAATTTGAAACAGAAGTAGCTCACATTCAACCAGTCTATGGAAAGCATTTGAGACTCCACAGTGCCTTCTCCAGCAGAAAATAGACACCCTTTATTATAAGAGGAATTAGTTCTTCTTACAATAACATTTCAAAAAGATAGCATGAAAAAAGGTCATTTCATACATTTAATTCACCTCTATTTATACAAACAAACAAAAAATTGAGTTTCCCCTTTAGCCCTTTGGGCTTCCCTTGACTCTTCCTTTACAAAAATTTGTCTTCTAGTGCACGCACTTAGAAAAAAGATAAATACAAAATATTACATAATTTATCAATCATTTGAATAATCCAACTAAGTGGGCCGAGCCAAATAATTTATGAATTTCTTCCAAATATTTGCATCTGTCTCTATAGTCTCGAAACCAGAGGGATCTAGGAATCTGATAGTAATCTCATGTTTAGCAACTTGAGATTTTATATTTTCCACTCTGGATAGAATCAAATTAAGTTGGTATTCCAATAAATGACTCCTCATTACTGCCTGTTCTATTGCAGTTTTCAGCACCTTCTCATCCAAAACTTTGACCAGCTGAATACCTTGTTCATCCTCTTGCCATCTTACCTGCATTTGCTTCAAAAATCCTTCATGATCAGGCAATTCTTCTCACCTTCTCTTAGCAGATGTCTAACAATGATTGTAAGTTATGAGAACTTTTCTGCAAAATTATGCACAAACACCTTTTGTCCTCCAAACTTCCTTTACCAATTCCTCTGCTGCTTTATTCCTGAATTCAATTAGTTCATACTCCAGCTTCACTGTCTCTAAGTCCTTGATGGGTGCACCAGCTGAAGGTTCCTTGGTTGTTTCCAACCAAGTCATATGTCCTTGTAGAATTTCTAGGATATCTAGGGTCCTGTCTAAAAACTACGAAGCTGTACTCACAATTTCTTTCAGCCTTATCCTACTTGAACTTTCAACACCTCCTCTGGCATTTGGAGCTACATATGATGAATTTTACTTCTAAATGTGAGAGCATGCTTCTTCAATGGCTCAATATCTATTTTCTGTTCATTAGCTTCTTTTAATGAAACTTCCAGTGAATCTTTTTGTGTCTCCAATGCTACTACTTGAATTTCATAATGCTTGGATTTCCCCTCAGCAATAGTATTTTGCATCTCTAGTTCTACCACTTTATTCTCTAGACTTCCTTTATCTTTACTCAATTCTTCAATTGATGATTTTAGACCGTCTCTTTCTACTTCTAATATCTAATGTCTTTGTTGAAGTCTTTCAAACTCTAACAAGGTGGCCTTGGAATCTCTTTCAATATTGCTTGTTGATAATACCAAAGAATCCTTGTCTGACTATAAGGTTTGGAATTCTTCCTTGGACTCCTCAATATCACTAATCATGTCTTCGTACTTTCTCTTTAGACTTTGACTTTCATCTCTTTCCTTTTTCAGGGTTTCTTTCAATTGAGTAATCTTCTTCTGGGATTGTTCTAAATACGTCATTATTCTAAGTACATTGTCTTCAGTAGCGAGGGCTGTGGCTACACCAACCCTTTCCATTAATCTCAGATATTTATCAGTACCATGAACCATTTTCTTTTCAGATACCATAAATCCCTTCTTGCCTCCATTGTTCACCTTCTTCTTTTTTCTCCTAACAATTCTATTTTTAGATTTGTCATAGAAAATAGTATTCAGATCAGGCACTTCATCTTCTTTTGTTGGAATAAAAGGGATTAACTCAATTCCTGATGCTGAAACTGGATTTCCTCCCACTATGCTACTGGATGAAACATAGGGTTCTACTAGATCAACATAAGACTGAGTCTTCTCTTGATTTGCATAGTCTTGTTTCTCTTATGCCTTTTGTCGTAACTCCTCAGCTGTTTTTTCTACATGCTCCTTTTCTTTATTAGCTGCTTCTAATCTTAACATCTCATTTTCTTTCTTATTTCTCTGTAATTCTTCTTCTTCTTTTCTTTTCTCTGCTTCTTTTGTTCTTTTATCAGCCTCTTCTGTTGATTTTATTTTTTCTTCTTCTGCTGCTCTCAACCACTCTTATGCTTCTCGGGATAGCCTGTGTGCCTCCTCTTGTCTTTTCTTGGCAGCCTCCTCTTCTTGCTTCTTAAGTTGCTCAACAATCTTTCCCTTTCCTCCAACTATAGTTATCTTTTGTTTAAACCTCCTTCTCAAAGCTGTCATATTTCAAGCATTCTAGAAAACTTATTCATCTTTATCCCAAAATTCAGCATACTCAAAATGCACCCTTACTGCAGTACAATAATCAGCAACCTTATTTTTGGAGTCATTTCTATGGAAAATTATTTCACCAAAGTGAAAATATTCTAGATCCTTAACAAATTCTGCTGCAGTTATTACTTTGGAAAACTTGTAACTCCCTATATAAAATGGGACTAGAGGATACACATCCTTCTTTTACTCGAACAAGAAGTTACCAACTCCATCAATGTAGAGTTATCTTACTACCTCCTTATGAATGACATAATTTGTATCATACGTAGGCAAAAGGGAAGGAGCCCTCGACCTAGCAAACATTCTCAAATACAAACCCTCCTCAGTCAAATAATAATTTCCATTATCTTGCACAACCTTCAAAGCCTCCATGGACATGCAATTACACTCAACAAGGAAAATCAATGTGTACAATGGCATGATAAAATATTCACAAATATTCTTGTAATGATTGTAATACTTGTGAGCCCACAACAATTGGTATGCATCATATACCTGAGACCGGTCCTTATCCCATTGGCATTTCAGCGCTGGGAATGGTTGTGTGCATAAAATACAATCAATCAATATTGAGCTCATATAGAAATCTATTTTCTTCTGTGAGGCTCCTCCTAGTGCTGCACTTATGCAGGTAGACAAACTGTTAGACACTATGTTTTCCCAATTGAAGATGGTACCTTGAGTGGCTACAAAAAATATTATTGGTACCCAACCTATTTTGAAATTCTTTCCATTTTATCTCTCGAATATCCTGTTTAACGTCAAGGCTATCAACCTATATGGAGTATGGAGGATGGTTGTTTCATACTCCCTTGAAGGCCTCATACAAAAATTATTTCCTGGCATCATCATCCTTTTGATAGTTTCCACCACATCTAGATTGGGGTCTTTCAACCATCCTTCAGTCCAATAGCTTCAGGGTGTCAGCAACTTGTAGGCCATGGCTACATAGGTTGGGCTATAGTCAGCCTAACCTTTCCCTTAAGTGTTAGCCAATATCATCCTTGTCACATCATCCCTGGCAAGGATCCATCCTATTACATCTAAACAAGGGAAAATATTTGGTTGTGTATCCACCTTCATGATTGCTAATATTTTGAAATTAGCATAAATAGTTAAATCATTGAATTCAGCCTCTGGGACACTCTAATTTGAGATCATTCGGTATATTTCTCCCCATTTATATTCAAGATCAATACCAATGATGGCTTTGGTGTCTTCATAGATAAATTCAACTTGGGATATTATTTCTACCTCTGGTTCTTCATCTGCTGCTTATGCTTTCTTTTTCTGCTTTCAAGGCATGTTGCTATGTGGATGATGGGCCTATGTTGGTCATCCAAATTATATTTAGTTTATTCGCACATATAAATAGCAAACTATATACTAAAAGTAACAACGATTTCAACTAGAACATTACCAACTCATCATAATGCATGTTAATCAATTTTGCTTCCTCCCAAACCAAAATGTGCTTTATGTATATGAAGCTAAAAAACACGAAGCTTTCAAAGCTAGTTCAGACACAAAATTACAAGCACAACTTCCATTGGGAAAAACCTAGTTTTTCACCACGACATTACATCTATAGGTATCAATACTTAGAGTGGGAAAAACTTGGAAAAACTGGATTGCTAACCCCTAAACTTGGTATTTTCCCACAACAGAAAATCCCTTCCTTGGCATCCCATGAAAACCTAACCGTGCTTAATCGACGAATGCACACTTTCCCTAAAATGGGGTAGGAGATGAGGTAGGGGTGCAAATAGTGAAACTCTCGTGTGCACCTTACCCTCTTTCTTCCAACAACTGTTAACAAATTATGGCCGGACTGCGAATAAGGAGAAACAGGGCAGGAAGGCGAAAGAAAATTGTGCCCAAAATTTAAATGACCCAGGGAAAACCAACAAGAAAGAAATGACCACCGCAACCTTCGGGGCACAAGAAAAAATCACCTAACCCTATCAAGCCATGATAAAATTAAATGTTAAGTATAGGGTTGGAGAAAATACTACCTGGAAATTCCTAAGGATGACCTAGATAAGCACAACCTTTGTGAGTAAATGAACCACTCAGACGCTGACAGCTCATTAGCACCAACTAGAAAACAATGAGGTGAACAATGAACATAAATAAACATCGAAGGCTTTTATAAGCTTGAATGCTGGTGGAAGATAGGTTTCGAACGGGAAAAAATAGAAGCGCGAAGCAGGTATCAGAAAAGAACTTACTAGTAGATGCAAAACATCTGATGAATTATGAAGAATGGGCCTGAGATATCCGACGGATAATGCCGAAGCACTTAAACCACTATCATTCGGCTCGAAAACTAACATTGTTGGGATCGAAAAGTGCTATGGGAAAGCAACAGATAAGCTTCGGACTTTGCATCCGCAACGTCAGCCAGGAGAACTACTAAGTTTTTTGGACCACTCCGAGAGAAACAACCGAAACGACGGGAGAGAAAATGACAAGGATTCTTTGGATATTGAAAACGAATAGAGTATGGGTGATCTGGTGTGTTGAAACAGTTCTGAACTAAACACCCAGAATATTCGACAAACCTTTTTCGATGCAATTAGACAAAATGATATTCGATACGTCAGAAAGTGTCTTTGGAATGCTCCCGGTGGGGAATGTTGGCTAGCTAGACCACTGTGCACCCGATACAACAGAAATACTATCAACTGTGCACCTAATACATTGGAAAGAATATCAACTATGCATTCGATACAAGTAAAACAACTTTCAATTTTTCAAACTTTAAAGTCATGGGGCAAAATTTGGTGAAAAATCTAGGCTTTCTAAGCCTTCTAAAAAAATAGAAGATAAGGGGGGGCTATGATCCGGATTTATGCAGGAATGCAACAGAATACACAAATAACCATACAAACAAATATGCAGCAGAAATAACACTTCATTCCATTAATTAATAACTGAAACTTGTTTACATACAAAATGGAAATAAACTAGCTAGAGTGTTGGTGGCTTATCTCTGAGAAGAGATGTGGTGGCTACATGCCTCTGAACTCTGTGTTCCAATGAGGCTCGAAGGCCTATATATTATTGAGAAACAATGGAAACCCTACACATCCAAAAACCTAACCCTAGGAGGTGAAACGCCTTAATGTGGACCCCGTTGGGTAACTTGGTACATCAATTTCCCGAGACCGTAACTTTAGCATACTACCTTCGTTTGACGTGCATGATACATCGTTAGAAATATCTATTAAAGGACTACATCCATAAATGAAAAATATCAAGTCCAAATTGGAATCATATTTGCCTGACCATTCAATGCCAAAAAACATCATTTAGGGCCTCAAAACGGCTCCGAAAGTTTAGGACCCGAAAACTGCCAAAAATAGTAAATTGTGCTAGAATTAAGGAAATTGGAAAACTGAAAAAAACAGTGGTGGGGGTCCAAGAGAAATAGGTGGGTGGCCGCCAATATCCTCTTGGATCATTCCCCCCCCCTTAGGAAGCAATGGTCCCCATTTTGTTGAGTTCCTCCATGAGATGAGGAAACTTCTGTTGAACTTGGTCCCCAGTGAGCCACTTTCCCTAGTGAAGGAGTTGGCCTGCTTTGACAACTTGATATAGATGGATATTTTTCTAGCAAGTGTTATTGATTTGTGTGTCGATAATTTGATCAGTTGTGGCTTGTTCCATGCAGTCGGGGTTTAACTCTGTTGGTGTGAGTTGTTCTGCCACGTCTGATGTGTCCAGTAGAGGTGGAAAGTAGGGCCGAAGGCGGTCCACATTGAACACTGGGTGCAGACTAAGGAATGGTGGAATATTGAGCTCGAAGGCATTGTCCCAGACAACCTTGGTGATGGTGTATGGCCCATATCAGAGTGGGTGAAGCTTGCGGTGGGGTCCAACGAGGCGCTCCTTCTGTAAATGTAGCCACACTTTGTCTCCCACCTGGAAGTTGTGTTGCACCCGATGCTGATCATGTCATTGCTTGTACTTAGCATTGGATCTATCCAATATGTCATGAACCTGTTGGCAAATGTGTTGAATGCACTCAATGAATCTATTTGCCTTGGAAACTTCAGACTAGATATGAGCTTAATCAGCCTGAGTAGCTACAAATGGCATGGCTACATCAATGGGACATAGTGGTTGGAATCCCAAACCCACCTAAAAGGGGCTATGGTTGGTTGAGCTATGGAGGGCCCGGTTATAGCTGTGTTGTACATAGGGTAGGCTCTCATCCCATGTGTTTGGATTCTTTGAGTTGTATATGCGCAAAATGTGTATGATCATCCTATTGACGACCCTAGTCTAGCCATCATTTTGGGGATGGAAAGCTGTGGACTTTGTGAGCTTGGTGTCTAGCATTGACCATAGGCTAGAACAGAATGTACTAATGAACCTAATGTCCTGGTCTGAGATTATAGACTATGGGATACCAAAGTGTACCCACACTCATTCAAAGAAGAGTTTAGCAGTGGCTTTTACTGTGATATTCTTCTTGCAGGCCGCCATTATGGCCATCTTTGAGAATCTGTCAACGACCAAAAACACACAGTCATTACCATGCTTAGTAGAGGGAAGGCCTGACATGTAATCCATGGATATGGATTCCCAAGGTTGACTAGGGGTAGGCAATGGAGTATAGAGGTCTTGCTTCTTGATGGATGGTTTGGAAATGGTGCAGACAGTGTAGGATCAGATGTACTTCCCAATGTCTTGTCAAAGGTTCGGCCAATAGAAATACTTGTGTAGTACTACCACTATTTTCTCGACCCTAAAATTCCCAGCAACCCTACTATAGTGTGCTTCCCAAATCATCTTGGCACGCTTGCTTGATGGAACACAAAGGTGTCCCATGTGACACAGTAGTACATCCTCAAGGTGAAATTTTGGAACTTGGTTTCCCTCTAAGAGAGTTTGGTATGTGTGGCTGAATTTTGGATTGCTCTTGTAGATAAGCGGCCAATCAGAAGTCTTGTTCCCACAAGAGTTGAGCACGGTCGTTATCGCCGCGATTGGTGGTCGGCTAAGGAAATCTGCAACATTATTGGTGTTTCCCTTCTTATACTTGATGTTCAAATGAAACTGTTGTAGATATGTGGACCACTTCTGATGGTGATCATTTTGTAACTTCCCTTGTGTCTGCATGAACTGCAGGGGTCGATGGTCTATGTAGATGATCGTTTCCTTCCCCAAAATGTAATGCTTCCATTGCCGGCAAGCCTGTACAATGGAATACATCTCTTTGTCATAAGTGGGATATTTGCGGACTGTTTCTGACAGTGTCTCACTGTTATATGCCACTGGATGCCCTTGTTGAGTAAGGACTTCCCCAATAGCATAGTCAGAGGCATCCGTCTCGATCTCAAATGGTTGTTGCAAGTCTAGTAATGTGAGCACTAGGGCACAACAAAGGCGATGTTTCAATTCTGCAAACACCTTCTACTAAGTTTCTAACCAAAATAATTTTGCTTTCACTCCTCCCTTGGTGATTTGACTTAAGGGCCAAGTGATATGAGAGAATCCCAACATGAACCTGCGGTATAAATTAGCAAGGCCCAAAAAGTTGCGAAGCTTTGTTAGAGTAGTTGGAGCTAGCCAATCCCGAATGGCTTGGATCTTGGTTGGATCCACATGTACCCCACAGTCATCAATAATGTATCCTAGATACTGAACCTGGGTCATGCCAAAAGTGCACTTGACCAAATTGGCACACAACTTGTGCTGCCTCAATGTTTGGAGGACCTGTCGGATGTGGTGGAGGTGCTCTTCCCAAGTCTGGCTAAAGATTAGGATGTCATCCAAGTACACTACTACAAATGAGTTGGTGAATGGCCACAAGATGTCATCCATCATTCTCATGAAGGTTGCAGGAGCATTCATCAAGCCGAAAGGGATGACCAACCATTCAAAAAGGCCCTCCTTGGCTTTGAAGGAATTCTTCCATAGATCGGTTGGATCGTTCAGTACCTGGTGATACCCAAAATTTAAGTCGATCTTGCTAAAATATTTTTCCCCTTTAAGCTGGTCTAGGAGGTCATCAATCCATGGGATTAGGTACCTATTCTAGACAGTGATCTTGTTCAGTGCCCGATAGTCAATACAGAGTCTCCAAGTCCCATCCTTTTTCTGTACCAACATGATCGGGCTCCCACAGGGTGATGAACTTAGCCAGATGTGACCCTTATGTAGCAGCTTCTGAATTTGCCTCTTGATTTCATCATTCTCTAGAATAGAGCGGCGATAGATTGTTCCATTGGGCAGCGGCGCACCTGGGGTCAGATTGATGGGGTGCTTGACCTGACAGTGGAGAGGCACCCCAGTGGGTGAGGTGAATATGTCCTGGTACTCCTCCATGACCTTGTACATTTGTTGTTGTCGTGCGGAGGGGCCTTGTCTGGAGGTTGTGGCCATGATCTTTTTCTTTCCCTAAGGGCGGATTATCAAGAAAACAAACTTCCCAGTTTTGGAAATGAGCTTACTGCATTGTTTTGTAGTAACCAAAGAGATAGTGGTAGGGGGTGGTACCTCTGGTATCCTGTACAAATTATTTCCCAACGTAATAATAATAGCGCGAGGCAGAAGACTCATACACGCCATGTCGCTTCCATAAGTATGGTTGACCTAATAATACATCACAAACATCAAAAGGAGAAATATCACATAATACCTCATCGGTGAAGGGCTTGATGCTATAGGGAAGGTGCCACCACTGGCTGACGCGAAGATCTCATTCTTGGTGAAGCCACCCAATGGTGTACGACTGTGGGTGTGCTATGGTCGGAAAACCCAACCGCTTCATGAACTCTATTGAAATCAAGTTCTTTTGTCTCCCACTGTCGACGATGAACTGTAGCGGGGAACCCTTTACCCACATCTGGGAGTGGAAAAGACGCTCCTCTTCCTCTGAATCTTTTGGTTCTTCCTTTTGGATCTTCATGGTGGAAATAGTGCCGTTGGGATCTGCATCAATAATCTTCTTCCCTCTTTCATTCCCCTTCTTGGGTTCAGATTCAATGTCAGAGTATGCATCTGATTCAAAATCCTTTATCTCAGCCACCAGTGACTGCTTAGCCCGACACTCACTTGTGTTGTGAGTGGGGCTCTTATGGAACTCACACCACTTTCTCACTTCCTTCTTCAGTTTTGTAGTGTTGCTCTTTGCTTGCGACTTTGGCAAGTTTTCTTGAGTTTCCGTGCCTTGGTTGTGTCCTTGGTTCTGTGGTTTGGGGGAACCTTTCCCTTGCTTTTGATTCGCAGATCCAAAGTCACGCTTTTTCTGTTTGAATTTTTGCTCAATTTTGGCAGCATACCGATATGCCGTACCAAGCGAGGAGATGTCGAGGAACTCCATTTCCTCCTGAATGTATCTATGCAGACAACTGTGGTACTTCAGCACCAAATGTTTCTCTAAATATTTGATACCCAACTTGGTGCACAGGGTATGGAACAGATTCATCAACTCATGCACATCTTGATCTCTTTGCTTCCGCAGCGTAGTCCATTAGATGTACTTGTCCTCATAGCTCCCCACCGGATAATATTGTCCCTTTATGGCATCTTAGAAAGAATTCCAAGTGGGTATGGCTGGGAACAGAGAGGGTTCCTCCTCATCATTTCTCTCACAGTAGGTTTCCCACCAGTCCTTGACATGGGGGCGGCTTTGAGTAGAGAAAAAGTAATATTTTCCCTGTCAGAAAAGTCATGAACCGAGAAATATCCTTCTAATAGATTCAACCATTTATCTATGGTGTCTGCATCTATTCAACCATCAAATATGGGAATGTCAAAGTTTACTTGTACCTTAAAATGGGTTGCACCTCCAGAGTGGCTGCTAGATCCAGATGCGTTGCCAGTGGGAAGTTGTTGAAGGATCTGGGCGAAGTTATCCATCATCGCGTTCCTTTGTTTTTCAAGGGCCTCCTCAAGCAAAATTTTGATAGGATATTTTGCACCCTCATATTTATTTTTGTCCCCCATGGGTGGCCATCGGGAATTGTGAGGCTGATCTTGCAAAGGTTCAACCAGATCGAGCCCTAACTCTTTATACCCCGCCCTCGTTGGGGACATGCAAAGAAGGATCGAGAAAGAGCAGATTGCTCTGATACCACTGATTTGGATTTATATAGGAATGCAACAAAATACACAAATAACCATAGAAACAAATATGCAACAGAAATAACACTTCATTCCATTAATCAATCTGAAACTTGTTTACATATAGAATGGAAATAAACTAGCCAGAGTGCTGGTAGCTTATCTCTAAGAAGAGATGTATTGGCTACATGCCTCTGAACTCTATGGTCCAATGAGGCTCGAAGGCCTATATATTATTAAGAAACAATGGAAACCCTACACATCCAAAAACCTAACCCTAGGATGTGAAACGCCTTAATGTGGGCCCCGCCGGGTAACTTGGTACATCAATTTCCTGGGGTTGTAACTTTAGCATACTACCTCCATTTGATGTGCATGATACATCGTTAGAAAGATCTATTTAAGGACTACATCCATAAACAACAAATATCAAGTCCGGAACAAACTCATATTTGCCCGACCATTTGATGCCACAAAAACGTCGTTTAGGGCCTCAAAATGGCTCCGGAAGTTTAGGTCCCTAAAAATGCCAAAAATAGTGAATTGTGATACAATTAAGGAAACTGGAAAACTGAAATAAACAGTGGTGGGGGTCCAAGAGGAATAGGTGGGTGGCCACAAATATCCTCCTGGATCAGCCTAATTTTTTATTTTTTTTTGGGATAATAGTTGCAACTGCAACAATTGGCGACTACGTGGCAGGCACAAATATATGAACAACTGATCTTTGAAACAACAAATGCTTTAATGGTATCCTGTAAGATCACTTTATTAGATTTATTTAAGATGTCTATATTTTCTAGAATACAAGATTTATGAACTTTAAACATTGATTATGGTCCAAATGAAAAAGGGGAACCAGGCTTTCATAGTCTTGATAACTCTTTTGAGGCTAAGATATGAAGTTTATTTTACCTCTGCCTTTGGATAGATTCCAACTTAGACACCATAGGATTGTAACAAATGGTGAACATGTATATTCATTCGTTCCTCATTCCCATGCCATTTTGCAATCTTTTGATGCTTCTATACTTTTGTCCTTTTTAAGTCCTCCCCGATTGCTTTCTTTCTGAAATTTGGTTCAGGATCCTCTATCCATAGTGTCCTTTTGTGTGAGAGATATTTTGATTTCAACTCATGGACGAAGAATAAATTTCAAGCAATCTTATTCAAACTGATTTTGTTCAGTATGTCTTTTGATATATGTTTTCTTCCTGGGATATTTTGACTCTTGTTAGCCTTTAGGCTTTCATTTGTGGTATGGGATCATTTAATTATTAAAACAAATTCTTACCCTGCTTCCTCTCCATGAGTCTTTTTCTATTAGACGCCTAGGTTAGTCTTTAGTGTGAAGTGAATGGAGCCTCAAAATAGTATTCAAGACTTTTTTTACCTTAGTTATTTTACAAGGATTAAACAAGACTTCAATGTGTTCATAATCTATTCAAATAATCTAATAATCTTCAAGGATCCTGAAGCATTATGTATGTGCAAATAGCAAGCAATATTTGGTGAAAGATTTTAGTTTATCCAGAACTCTGATGAACTCCAAAACCAAAAGTTGTGTGGGTTTATTGAAACATAAGGTAAAGCAAACCAAAATTTACAAGAAATTAAATCTTGATCAAGTAAAATGTAAATCAACTAGAACTGATCTAAGCAAAGCAAAAAAAAAAACAATCAAATAATTTATTTATGTACAAAGAACTCAAAAATCATTAAGAAAAATAAGGTTTGAGAACTAAACCATTTACTAGCAAGTTTTCTTCCCACCCCTGTAAATATTGCAATTTGTAAGTTGAGGGGCCTAACTTTTCTACAATCTAAAAAGGGCCTATCCACTATTGCTGAAACTTAGTGTGCTTTCCCTTCTCATCATGCGGGTGATCCCACTTAAGAACCAAATCACCTACTTCAAATTCCCTTTTCCCGGCTTTGTGCTTATCAAACCATCGCTTCACCATATCTTGTTGATGTTTAAACATCTCTCTTGCTTTGGATCTAGACTCCTCTAACTTTATCATATTATGGATTCAGATTTGCATAACTTCATTATCACTTCCTCTAAAGTCTTGGGCTAGTTTAGAGGATGGAAACAGAATATTAGGAGGCAAGATAGCTTCTTTCCCATAGACAAGAGTGTAGGGTGACACACCTAAGAGTTCTTGGGTGTGACTCTATCAGCCCAGAGTGCATTAGGCAAAGCTAGATGCCAACTCCTTTGATTTTCTATGACTGTTTTCTTCAAAATCCTAATGAGGTTTTTATTTGTAGATTCTACTAAGCCATTTCCTTGCGGATAGTAGCTAGAAGAATAGTGTAGCTTAATTGCCTTTTCATTTGCAAATGTAGTTAATTTAATAGGTGAAAAATATGAAGCATTATAAAAAACCAAGGAAATTAGAACCCCAAACCTAGTCATAATATGGTCTTGTAAAAAGTCCATAACTGCATCTTCATTCACTTTTCGTAATAGAATGGCTTCTACACATCTGGTGAAATAGTCTGTTGCTGTTAGGATGTACTTATGCGGAAATGAAGAATTTGGATTGATCTCTCTGATAATGTTAATCCCCCATTGTTAGAATGGTTCTGAAATAATCACTGGTTTCAAAGGTCTTGCTACCTTTGCTTGTCTCCCATTGCTCCTTTGGAAAGTATCACACTTCCTGACATGAGCCTGAGCATATTTAAACAAAGTCATCCAGTAATACCCAGCTCTTAAAATCTTGTGTGTTGTTGTCTATCCTGAGAAATGAACTCCAACAGGCCCATCATGTAGTTCTACCACAACCTTATTTGCATCTTCATGTTCCAAGCATCTAAGAAAAACTCCATCGTAGTTTTTTCTAAACAACACTCCATCAATAACCTGATATAAGGCTGATTTTAGACACAATTCTCTCCTTTACTTGGGACTCCAATGTTCCAGGAAATATCCTTCTTGAAGATAATGAATTAAATCTCTACACCAGGAGTCTAGAGCTGTGAATAAAGGACATACATCCACCATGTGTAATTCAGCTTCATTATCCCAATTGTTATCTTCATTTTCTTGACTCTCAGCCATCAATTTACAGAGCCCTTGTCCTTTATCTATGGTTGATGGTTTGAACTATAGATAATATTCTTGCAGGGTAGTTACCCAGTTATGTCTTCTTTCTCCCAACTCTTTTTGTACAAAAAGAGATCGTACTGCCGGGTATGGGACTATTACCTTGGTGCAGTTCTTAATTATATATGGCTTGAATTGCTTCACCACTTTAAAACTGCATAGGCTTACTTATCAACTATGGGATAGTTTAATTCAGCCCCTTCCAGACCAGTGCTCATAAATGATATGGGGTACTCATCTCCCCCTTCTTCTTTCTGTGTAAGCACGACTGCTAATGAATCATCTAAAGAAAAAGTGTACAAGATAAAATCCTTTTCAAAGTTGGGACTTTTAAGTGATGATGCATGAGCTATGAATGTCTTGATATTGTTAAATGCATCCTTCTCTGAATAAGTCCACTTGAATTGCACACTTTTCCTGACCATTTGTTATAAAGGTTTGACTATTTGAGCAAAGTCTAGCACAAACCTTCGCATGAAATTGATTGTCCCCATAAAAGACTGCATACCTTTTTTATTATGAGGGAAATTGATCTTTTTTATTGGTTTAATTCTCTCTGGTTCTATGGAGATCCCTTTTTTTGAAATAACATGACCCAAAAGCTTTCCTTCGATAACAATGAACACACATTTCTTAGGATTTAAAGAAATGCCATGTTTTCTACAACGTTCAAAAATTAGTTTCAGATGAAACGCATGTTCTTTTCTCTTCTTTGGAAATATCGTAACACCATCTAGATAGACCACAAGACTCCCTAATCAAACTGCGGAAAGCTATATCCATAGCCCTTTGGAAATTTGCTCTAGCCATAATGAGTCCAAAGGGAATTCTCCTATATGCAAAAGTCCCCCACTTGGTTCTAAAGATAGTATTGAGCCTATCTTCTTCTGCTACTAGTACTTGGTTATAGCTTGAGAATCCATCTAACAGAGAAAACAACTCAAATCCTGAGACCATTTGTAATATTTGTTCCATGGGTGGGACTTGGTAATTATATTTATTTGACGCACGGTTTAAATTCCTAAAATCTACACAAAGTATGATCTCTATAGACTTCTTTCGTACTGGTACCAAGCTTGATACCCATTCTGAATTTCTAACTTTGAATATGATCTTAGCATCCAGAAGATTTTTCACCTCACTTTGAATTAGGGGCTCTAGTTTGGAATGCATCTTTCTTAGAGGCTGCTGATAAGGTTTGAATCCAACTTTGATTGGAATAACATGTTGTATAATTATGGTGTCATAAGTTTTGAGGTTTTCGTAGGTCCAAGAAAATACATCTTTGTATTGTCTGAATAAACTAATGAATTTACTCTTCTCCCCGGGTGAACAACACTTTCCCAAATTCACATATTTGGGTTCAGCCTCTGTCCCTAGATTTATCAGCTCGAATTGTAAAGACGAGTTGTATGTCTTGGCGTTTGCTAGTTTCCTGAACTTGTTTTCTAGATCAAACATCTGTTCCAGAGTTTTGACTCCTTTGGGAATGAAATTTCCATTATGGACGCTTGCTTGATTTTCCTCGTCATCTATTATGGATCCTTTAAATGTATCATCATTCATTAAACATTCCAATATTTGTTGATCATCATCAACACCCTCAGAGTGGTGATGTTATCTGGAACAGAAGGCCTAAAAAGAAATTCAATTGAGCATTTGTTATGTGTAGGTACCAGCCTTGCAGCTGAAGTAGCTAACAAGTCAGCTGCTACATTTTTTACTCAAGGAATTGAAGAAATATTAAATGCCTAAAAAATTTGTTAATAAATCCCAAACTTCATTTTGGTAAGACTTCAAATGTGGTGATATGCAATTAATTTTTTTTCAAACTTGTTCAACAATGATTTCAGAATCTCCATACACTTTGATTTTTTAGTTTTAATTCCATTTCTTTTTTTAGTCCCTGAACTAATGCTTTGTATTCAAATGTGTTATTTGTACATTCAAATTCTAATCTACATGAAAGAAAATATTTATTTTTCTTTGGATCGACTAGGACACAGCCACCTCCTAATCCTTCCAAGCTTTTGGAACCACCAAAATAAAGAATCCAAAAACTTTCTACTCCTACTGAATTTTAACTACTAACTACATCTGAGACTAAATCTACTACATTACAATCAATCTTATCAGCCTGTGAAAAATGAAGGAGATCAGGCTGGATATCTGATATGTTACTCGCTTCTTCAACTTGGTAATTTTCTGGCTCCAGCTCAAGAAAATAGTTTCCCAACACAGAATTGACTAGTTCATTATTTCCTTCCAACTGAGCTACATTGTACTGCATTTGAGGTTCCCTTAACACCTTTATTTGGTTTTGACAACCTTTATAAGATAACCAGACATGTGACCAATCTGATGCAAAATATGCCTCCAATTTTGTTGCCCAATCTTGACTCAAAACCAAACCATAGGCATTTGGGATATCTGCTATAACAATGTCTATATACTGACAGACCCTCTCATCTATTGATAAACGGATCAGGACATCTTCCATTTCTCCTATCACTTAACTGCAGTCCTATCCAATTGGATAGCTTGACCTATAGTTGGCTTAGGTTGACCATTTATTTGCTTGCAAACTGAAAGTGGCATGAAATTTACCGATGCTCTAGAGTCCACGAAACAATTATGCATGTTGTAATTGAAAATTTCAAAAGTTTAGGTGGAATGCTGGAGTTCTATATTTAGACTTTCCTCCTAAACTTGCTTCACCAATCTCTTCATCAGCTTGGTTATCATTCTGGGGTTCCTTAATAGGTGTTTCAAGTGCTTTTAACAGCTTTTATTTTTGTTGGGGTAGATTGCACATTTCAAACAAGGAGATATTTGCTTTAGCTTTTTTAATATCTTCTACAATGTCATATCCCATTTTATGCTCTGTAGAATTCTTCTTGAGATTATCAACTTTATTTTCGGTAGACTTTACAGGCATATTGACTTTCTTGGGACTCTATCTTGAGATGACAAACTGAGGTATGGTAACAGTTGGAGTATTATTCTTTATTTTCCTCATGTTCTCCTGAAGTTTCTTAATCTTGGGAAGTATCATGTTATCTTTTTTTAATGAATTCTGACTCCTTGTTATAACATTTGTCTCTGGTATTTCTTCTTCCTCAGTGAGATATTCATCCTCTACATTGAACATGGAAACACAATCCCATAAAACCAAAGTGTCTTCTTCTTAGGTTTCTCTTCGTTCATGAATTTTCTCTTTCTCATCCACAGTTTCCATTAAATTAGAATCCAATAATTGGTTCATCACTAAGGTCATAGAATTTATCCACTGAAGGAAATTTTTTTCAGAGTGAGGATACTAATGGAATGTACAAAAATTGTCCATTCCCACATCTATCAAATTCATGGCCGAGGGACTATGTGAGGGTGGCTTGGGCTGACCATTATCATCTCTCTTTTTATAATAAGGTTTGTATTGTTTATGGGCCTCCTTCTCCTTTTCCAAATCAATTACTCTATTTGACAATTTCTGCATCACTTTTACCACCCCATCTAACTCTTGTGACTACTCATGTTTAGGTTTAGTCAATAATAGAGGCTTTATGTTCCCATAAGTTTTCTCTTCTGACTGCACAGGATACTCTCCATTTCGGCCTCCACCTTCTCAGCTTCTTCATAAGTATCTACTAAGGTGGTCCTAGCCAATCTTTTTACAAACATGGCTAGATCAGGCCCAAGAGCTGAGGTGTAATACTTTATTAGGGTGTTCTCAGTAGGTTTATCATCTGCATCAAATTTATTTAGGTAGGTAGCAAACCTCTGAGTGAAATTATGTACCCTTTCCTTCTTTTCGTTCTTTAGGGAAATTAATCCTTTCATTAAAGCGGCGTGAGTTTTCTGAATTCCATATTTGTTTCTAAACAACCTCTCAAAGGTATTTGAATTTGTAATTGAATTTTCCTGCAGGTGAAAGTACCATGAGGTTGTTTTTCCCTTAAGAGTATGCATGAACAATCTACAGACTACACCTTCATGTTCTGCTGCTTGTAATCCTTCTAAATCCAGATAAAAACTATGCAAATTATCATCCACAACAATTCCTTCATTTGGTTCAAATTTGAGCAGTGACTTGTCAAAATTATGAGGCATAGCATGCAATGTAGGGGTCAGGTCTAAAGGAGATCTAGCCCTCCAAGCAGGTGGTGGAGGTCACTGATTTGCATTCACCTTGGCCATGATTCTGAGTGGAAATTGAGGAGGAGACTAGACAAGGGTTTGAAAAGGAGAATGGTGAGGGAAATATGGTCCCAACTGATTCATAGGTTGGAAAACTTCTTACAAGGCTATTTCTACCAGTTCTTTAAGGTCTTCCACTAACACTGAATCCTCCAAGTGCAGATGATCCTTATTACAAAACTATCTTCTAGGTAAAGAAGGAATTATGGGTAACCCTCCAATCTTCTTTGCATACACCCTGGTAATTCTCCTTAAATCCTCAACCACCTCGTTATCAATGGGATAGAGATACTCCATGCCCTTTTCTTCAGGAGTAGGTATTTGAGGAATACTGGTCTCAAAACTGTCAACGATGGGGAATTCTCGAGAAAAAAAATTTCCTCGGCCAACCATGCACTGGAGGCCCTCCTTATAGCTCCAAAATGTTTGAGGCCTGGAAAATCTAAGGAAACAACAGTAGGGATTCTCCCCAATAAGCGTTTCCAGTTCGCTCGTTATTGTTTGATATGGGGAATTTGTCCGGTTTGTGGTCTGGCTACCGTAGGTCAAGTAACGGTTAAAGCTTATTTTATCGGTTGCATCCCAGTCCACCGTTTATGTGTATATTTTAGTTTTATATTTATGTATGATATGAAAGTGCCTAATTAAGTGCAATCGATAAATATAACGAAGAGTTTCACAATGTGATGCGCATGTTCTTACCTCTCATCTTACCTCTTTCACTTCTAAATCATAAACAAAGAACAACTTATACTAATTCTAACTAATTCTATCTAACCTATCCCTAGGGAGCAATATTGGAATTAATGATGAGTAATGTACTGTAAATCATGCATTTAGATTATTACAAATAGTTGTTCATTTTTAAGAATACATGAATATAAGTAGAAAGATAAACAAAGAGATATCTCATTGTCAATTAAAACATTCATTACTCAGATATGTTGTAGAAGTTTCATAGAAAAAAATAGGCAAACATTCATAGCATGAAATAATTTGTAAGTTAGAACGATCTCACAGTTCATAGAAAAAGTTGAAATAGAAGTAATTCACATTCAACCAGTATATGGAAAGCATTTGAGACTCCACAGTGCCTTCTCCAACAGAAAATATATACCCTTTATTATAAGAGGAAGTAGTTCTTCTTACAATAACATTTCAAAAATATAGCATGAAAAAAGGTCCTTTCATACATCTAATTCACCTCTATTTATACAAACAAAAACCTTTGAGTTGCCCCTTTAGCCCTTTGGGTTTCCCTTGACTCTTACTTTACAAATAATTTTCTTCTAGTGCATGCACTTAGAAAAAATATAAATACAAAATATTACATAATTTATCAATCTTTTGAATAACCCAACTAAGTGGTCCCAGCCAGATAGTTTATGAATTTCTTCCAAATATTTGCATCTGTTGTTATAGTCTCAAAACTAGAGGGCTCTAGGAATCTGATAGTGATCTCATGTTTAGCAAATTGAGATTTTATATTTTCCACTCTGGCTGGAATCAAATGAAGTTGGTCTTCCAATAAATGACTGCTCACTGCTGCATGTGCTATTGTAGTTTTCAGCACCTTCTTATCCAAACCTTTGACCAGATGAATAACTTGTTTATCCTCTTTCCATCTTAACTACAATTGCTTCAAAAATCCTTCATGGCTAGGAAATTCTTCTAACCTTCTCTTAGCATATGTCTGACAACGATTGTAAGTTATGAGAAATTTTCTACAAAATTCTGCACAAACACTTTTTGTCCCGCAGACTTCCTTTACCAATTCCTCTGTTGCTTTACTCCCGAATTCAATTAGTTCATACTATAGCTTGACTGTCTCTAAGTCCTTGATGGGTGCATCAGCTGGAGGTTCCTTGGTCATTTCCAACCAAGTCATACGTCCTTGTATAATTTCCAGGATATCCTAGATCTTGTCTAAAAAGTAAGAAGTTGTACTCACAATTTCTTCCAGCCTTATCTCTAGTTGCTGAACTTTCAACATCTCCTCTGCCATTTGGAGATGGATCTGATGAATTTTACTTCTAAGTGTGAGAGCATGCTTCTTCAATGGCTCAATATCTATTTTTTGTTCATTAGCTGCTTTTAATGAAACTTCCTGTGAAGCTTTCTGGATCTCCAATGCTAGTACTTGAGTTTTGTAATGCTTGGCTTTCCCCTTAGCGGTAGTCTTTTGCATCTCTAGTTATGCCACTTTATTCTCTATACTTCCTTTCTCTTTACTCAATTCTTCAATTGATGATTTCAGACTGTCTCATTCTGCTTCTAAGATCTGATGTCTTTGTTGAAGTATTTCAAACTCTGACAAGGTGGCCTTGGACTCTCTATCAATACCGCTTGCTAATAATACCAAAGCATCCTTATCTGACTGTAAGGTTTGGAATTATTCCTTGGACTCCTCAATCTCACTAATCATGTCTTTGTACTTTCTCTTTAGACTTTAAATTTCATCTCTTTCCATTTCCAAGGTTTCTTTCAATTGAGTAATCTTCTTGTGGGATTGTTCTAAATACGTCATATTTCTATCAACATTGTCTTCAGTAGCGAGGGTTGTGGCTACACCATCCCTTGCCATTAATCTCATATATTTATCAGTACCATGAACCACTATCTTTTCAGTTACCATAACTCCAATCTTGCCTCCAGTGTTCACCTTCTTCTTCGTTCTCCTAACAATTCTCTTTTTAGCTTTGTCATAGAAAATAGTATTCATATTAGGCACTTCATATTCTTTCGTTGGAATAAAAGGGATTAACTCAATTCCCGATGCTGAAACTGGATTCCCTCCCACTATGCTACTGGATGGAAAAGAGGGTAATACTAGATCAACATAATACTGAGTCTGCTCTGTATTTGCATAGTCTTGTTCCTCTTGTTCCTTTTGTCGTAACTCCTAAGCTATTTTTTCTACATGCTCCTTTTCTTTATCAGCTGCTTCTAATCTTAACCTCTCATTTTCTTTCTTCTTTCTCTGTACTTCTTCTTCTTCTTTTATTTTCTCTACTTCTTTTGTTCTTTTCTCGGCCTCTTTCGTTGCTTTTCTTTTTTCTTCTTTTTCTTCTCTCAACAACTCTTCTCCTTATTGGGATAATCTGTGTGCCTCCTCTTGTCTTTTCTTGGTAGCCTTTGTTGGGCTCTGATCTACCAATGTGAATCAGAACTTAAATTTAAATCAATCCGGGTTAGTAAGCTTCGAGACACATCCAAGTTTTAGGACTTAGGGCTAGACTTATCTGGAATCTAGTTGACTGTAAATTAAATCTACTGACAGATGAAAAATACTGCAACTTACAGATACAAAAATCCTTTTACAGGGATGACTTCATTTGTTTCTTGTCAGGTACATAGCAATCTATTTATGAAAACAATCCTATTGATAAAAGAACTGAGGTAAAAAGCAATTAAATAACATCTATAACTCTAAGATACAGAATACAGGGTTCTACCAGCGCTGATTGAACAATTACCAATTAAATTCTCTTACAAGACAGTGTTCATAATTTATAATTGTCATTTACCACTTCACCATTGAATAAACATCAATATATAGTATTCAGAATATCGTGGTCTAAACCATCAATGCTTCCAGTATTTTAACCAGTAGAAGGACAGAGTTTATTAAACAATGCAAGTGATAAACAACACATGTGAATCGTAGCTTGAATCATAAAATGAAGGAACAGAGCAGTAATAAAATTGATCAAAAAATTAGTTGGGTTTGTTCTGCAATGATAAATTAAAAACTACAGAGTTTAACACATACCAATAGCACGATTTAATTAACTTTCATCAACATGAAATCGCTGCAATCACCCAAATCGCTACACCAGCAAGTAAAAGTGTGTGAACTCAACAATGGGGGGCCTCCAAAGCCTTGCTCCACACACAGTTAAATATTTACAGAACTAAAACTCTGAATATATTCACCATCAATTTGATTACACATTAATGAAACCACGTAGTTCAGAAGCAAATGCGTTCTTCCCAAAATCGTGATAGTTCTTCATTGTTTTGTGAAGGATTTATAAAAATTTGAAATAAAACTGGAAATGCTATAATTCTGCAACTAATTAATGAACATAGCTAACGAGATCCTCATCAGAATCGTGAAACTCCACAAAATCAAAACTGTTCCTTCTTTTGTGCTGGATGTAGAACAGGTGGCCGCCCTTGACTGAAGTTGACTTGATATCTGTAAAGGCCACATCACCTAACCGTTGAATGTTCATCCATCTGTGGACACTAAGTATCCATTCTCTATCTTCCATTTCCCTCCTAGCTGTCCTGCAAATGCTCAATCTTGGAGATAATACGGGAAGTTAGTACATCCCGTAATCTACATAAAAATCCTAGTTAAAATGCTTAAAAAGTCTAAAAACTCAATTTATTAGCAAGCAATGACATTATACCTCTTTAACCAAGGTTCATAGGTGAACTTTAAAGCTTTTCTACTCAATATGGAGGTTTTATGAAAGGAAATGAAAGATATCTAAGAGGCAAAAAGGGGTCAAAATGGTGCCCAACATCTCTCCCAAGAGGAAACTGCTGCATGTCCTCATGCCAAAAATTCTTGACCTTGTTCAAAACCAAAATTGTACTGCTGATCATCTGCTTCTAGTCTTCTGTCTGTGATGATGCATCTGTTGATGCCCGAGATGCATAGAGGATCCTCAACCTTTCATACTTAGCCTTGTAAGCCTTCCTTTGCTTGTACCATCTATATGCTTGTTTAGTGATGCGTGTTCTCTGAACCTTCAGCTTCCAATTGACTTCTCTTAACTTCTCATTCTTTTGTTCAAGTTCCTTCAGCTCAAGTTTCAATCTCTTGATCTCCTTACTATTTTTGGAAGCTTTCTTTTTCTTCATTTTTATTGGAAGCTGCTCAGAATTTGCATCCATGGCTAATTCTTCATACTCTGGTGCTGAATATTCTTTTTCCTTTTCCATAACCTACTGTTCTAAGAAAAGAGAACTTGAACCTTTGGGTAATTCCTATTTTAATTGCTTTCCTTTTTCTTTCTCTTGCTGGTCTAGGAAGAGGTTGATCTTCTTTGTTTGCTTGATCACCTCATCAGGATCTAGGGTATCTTGTCCTTCTTCAACTGCTGGATCTTCTCCTGGGCTCTCCAAGGTCTGTATATGTTCTTCATCTTCTAATGCTGATTGACTTTGAGCTTGCCTGTATTTTCTTGACTTCCTCTGGTAGGTGGTAAACATCTGATCTTATTTTTGATGTTGTTTTTCTTTTCTCTTCACACTTCTAGTTTGTATCCTTCTTTGAGGTTGTTTTGAACTTGCTGCCTCAGAGTTGTCTTCATCATCAGTTATTAGCAACACTTCTTTCTTTTTCTTCTTCCCCTTTGGAGGTTTTGAGCTTGTTGCCTCAGGGTATGTTATCATTAACAGTTCATCTTCCTTTGAACCTTCTTCAAGTAACTCTTCCTGCTCTTCAAATTGATTATGAACTAGAAATCCTGACCATGTCAAATTCTGTCTTTGTAATTCATGCTGGATGATAATTTTAATAAGTCCACAATGAAACAGGCTTGTCATCTTGTCTTTTGGACGCCTTTGGACAGCCTTAGCCATCTTAGTTAGACTTTGTAGAAGGAAATAAGGCATATTAATTTCACATTCACCCTTTAAATGTTGTAGCAGCTTGATGTGATAAAGGTAAACAATGCTAAATATGCCTTCACAAGTAATAAATTTATGAATAATGTAAACTATTTCATCCCATGGATGAACTAGCCAGCTTCTTGGTATCCCTTTTTTCCAATTGACTGATCCTGCCCTAGACCTGCATAAAAATGGCATCCATGCTTTCTCTTTAAACTGTTTAGTCTTGAAAAACCTTTCCCCTTGCTGTGGTAGACCAATAACTTGAGCTAGGATGTATTATGACAGTCTAAATTGCAAGTTCCCCACTCTAACTCTTTCTCCATCAAAGGCTTCAGCAAAAGCTAAACTAGCCTTCTCATTATGCCCATTAAATTTTCCAAAGAAATTTACCCACTGCTTATTTTCAAATATCTCAAGGCAACTTTCATGAATATCATTGGGATTAAATGTTGTTGGTTCCAATCTAGCTGACATTTTGTATTTAAATTGAAAACAGGAACCTTTCAACCTTTAATTCATCCTTTGTCTTCCCATCTCCTCAACAATACTTTGTAATTGTGAAATTTCTGTTTGTATTAAACAGAGTATTCAGCAAGGAAAAGGGTTTTAAGCTTTACCTCTTCTTTGGTGTAATTATTTACTTCCTCCTGCACGATTTCCGTAGAGATTGGATCATTCACTGCGTCCCTCACACTGACTGTCTTTCCTCCTGCGCGATTCCTTTAGCAAATGGTGCATTCATACCTCCTGTAACTCTCGGCTTCCTTCTCAATGTCGATTGTCTCCAGCAAATAATGTATTCACACTCACGGCCCCTTCTTACTGTCAAATATCTCCATACAGCAGTCGATTTTGCAGAGAATAACAACTGGATTTGGTCTTCAAGGAAAATAACCAAATCGTGGTTTCATATTTTACCAATACATAATGCAGAAATTGAGTTTTACTTACATGCTGTCATGGGGCATCATTCCACGTTTTCCTTCGTCATTTCATTATATGCCATTTTCCATCTAATTATTTACTTAGGAAAGGAAATAAAAGTAAGGTTTTGATAAACATTTTAATCTCTTTATATTCCCAATGCACAAATTGCAATATATACTTCAGTTTCGTTGTATACTCAATGTTAGTAAACAGGCTATAATAAAAGAACTTTTCTTTTCTCTTAAAATAAACCTTCTTTCCTAAAACTGTGCTGAAGATATATATATGTCTTGTTTTCTTCCTCAAATTACCTAATGCATGATGCACTATATACATATATCAAAGAGACCTTTGAAATTCCTTTATGTCAATGTTTCACTTTTTGCTGAGAAGGAGGCCCTGTTTGTATTTAAATCCAATTGAAATTCTGCCTGTAGAAAGTAGTATATATCCTATAGAGTGCAATATATGTCCTGTAAAATGCAGTATATATCCTGTAGAGTCCAGTATAGATGTTGGCCATTTAAAATTTCCCCTGGGTTTGATCCTGACAACCATCCTGACCCCTAAGCTAAAAAATGAAGTATTGGCAGAGATAAAAAATGAATTGCTGACAGAGACTAATGGAAGGCAAGTAAGGTACTGGCAGAGACTTATCAGAATAATGGAAATAATAGGCAGTCAAGTTTTGCAATAATTGGTAATATGTCATCACTTAAAAACAAAAAGAATTCTGAAACTTTTTAAACATAAAAACTATAGATTCTTACAGACTTGCTTAATGTTCCTGTATGATGAACTTGTTGCTTATTTGAAGTTAGTTTGTATTCTGATTGTCCTTTTGATGTCTTATGTCTGCTGCTATCTCAAATTCCTTTAGCTTCACTGAAAGTCAGGTCTCTTTGTAGATCTCTTCTGCCTTACTAAAAGTCAGGTCCCTCTGCCTTTAAAAATCTCTTATATTGCTGGTAATCAGGTCTAGTAATCAGGTCCCTTCTGCTGATGAAAAATCACAATCCTCTACATAAGAAAAAGACTTGGAGGGTTCTAAAGAAGCATGAAAATGTGTATCCCCCTCACAGGCCTGCCTTTTGACTTGTCCTCAAGTCAAAGAAGATCTTCATTATTTGGAAAACAAAACAGGAAATTGGAAAAAAATATTTTTGTGAATTTTCAATGGCCAGGCAAGCCTGGTTTTCCACAGAAAATTCAAGTTTATATTGTGCCAGTAAACTGGTTTTCACAACTAAATTTTTTTTTTTTTCTTTTTATTTTTATTTTTAATTTTTTTTATTTACTTGCTGTATCAGATCAGCTAAGGAGCAAGTGAAGGAAAAACACTGATGTGTCTATCCAGCACTTGCATTTCCTTTTGATGTGAAAGCTGTTGTATAAAATCTGCCTTATTGATAGGTTTATTGTACAGCTTGAGCCGGTGGCCATTGACCACAAATTGACATGCTTCATCATCTATGGTTTGAAGTTTAACTGAACCATTGTCATAGACATCAACAATCTCATATGTACCAAGCCAATGAGTAGTGAATTTGGCTTTGAAATCTTTAAATTTTGAGTCAAATAATAATGCCCAATCACCAATATGAAATTGCTTATTTTTGATAAATTTGTCATGCCATTGAGCTCACTGCTGTTGGAACAGAATATTGTGTTCTATGGCAGCATGTCTTATCTCATCTAGCTGGTTCAACTGAAGTATTCTTTCTTGCTGAGCCTCAGAAAGATCCATGCCCAAATCT
>LPNX010031441.1:94373-164412 GCA_001517045.1 Pseudotsuga menziesii
CCGTACATACCAAAATATACTTCTCCCCTTGTGATGGTGGATTAATTGGACCAATGAAGTTAAGGGCCCACTTTTCAAATGGTTCAATGAGGATTTGGAGATGGAGTGGCATTTCATCAGACTGGACTAGACGTCCCATCCGTTGACAAGTATCACAACTTCTAACATACCGCTTAGCATCCTTGAAGATAGTAGGCCAATAATACCCCAGATTGAGTATCTTGTATGCTGTCCTTTTATCTGCAAAATGACCACCACACGGTTCGTCATGTCATGCCTTTAAAATATCTAAGATTTCATCCTGTCGTACACATCTTCTTATAATTAGGTCATATCCTGTGTAAAAGAGGTCACCATTAACCCATATATGCCTAGCACTTTGTTTAATTATATTTTTCTTTTCTTTAGATTTCAGAGATGGTGGTAATTGTCCTGATGATAAGTAATTAGAAATGTCAACATACCAAGGAGTGATAACAGAAATTACAAACAGGTGTTCATCAGGAAAACTATCAGAAACAGGAATAATCTCACCAGTATTGTGTAAACGAGACAGGAAGTCTGCCACTTGATTTTCTCGTCCAGGTCGATCTAGAACAGTGATGTTGAATTCCTGCATTAATAATAACCATCTAGTAATTCGACCATTAGTGATAGACTTGTTCATTAAATACCATAAGGCTGAATGATCTGTATGGACAAAAATTTCATAACGAGTTATGTAATGACGAAACTTATTTACAGCATGAACCATGGCCAACATTTCCTTTTCAGTCACTGTATAGTTTAACTCTGCAGGTGTCAGATTTTTACTTATAAAATATATTGCATAGGTCAAAGTATGTTCTTTCTGGCCTAATGAAGCCCCTATGGCAGTAGCAGAGGCATCAGTAAAAATATGAAAAGGTAATACCCAATTTGGTCCCCTTAAAATGGGTGTAGTTGAGAGTTTCTCCTTTAGTGTCTGAAATGCAGATTGACAATCAGTATCCCAATTAAAATTCACATCTTTAGAAAGCAATTTGAATAATGGCAGAGCTATCTTACTGAAATTTGCAATAAATCTACGATAATAGCCTGCATACCCTAAAAAGCTTCTTACATATGTTTGAGTTGTTGGTTCCGATAAATTTTCAATTATTTGAATTTTAGCAGGATCGAATTTTATACCAGATGCAGAAATGTGATGTCCTAAAACTATACCTTCAGTCATCATCATAAAAAAAATTTCATTACTGAGGGAAAGGTTTGAGTCAACACATCTTTTTAGAATTTTCTCCAGGTTTGCCAAAGAATCTTCAAAATTACTTCCATAAACAGAAAAATCATCCATGTAAATCTCAACACACTCATGAATTAAATCGGCAAAGATGGCCAGGACCGCCCTCTGAAAGGTAGCTGGGGCATTACATAAGCCAAAAGGTAAAACCTTGTAGGCATAGGTGCCCCAGGGACATATAAAGGTGGTTTTGTCCTGGTCTTCTGTTGCAATACTGATTTGATTATAACCACTGAAACCATCTAAAAATGAAAAGTATTCTTTGCCAGCTAGGGTATCCAATACCTAATCAATGAAAGGCAATGGGAAGTAGTCTTTTAATGTTTCCTTATTTAATTCCCTGTAATCCACACATATGCGCCATTTACCATTCTTTTTAGGAACAACAACCAAGGGGGAAACCCATTGGCTATCAGAAATGGGGTAGATAAACCCTACTTTTAACAACTTTTGCAGCTCTTCCTTTACTATTTCTTTTAATATAGGGTTCATTCTGCGTTGTGGTTGTCTAAGAGGCCTAATATTATCATCTGTATAAATGTGGTGAGTGCATGTCTCGTGATGAATACCAAGCATATCAGTGTACTCCCAAGCAAATGCATGTGAATGTTTATTCAGTAAATTAATCAATTGTTCTTCTTGTGTTGTAGTAAGATGTGCACTTATATTCAAACTTTTGCCTGGACTGATTTCAATTGTATTACTTTGAGTATCTGTGATTGAATGAACATTGAGAATATCATGAAGTGTTATTGCTAGAGAATGTATTGTACAATTTTCCTGAAAATTATAACCCTGTTGAGGCATGGAAATTCGCAGGCGGCAACAGTAAGGGATTCTCCCCAATCAGCGTTCCCAACTAGCCCGCTGACTGTTTGGTATAGGGAATCCGTCCGGTTTACGGTCCGGTTACCGTAGGTCAAAGTAACAATAAGGATTTACCGGTTGCGGCCCGGTCCAGCGGAATTTGTATTTTGACTTAAGGTATGCAATGCATGTGCCTATGTTAACCATGCAGGGTGATAAAGATGCAAGGAACTACACAATGTGCTGTGCAGGTTCTTACCTCTCGTCTTATGTTCACAACATCTGAACCACATATGCAACTAAGAAGTAAGATGACTAACTATCTAAACTACATAACTATCTATCCCCGAGGAGCTAGAAAATGATTATTTGTGAGTAATGTACTACTTTCATGCATGATAAACAAAATTACAGATAGCTGATATTTACGTTTACAACACATGAGAAAGAAAATATTCTAACAACCAGATAGCCAATTGTTATATAAAAAAAACACATACATTACTCTGAGTGAAATTTCCATAAATAAAATCAGAAATTATTCAACCAGACATAGGTCATAAAGTTAGAACAATCTCACGATTCATAGACATAAGCTGAAAAATAAAGTAATTCATCTTTCTGCCGTCCATGGTACAGCATTTGGAACACTTCACAGTTCTTTCTCCAACAGGCAAACCAAAAATCTTTATTGTAAAATGAAGTAGTTCTTCTTACAATAAGTCCTCCAGTCTCACTGGGAAAAAGCCCTTTCTTCTGTCTATTTTCCCTAGTTTTATACAAAAAGCAAAATTGGTTGGGTTGCCCAAAGTGACCTTTGGGCTCCCCAACGTTTCAATTTCCCACAACCTTTTACAAAATATTAAATTATACAAAAATTTGATCGGTCCTTCTCATGAGGAGGGTCCCGCTTGGTATTCCAAGAACTTTCTCCATGCTGCTGCTTTAGCAGCGAGACTCTCAAACGAGTTGGGTTCCAGGAACTGAATGTTCAGCTCGAATTTGTCAGCTTGCTTCCAAATGGCTTCAATTCTGGACGTGTTCAAACGTACCTGTTCCTCCAAGAGCTGTACACTAATGGCTGTGTGGCCTATTTCATTCCTGAGCATTTGTTCATCAATAGCTCTGATGCATTGCACTTTGGCCTCCTCATCTTGTTGCCTTTTCTGCAACATTTCTGCAAATGCATCATGAGTTGGGAACTCGTGCAATCTCTGCTCAGCTTCTGCCTGACAACGATTGTATGCGACCAGGGCTCTTTTGAAGAATTCTGCGCATGCTCCCTTCGTTTTCTTGACATTCTTTTGAAAATATTCTGCAGTGTTGACGGCAAATTCTATCAAGTCATGGTCCCGCTTCAAAGCTTGTTTATCTTTGACTACTAGCGTAGCTGGGACTTATTTGTCATCTTCCATCCTGGTTATTCTTGAAGTCAGTACTTCAAGTATGTCTTGCGATCTGTCCACAAAATAAGAAGTTGTGTCTAAAATTTCGTCCAGTCTGCCATCAATCTGGAGGACCTGACATCTTTCCTCCTCTAGAGCAGTCTGTAGGTGCAGTACCTTAGCTTTCTGAGCCAAGATGTGATCTTTAACTGGCTGCAGATTGACCTGCTGTGCCTTTGCTGCTTCCAGTTGCTTTTCCAGATCCTTAATGCTCAAGGTATTGGATTCATATATGATCTTTTGCCGCTCTATCAGGTCTTCTATCTTTACCCTCAGCTGCTTCTTTTGATCCTTTAAATTTTGAATCTCCTGTTGTGATTTACCCAGGGCTTCTTGTGTTGTTTCTTTCACCTGGACTTCTTGCTGAATGGCGTGGATTTCTCTCTTCGTGGCTTCCATTTCCTTAAGCACATGCTCATATTTTCTTTTCAGCCTATTTCCTTCCTCTCTTTCCCTTCTCAGGGCGTCTTTAAGCTGAGAGGAATTTTTCTTGGTTGAATCTATCTCCTTCATCATTCGATCTACATTATCCTCCGTAGCGTCTATTGCTGCCCTGCCAGCCCTTATGACAAACCTTGGATCTTTATCTGTCCCGACCATCACAGCTTTATTTGTTATCATTGTACTAGTCATTCCTTCGGCCTCTATCTTCTGCTCAGTTCTCCTCCTAATTATTTTGGTAGCCCTGTCATAGTATACTGTGCTGAAATCAGGGACTTCCTCCCCCTTTTTCTGTGCAAAGGGTACTAACTGAAACATGGGGGTTGTAGGAGTGATAGTAGTGGGCACTTGCAGGATCTACACCTCAGGGTTCTCCTCACCTTGACTTTGTTCTGGTGGTGTTTCAGAAGCTGATTGTTGTATCAATTCTATCTTCTCAGCTTCCTCTGGGCTTCCTCGGCTTCCTCAGCTACTTGCTTAGCAGCTTCCTCTACTTCTCTTGCTGTTTCCTTTACTCGTTCAGCTGCATCCTAGGCAGCTTTCCTCTTTTCTTCCTCTCCTTTCCAAAGCCATTTTGTAGCCTCCTCTTCTAATCTCTGAGCCTCCTCTCTTATTCTTCCGGCTGTTTCTTCCGCCTTAGCCTGTTCATCCTTCTCTTGTTCAGATCCTTCCCCACCTTTGGTGGAGTGCTTTGGTTTGAACCTTTTATTGAGTGCTGTCATATTCGGGGCTCTTCTGAACACGGATTCATCATTGTCGAAATGATGGGTGTACTCATAAAAAACCTTGTGCTTTCTGCAATGCTCAACCATTCTTTCATGAGTGTCATTTCTCCTGAAGGTCATCTCCCCAAAATGGAACTTCTGTAGTTCCTCTATAAATTCTGGAGCTTGTTTCACATTGGCGAAACTGTAGCTGCCTAACTTAAATGGTAAGGGTGGATAGACAGCCTTCTTCTTCTGAAATAAGTAATGACCAACTCCGTCAATAAACACCTGTCTAACAGCCTCCTTATGGATGATATAATCTGTTGCATACTTGGGCAGCAGATAAGGTGTCTTTGACCCACCAAACATTCTCAGATACATTCCGTTCTCTATCAAGAAATAATCACCGTATTCCTCTATTACCTGCATGGCTTCTGCAGACATGCAGTCACATTCCTTTCGGAAGACAAGAGTGTGCAGAGGCATGATAAAATGCTCACAAATTTCTCGGTAGTAACTATGGTATTGATGAGCCCCCAGTAGCTTAAAGGCTGCATACACGGGCATTCTGTCCCTGTCCCAAACACATTTGAGCCCGGGGAAGGGCTGGTGGCATATTATACAGTCAATCAGGATCGAGCTCATATAAAATTCGGATTTTTTCTGTTGTACTCCTCCTTTTGCTGCAGCTATACAAGAAGATAGACTACTAGATACCAGGTTGGACCAGTTGAAGATGGTTCCTTCTGTGGCCACATAGAAAATTAGGGGTATCCATTCGAATTTGAATAATCTACCATTGGCCCTCCCGAAGATCCTATTCAGCATTAGAGCTATGAATTTGTAAGGGGCTCTAAGGGTGGCTGTGTCATAATCTTCAGTAGCTCTATGTCTATAGAGATTCCCTGGTAATAGCATTCTCCTCATGGTTTCTATCAAATCCATCCTAAGATTGTCCAACCACTCATTGGACAAGAAAACTTGAGGCTCAGGCAAGTGGTAAGCTAAGGCCACATATCCAGGGCTAAAGGAAGAATAGCCCTGACCTTCAACATTACAGATAAGCATTGAACCATGGTTTGTGTGTGGCAGGATCCACCTCATCAACTCAGAACATGGAAACATTTTTGGCCTGGTGGAAACCTTCATAATTGCAGATTTTTCTATGTTTGCGTAGATGTGTTCCTCCTCCAGGCCCATATCTGGAACTTCCCTACGGGAAATCAGCCTGTGTATGTCTCCCCACTTATACTCAGGGTCCACCCCTGTGACACACTGTGTATCCTCATATATGTACTTAGTTGGTAGGTCGGCCTCTATTGCTGTTTGTTCTTCTACCATAGGGGCCTTCTTTTTCTGTCTTCTGGACATTTTGAAATCTTCCTGCAATGTAAAACATCATTATATTAAGCCTTTCAAATTTGTGAACAGTAAGAAGCAGTTTATTCTTTCTCCATTGTCTATGTGACTATAATGATACCAGATATAGGCTCTTCAAATTGAAGGATTTGAACTAGTCATGCAATCTATGTAGCTGTGCTATTGTCTTACATCAATGTGTAAGTAAGAAAGCAACCCTCACATGCATACACAACCAATCTATACACTGACTATCTGAAATTATCAGCACAACTCAAACCATTTTTGCAATATAACGAGCCAGGTCCTAATGCTGCGGGATTAAAACTAGCATTATTCATCCCATGGCCTATTATCAACATTACATGATTTCATAGGATGCCATTTTAAATAAATGATATGCAGTGCAAATGCATAACTCTCAAATGCAGGGCACATGACTAAAAAAAAGAATAAAATCCGAATTCGACATGGTTCTACGGTAAAAGCTCATGTTATTCGCGGGTGGAGATTTACATAGTTGCGACTATACTGCGGGAATCCGAAACAAATCTTCACACAGGGGAACCCCACCAGCGCCATTACTCATTCTACCCCTGAGACTTTGAATAATGACCGTGGCACGGCCCTAGGGTTTCACGGTGGCCGGCAATGGCGAATTGCGCGGCGCGGAGGCTAATGTTAGGGCTCGAGGAACAGGGAATCAAACAGCCGGGCATCTATCATGAAACAATCGGTGAAAACCCCATCCACAATGTTTAAGGATCTCATCATACAAGCACTGAACCAGGTGCAGGCGGCATAACGGCCGCCTGCACCGTGTCTTCCTCTACCGCTAAGGGCGAACTAAAATGGAGGAGGTAAATGAAACGTGGGTTTTTTTTTAAAAGGAAAAATCCCCCCCCTCTTCTAACCGCACAAGCTATCCAATCCTAAAACAATAAAAGATAAACCGTGGACGCAAACTACCGAGGAAACGAAAACGCCAACCCTAGCCGTGGGTACAAAACACCGTATGTGGGCGAAACGGAATTACGGGCACCCAATCCTAGTAACCTCCCCACCAAAACCAACACTATCCAACCAAACTTTGAAAAGCACTAGGCAAGGCAACACGATCCTACCTAGCAGGGATGCGCAGCTGCTGTGGTGACAATGAAGAAGCTCTCAATCGACAGCTGGATGTGGGTACCGGTACGATGCTCCACGAGATTTGCGAGTTCGATAGCGTTGATAGAGTGGGCGCAACAAAATAACGATAAAACCCAAAAACATGCCCCTCCGCATATATAAAACTCCGCACGTGTGACGGATCAACTCAATCGGAGCGGATACGAAAGTTTAGTCGGGCTCCAAAGCTTAGCCCTTTCCGCAACGATGGACCATCCTCCATACTCCATCACCCGCAACACAAAAAAAAGATTATGCGATCGAGAAAGGCGTCTGGGCGGTGGCCGATACATTGGTCGGATGACCAAGAGTTCGGCCACACCCGCAACGGCGGATGCAACAGGGAAGTAAGCACTCTACAGGGCTCCGATACACGTAGTCGGAAGTAAACGAAAACTTCGGAGTTCCCAACGATCCGCAACGGCGGAGACGGAAGTTTTATCCCCCTCCGATTTGGAATGAAAACAATGTCCGCAACATAAAAGAAACGTCAACTCCCCCGCAACGATAAAACAAAGCCTCCATCCTCCGCAACAGTCGGTGCGAAACAAACAGTCGGGAGCCGGAACACACCCGCAACGGCGGAGCAACAATACCAAAACAAGATTTGAACGGCACCCGCAACGGTGGGCTCAACAAAACCAACCAAGGGTTTAAAGGCACCCGCAACGGCGGCCCGAACACGAAAATTAAGAGCTGAAGGACACCCGCAACGGCGGGACAGTCAAAAGAAAAAACCTCCCGATACAAGAAAACTTTGCAATGAAAGCCTTAAAAGTTTTGCACAACAGCAAGAAGCTCAATTTAAGATGAAATTTAAGGCATGAAATGAGGAAAACCAAGTGATTTGTAGTAACCATAATGTCTGGGAGACGCTTTAAAATCCATAGGCCACAATCAAATAGGCTGAAAACAAGAGGAAATATGACTAATTCAAAGTAAAGGAGGGTCCCAAATTTTTTTAGAATTTTGGGAAAGTGTTGCAGCTGCAACAATTGGCGACTACCTGGTGAACCCCAGATCTCTAGATTAACTTTCTTTCTAAGCTTGAAACTGCATGAATTAAAACTGAAATCTTCTAGCCATATGCATTCCTAAGCCAATCTGATTATGCATCAAATTCATTATAAGAATCCTCCCTTTTCAGGAAAGGGTAACACCAACAGTGTTTCAGGTCTGAATAACTATTGGGAGGCCAAAATAACTGGAGTTCATTTTACCTACCCTTTGGGGTTTACAGCTTCGACACCACAAGGTTTTGACAGAAAGTGAACAGTATTATCCCTTTGTTCCTCATTCCCATGCCATTTTGTACTTTTGTGCTTTCTGAACTTTAGTTCTTTGATATGAGTCCTCCTGCGGGCCTTTCTTACTGAATTTTTTAAATTCAGGATCCTCTATCCCATAGTGTCCTTTTGTGTGAATGATATATTTTATATTTCTATTCACGGACGGAGAGGATCTTGTGGCCATTTGTTACTTTATGCTTTGAGATTTATGCTTTTTGGAGCTTTGCTCTGATATGTTTTGTTTCTTTTGGAAGAAGTGACTCTTAAGAGCTTTTAGCCTTTTTCTTAATTCATGGCATGGGATCATTTATATATGATAAACTGCCTCACTCTGCTTCCTCCTAGTGGGTCTGGTGCTGTCACCCCCTTGGGTATTTAAGATGTGAAGTGGATGGAGCCTCTAAATAGTACTTCAGACCCTTTTTAATTTTGAGTTATTTACAGGGATTTAGTAAGACTTCAAATGAATGAACTGCCTGTTAGGAATACAATTCCTAGAAGAAATCCTACACTTTAAAACACAGTCCTCTTGCTCAGGATTTTAGTTAATACAGACCTCTGACGTTTCCATTGCATCCAAAAGTTTGCCTCTTATTCAAAAACAAAAGAATACTAGCAACCGTAAGAAAATAGCAGCATAACACGAAAGAAAACATTAAAGTACTAAAAACCAAGAAAGCATTAAGAAAACAGAGCAATTTATTTATGTACAAAAGAAAAACAACAAAACAAAAATTCTCCCATCCCAAAATTTTCAAATTTAAAGAACAAGGAATGAGCGGGATTTCAAACCTGAATCGTCTAACCATGGTCCAGCTGTGCATTTATTGAGATGGACCCCATATCTAAAATTCTGCAATCATTTCTTTCATCCTGAGGGAGTTGAAGGAGCACAGACTGAGAGTCCATCACCGGGTTGGCCATTTTTGAGGAATGGTGTTCTAGTCTAAGCTCAGTAAGATAGTTTCCCAAAACAAAGTCAGCAGATTCGTTTCCTTCCCCTAATTCAGTGACATTATGCTTCATGAAGGGCTCTCTTAGAATCTTAATCAGGTTTGGGCTGCCCTTCTGAGGTAACCACAAATGAGACCAATCTGAAGCAAAGTACCCATTAAGTCTCGATGTCCAGTCTCGGTTTAAAATCATCCCATAACCATCAGGAATGTATGCTACTACGATGTCAATGTAATGGCATATCCTTTTGTTTGCAGACAACTGAATCATCACGTTCTTTATTTCTCCCACTACCTTGACACTAGTTTTGTCAAGTTGTGTGACATCCCAAAGAGTAGGCTTTATCTGTCCATTGAGTTTTTTGCAGACTATCAGAGGCATAACATTCATGGATGATCCAGAATCTACCAAACAATTATGGACATTGTGATTTAAAATTTCAAGAGTCACAAGGAAAGGTGGAGCACTGGTTTTCATTGTCTTGATGAGCTCAATCTTTTCTTCTACAGGTTGGTTAGTCATGGGAAGCTCCTCTTTAAGTTTTCCAGTTGTGCTTTCTTTATCATCTTCCACAAGTTTGACAAGTTTAATGGGTGGCTCTGTTTCTTGTTTGTCCTGAATATCTTTAAGTGAGTCATATTTAGCCCTCATATCAGCCTGTCCCTCTATTTCCTTTTGCAAATCCTGACCTTTTGACATTATTGCATTGTTCTCAATGGCCAAGTTCTCATTTTTTGTGGTTGTAAGTGTATGCTGAGATTGGAGAGCATTTTCTTCAGTATTAAACAGTGAAACTCCATTCCATGAAAACATAGTATCATCCTCTATCTTTTCTATGGTTTGTTTCTCTTCTACCTCCTTGCCACTGTCTCTAGTCAACTCTGGGTCCAACAGCCTATTCAACACCCGTGTCATTGAATGTATCCATTGAGGGCATTTCTTCTCAGAGTGGGGTAGTTGGTGAAAAGTACAGAAATCATCCCCTCCTACCTCTGTTATGTTCACTGATGCCAAATTTGGAGGGGGAACTTGCCATTGGTTGTCATCCTCTTTTCTGGGATAGGGAGGCTTATTGGTTATTTGAATATCCCTATCTTTCTCCAACTCTACAACTCGGTTGGACAACTTCTAAAGCACCTTCATCATCTCATGATAATCATATGGCCGGCCTTCTCTAGGTTCGGACAGCAATGAGCTTCTTTTTACAGCGGTTTCTTCAACTGAGTCAGGGTAGTCTTCTATACTCTTACTTTCAGCCTCTACTCTTTCAGCCTCTTGATAGGTTTCTGCCAGTGTAGGTTTGATTTTCATCTTGGAAAACATGGCCAGCTCAGGTCCTAGGGCTGAGGTATAATACTCAATTAAAACTTTGTCCGAAGGTCTGTCCACAGCAGCAAAATTTTTTAAGTACAATGAAAATCTCTGAGTGAAACTTCGTACCTTTTCATTATTTTCTTTTCTCAACAAACCAAGCCCTTTCATCAACGAGGCATGCGTCTTCTGAGTGGTGTATTTATTCCTAAAAACCCTTTCAAAAGTATCCCAATCAGGAATGGAATTTACAGGTAGTCCAAAGTACTAGGATGTTGCTGCTCCTTTCAGAGTATGAGGAAAAAGCCTGCACACTACATCTTCATGCTCTCCAGCCCTTAGCCCCTCTAGCGCTAGGTAAAAGCTTTGAAGGTGATCATCTACAGCAATATGGTCCGCAGGGTCAAACTTAGGTAAAATCTTGTCAAAGGCTTGAGGCAGGTTGTGCAAAGGAGGAGTTAAGTTTAGAGGTGACCTAGCCTTCCATGCTGGCAAAGGGTTAGGTTGATTACCAGCCATGAGCAAAAGTGAACGAGTAACACTAGGAAAACAGGGTTTCAAGGATAGAACTGGAAACCTCAAACTTGGGTTAAAATGAAAGCTTCAACACATCTGCTGGTAGGGTAGTCTCGGGAAAACAAATTCCACGGCCAGCCTTTATTGGCGACCCTCCTTCTAGCGCCAAAAACTATTGAGGCCTGGAAATTCGCAGGCGGCAACAGTAAGGGATTCTCCCCAATCAGCGTTCCCAACTAGCTCGCTGACTGTTTGGTATAGGGAATCGGTCCGGTTTACGGTCCGGCTACCGTAGGTCAAAGTAACAATAAGGGTTTACCGGTTGCGGCCCCGTCCATCGGAATTTGTATTTTGACTTAAGGTATGCAATGCATGTGCCTATCTTAACCATGCAAGGTGATAAAGATGCAAGGAACTACACAATGTGCTGCGCAGGTTCTTACCTCTCGTCTTATGTTCACAACATCTGAACCACATATGCAACTAAGAAGTAAGATGACTAACTATCTAAACTAATAACTATCTATCCCCGGGGAGCTAGAAAATGATTATTTGTGAGTAATGTACTACTTTCATGCATGATAAACAAAATTACAGATAGCTGATATTTACGTTTACAACACATGAGCGAGAAAATATTCTAACAACCAGATAGCCAATTGTTATATAAAAAAAACACATACATTACTCTGAGTGAAATTTCCATAAATAAAATCAGAAATTATTCAACCAGACATAGGTCATAAAGTTAGAACAATCTCACGATTCACAGACATAAGCTGAAAAATAAAGTAATTCATCTTTCTGCCGTCCATGGTACAGCATTTGGAACACTTCACAGTTCTTTCTCCAACAGGCAAACCAAAACTCTTTATTGTAAAATGAAGTAGTTCTTCTTACAATAAGTCCTCCAGTCTCACTGGGAAAAAGCCCTTTCTTCTGTCTATTTTCCCTAGTTTTATACAAAAAGCAAAATTGGTTGGGTTGCCCAAAGTGACCTTTGGGCTCCCCAACGTTTCAATTTCCCACAACCTTTTACAAAATATTAAATTATACAAAAATTTGATCGGTCCTTCTCATGAGGAGGGTCTCGCTTGGTCTTCCAAGAACTTTCTCCATGCTGCTGCTTCAGCAGCGAGACTCTCAAACGAGTTGGGTTCCAGGAACTGAATATTCAGCTTGCTTCCGAATGGCTTCAATTCTGGACGTGTTCAAACGTACCTGTTCCTCCAAGAGCTGTACAGTAATGGCTGTGTGGCCTATTTCATTCCTGAGGATTTGTTCATCAATAGCTCTGATGCATTGCACTTTGGCCTCCTCATCTTGTTGCCTTTTCTGCAACATTTCTGCAAATGCATCATGAGTTGGGAACTCGTGCAATCTCTGCTCAGCTTCTGCCTGACAACGATTGTATGCGACCAGGGCTCTTCTGAAGAATTCTATGCATGCTCCCTTCGTTTTCTTGACATTCTTTTGAAAATCTTCTGCAGTGTTGACGGCAAATTCTATCAGGTCATGGTCCCGCTTCAAATCTTGTTTATCTTTGACTACTAGCGGAGCTGGGACTTCTTTGTCATCCTCCATCTTGGTTATTCTTGAAGTCAGTACTTCAAGTATGTCTTGCGATCTGTCCACAAAATAAGAAGCTGTGTCTAAAATTTCATCCAGTCTGCCATCAATCTGGAGGACCTGACATCTTTCCTCCTCTAGAGCAGTCTGTAGGTGCAGTACCTTAGCTTTCTGAGCCAAGATGTGATCTTTAACTGGCTGCAGATTGACCTGCTGTGCCTTTGCTGCTTCCAGTTGCTTTTCCAGATCCTTAATGCTCAAGGCATTGGATTCATATATGATCTTTTGCTGCTCTATCAGGTCTTCTATCTTTACCCTCAGCTGCTCCTTTTGATCCTTTAAATTTTGAATCTCCTGTTGTGCTTTACCCAGGGCTTCTTGTGTTGTTTCTTTCACCTAGACTTCTTGCTGAATGGCATGGATTTCGCTCTTTGTGGCTTCCATTTCCTTAAGCACATACTCATATTTTCTTTTCAGCCTATTGTCTTCCTCTCTTTCCCTTCTCAGGGCGTCTTTAAGCTGAGAGGAATTTTTCTTGGTTGAATCTATCTCCTTCATCATTCGATCTACATTATCCTCCGTAGCGTCTATTGCTGCCCTGCCAGCCCTTATGACAAACCTTGGATCTTTATCTGTCCCAACCATCACAGCTTTATTTGTTATCATTGTACTAGTCATTCCTTTGGCCTCTATCTTCTGCTCAGTTCTCCTCATAATCCTTTTGGTATCCCTGTCATAGTATACTGTGATGAAATCAGGGACTTCCTCCCCCTTTTTCTATGCAAAGGGTACTAACTGAAACATGGGGGTTGTAGGAGTGATAGTAGTGGGCACTTGCAGGATCTACACCTGAGGGTTCTCCTCACCTTGACTTTGTTCTGGTGGTGTTTCAGAAGATGATTGTTGTATCAATTCTGTCTTCTCAGCTTCCTGTTTTCGGAGCTCTTCATCCAGCTTTCTCTGGGCTTCCTCAGCTACTTGCTTAGCAGCTTCCTCTGCTTCTCTTGCTGTTTCCTTTACTCGTTCAGCTGCATCCTGGGCAGCTTTCCTCTTTTCTTCCTCTCCTTTCCGGATCCATTCTGTAGCCTCCTCTTCTAATCTCTGAGCCTCCTCTCTTATTCTTCCGGCTGTTTCTTCTGCCTTAGCCTATTCATCCTTCTCTTGTTCAGATCCTTCCCCACCTTTGGTGGAGTGCTTTGGTTTGAACCTTTTATTGAGTGCTGTCATATTCGGGGCTCTTCTGAACACGGATTCATCATTGTCAAAATGATGGGTGTACTCATAAAACACCTTGTGCTTTCTGCAATGCTCAGCCATTCTTTCATGAGTGTCATTTCTCCTGAAGGTCATCTCCCCAAAATGGAACTTCTGTAGTTCCTCTATAAATTCTGGAGCTTGTTTCACATTGGAGAAACTGTAGCTGCCTAACTTAAATGGTAAGGGTGGATAGACAGCCTTCTTCTTCTGAAATAAGTAATGACCAACTCCGTCAATAAACACCTGTCTAACAGCCTCCTTATGGATGATATAATCTGTTGCATACTTGGGCAGCAGATAAGGTGTCTTTGACCCACCAAACATTCTCAGATACATTCCGTTCTCTGTCAAGAAATAATCACCGTATTCCTCTATTACCTGCATGGCTTATGCAGACATGTAGTCACATTCCTTTCGGAAGACACGAGTGTGCAGAGGCATGATAAAATGCTCACAGATTTCTCGGTAGTAACTATGGTATTGATGAGCCCCCAGTAGCTTAAAGGCTGCATACACGGGCATTCTGTCCCTGTCCCAAACACATTTGAGCCTGGGGAAGGGCTGGTGGCATATTATGCAGTCAATCAGGATCGAGCTCATATAAAACTCGGATTTTTTCTGTTTTACTCCTCCTTTTGCTGCAGCTATACAAGAAGATAGACTACTAGATACCAGGATGGACCAGTTGAAGATGGTTCCTTCTGTGGCCACATAGAAAATTAGGGGTATCCATTCGAATTTGAATAATCTACCATTGGCCCTCCCGAAGATCCTATTTAGCATTAGAGCTATGAATCTGTAAGGGGCTCTAAGGGTGGCTGTGTCATAATATTCAGTAGCTCTATGTCTATAGAGCTTCCCTGGTAATAGCATTCTCCTCATGGTTTCTATCAAATCCATCCTGAGATTGTCCAACCACTCATTGGACAAGAAAACTTGAGGCTCAGGCAAGTGGTAAGCTAAGGCCACATATCCAGGGATAAAGGAAGCATATCCCTGACCTTCAACATTACAGATAAGCATTGAACCATGGTTTGTGTGTGGCAGGATCCACCTCATCAACTCAGAACATGGAAACATTTCTGGCCTGGTGGCAACCTTCATAATTGCAGATTTTTCTATGTTTGCGTAGATGTGTTCCTCCTCTAGGCCCATATCTAGAACTTCCCTATGGGAAATCAGCCTGTGTATGTCTCCCCACTTATACTCAGGGTCCACCCCTGTGACACACTGTGTATCCTCATATATGTACTCAGTTGGTAGGTCGGTCTCTATTGCTGTTTGTTCTTCTACCACATGGGCCTTCTTTTTCTGTCTTCTGGACATTTTGAAATCTTCCTGCAATGTAAAAAATCATTATATTAAGCCTTTCAAATTTGTGAACAGTAAGAAGCAGTTTATTCTTTCTCCATTGTCTATGTGACTATAATGATACCAGATATAGGCTCTTCAAATTGAAGGATTTGAACTAGTCATGCAATCTATGTAGCTGTGCTATTGTCTTACATCAATGTGTAAGTAAGAAAGCAACCCTCACATGCATACACAACCAATCTATACACTGACTATCTGAAATTATCAGCACAACTCAAACCATTTTTGCAATATAACGAGCCAGGTCCTAATGCTGCGGGATTAAAACTAGCATTATTCATCCCATGGCCTATTATCAACATTACATGATTTCATAGGATGCCATTTTAAATAAATGATATGCAGTGCAAATGCATAACTCTCAAATGCAGGGCACATGACTAAAAAAAAGAATAAAATCCGAATTCGACATGGTTCTACGGTAAAAGCTCATGTTATTCGCGGGTGGAGATTTACATAGCTGCGACTATAATGCGGGAATCTGAAACAAATCTTCGCACAGGGGAGCCCCACCAGTGCCATTACTCATTCTACCTCTGAGACTTTGAATAATGACCGTGTCACGGCCCTAGGGTTTCACGGTGGCTGGCAATGGCGAATTGCGCGGCGCGGAGGCTAAGGTTAGGGCTCGAGGAATAGGGAATCAAACAGTCGGGCATCTATCATGAAACAATCGGCAAAAACCCCATCCACAATGTTTAAGGATCTCATCATACAAGCACTGAACCAGGTGCAGTCGGCATAACGGCCGCCTGCACAGTGTCTTCCTCTACCGCTAAGGGCGAACTAAAACGGAGGAGGTAAATGAAACGCGGGTTTTTTTTTAGAAGGAAAAATCCCCCTCTTCTAACAGCACAAGCTATCCAATCCTAAAACAATAAAAGATAAACCGTGGACGCAAACTACCGGGGAAACGAAAAGGCCAACCCTAGCCATGGGTACAAAACACCGTATGTGGGTGAAACGGAATTACGAGGACCCAATCCTAGTAACCTCCCCACCAAAACCAACACTATCCAACCAAACTTTGAAAAGCACTAGGCAAGGAAACACGATCCTACCTGGCAGGGATGCGCAGTTACTGTGGTGACAATGAAGAAGCTCTCAATCGACAGCTGGATGTGGGTACCGGTACGATGCTCCACGAGATTCGTGAGTTCGACAGCGTTGACAGAGTGGGCGCAACAAAATAACAATAAAACCCAAAAACACGCCCCTCCGCATATATAAAACTCCGCACGTGTGACGGATCAACTCAATCGGAGCGGATATGAAAGTCTAGTCGGGCTCCAAAGCTCAGCCCTTTCCGCAACGACGGACCATCCTCCATACTCCATCACCCGCAACACAAAAAAAAGATTATGCGATCGAGAAACACGGCCGGGCGACGGCCGATACATTGGTTGGATGAACAAGAGTTCGGCCACACCTGCAACGGCGGATGCAACAGGGAAGTAAGCACTCTATAGGGCTCCGATACACGTAGTCGACAGTAAACGAAAACTTCAGAGTTCCCAACGATCCGCAACGGCGGAGACGGAAGTTTTATCCCCCTCCGACGCGGAATGAAAACAACGTCCGCAACATAAAAGAAACGTCAACTCCCCCACAACGATAAAACAAAGCCTCCATCCTCCACAACAGTCGGCGCAAAACAAACAGTCGGGAGCCGGAACACACCCGCAACGGCGGAGCAACAATACCAAAATGAGATTTGAACACCACCCGCAACGGTGGGCTCAAAAAAACCAACCAAGGGTTTAAAGGCACCCGCAAAGGCAGCCCAGACACGAAAATTAAGAGCTGAAGGACACCCACAACGGCGGGACAGTCAAAAGAAAAAACCTCTCGATACAAGAAAACTTTGCAATGAAAGCCTTAAAAGTTTTGCACAACAGCAAGAAGCTCAATTTAAGATGAAATTTAAGGCATGAAATGAGGAAAACCAAGTGATTTGTAGTAACCATAATGTCTGGGAGACACTTTAAAATCCATAGGCCACAATCAAATAGGCTGAAAATAAGAGGAAATCTGACTAATTCAAAGTAAAGGAGGGTCCCAAAATTTTTTAGAATTTTGGGAAAGTGTTGTAGCTGCAACAAACCCAAAACTTGATTTGCTGCAGCATATTGTATGTCTCTTAATTCTTCAGAAATATCAGGTTCAGCAATAAAATAGTCTAACAAATCTTCATTATCTGCTTCCTAAAAGTCATAGAACTAGTTGATACTCAGGATAGGCTAAATCACTTCTTCTTCTTGTTCCTTAGTCTCATTAATCCATGATAGCTGATCTAATATAGAAGGTCTTTGGGCAAAAGGGTAGAGTGTAATTTGTTTCCTCTCTGTCCCATGTGAGATAAGCATGCTACCTGACCTACACCCTATGAAGGCATCTGCTGTTGCCATCCATGGTCTACCAAGAATCAAAGGGTGACCTCCTAGGTTAGACTTTGGCTGTAGGACTATGAAATCAATAGGGTACTCCCAGGAGTCTAAAGAAACAGTGATATCTTCTAAGACCCCTTCAGGTGTAATTTTAGACCTATAAGCTAATTCCAAGACTATTGTTGTTGGTCTAAGGTTTGTCAAATGAAGGTATTCCATTGTCTCAAGTGTCATAACATTAATGGTAGCACCTAAATCAATCAATGTCTTTGGAATTGAAAAATTATTAATAGTAATTGTAACCATTGGAATCCCAGGATCCATATACTTTTCAATGAAAATAGTGTTAGACATTAGTCCTGCTAGATTGCCTACCACATGTATTTTGGATGGATCCTTCTTCCTTTTATTAAGACATAATTCTTTAACTGCTTTAGTGAAAATTGTAATATCCTTTATAGCCTGCAGTAAAGGAATTTTGACATATGCATCTTTTAACTCATTCAAAACATCAAAAGAAGGTAAGGAAATTGAAGGTTTTTCTTTGACCAACCTTTTTGGGAAAGGAGGTTCATATGTTACTAATGTTTTTCCTTTTTTATTTTGATTTTCTGACTGAGATTTTTCTGTATTTAATTTTTTTGGAGTTTTCTCTTTTTCTGTTTGTTATTCTAAAATAATAGGAGATTCTTTTTGTAAGGTTTTCCCAGATCTTAAATTAATATTTTGCAGTGGAAGAACTAAATAGGGAAGTACCATTCCATCATCAAAATTATACATAGGTCTTTCTTTTTTATTATTTGGATTTGGAATTGGCTGAGCTGGTAGCTGGGTAGGCCGAGGTGGAGGTTGATTGGATGGTAATTGAAGCTGTTGAGGTGGCGGACCCAATTGAGGAGCCATATTGGGTTTTTGGAAAGATGGAACTTGGTAAGATGGGGCTTGATAAGAAGGAGTTTGGACTTGATGCTACTGGTATTGGGGATAGGCTGAAGGTTGTTGGTATGGCTGCAAATAGGCCTGCTGATATGTCTGATTACCATGGGCATAACCTCTCCAATTTGGAGCAGATTGGGCTAAGGGAGGAGCCCAAGTTTGCCAAGGCATGGGTGCACTCCATGAATTCTGAATAGGATTTTGATAATTTGCATGAAATTGTTGCATAGGGTCTTGAGACATACCTGAATATCGTGGATTCCAAGGTCTTCATTGTCCCATGAAGTAGGGAGACTCCATGCTTTGATTCTCCTCCATTCAAGCTGCCTGCAACTCTTTCAATCTAGGGCAGTCATCAGTTTTATGATTAAAAGTACATAAGCCACAAATTTCAACAGCATTTAAAGGACATTCTTTGAGTGGGTGCTTCTTTCTACACTTAGGACAAAATATGGACAAGGCTTGATCTTGCTGGTCATGTTGTTCTTGGCTTTTCTCAGTTTTTGCTACTTCGACCTGTGTACCTAATGTGCTCAATAAATCAGTCTTGAAATCTTCTAGCAGATTTCCAAGCTTAGCCCTAGAAATACCACTGTTTGCAGACTTATTTACTTTGGTAATGATGTCTCTTTTTCTAGTCCTAACCTTCCCTCTCGAATATTTCTGGCATAAATATTGTATCTCATCAAAAGAAAGGTAAGAAATGTCACCTTTACCCATAACATTTAAAATATCTAAATACTCTTCTCTTATTCCTTTCAGAAATATTGTTCTAATCATCTCTGATGTTAAAGAATTGTATTTAGATTTCTGTAAGTTGTATGAGAACCTTTCCAAATACTCCTCCAAACTCTCATCTTCCTGCTGATTCATTCCAAAGATGTCATCTTTGAGATCCTTTGACCTGCAGTAGGCCTGATATTTGCGAAGAAAAATCTTCCTCATCTCATCCCAGCTAGTAATAGAATGCTCTCCTAAGCCCATAAACCATTTCAAGGCAGCTGCTTTAAGGGTAGCAGGGAAAAGACGGAGCTTATGGGTATCATCAGTATACCCATAAGTTTGGCACAAGATGTCAAATTCAAATAGGAAAGAGTCAGGATCTTCAGAGGTCAGGCCATAGAAGTTTGGTAAAATAGAGGGTGGAATGTTCTTCATTTTTACATCTTCCCCTAGAATAATACTAGTGTCAAAAATAGGAAATTTGAAGGTAGCTTCCTGATCAGTTGTTTCATCCCTCTCTTGTCTCCTTTCTTCTTCCCTGTCATGTCTCCTCTGTTCTTCTCTTTCATGTCACCTTTCTTCTTCTCTTCTCTCCTATCTGCGTTTTTTTTCTATTTCCAGCATCCTCTCATATTCCCTTCTCTGTTCTGCAGTTGGTCCTTTTGCTGTCTCTTCCTCAGCCATTTTAGAAGTACCTACTGTTGAGATAAATCCTTTTGGAAGAGAAGCTCCTGTTAGTTCTATTTTTGGGGGGTTTTTAAGAAATCTTCCTTTCTCGTCTCTTAGTCTTGACATAAAATTAAAACCTATTCTTTGTTTTTGTTTGAAATTTTTGTTTTTATCAGAAAACTAAAGTTCCTAAATCTGCTTCTACAGTGCCTCCCTGGCAACGGTGCCAAAATGTTGGGCTCTGATATACCAATGTGAATCAGATCTTAAATTTAAATCAATTCGGGTTAGTAAGCTTCGAGACACATCCAAGTTTTAGGACTTAGGGCTAGACTTATCTGGAATCTAGTTGACTGTAAATTAAATCTACTGACAGATGAAAAATACTGCAACTTACAGATACAAAATTCCTTTTACAGGGATGACTTCATTTGTTTCTTGTCAGGTACACAGCAATCTATTTATGAAAACAATTCTATTGATAAAAGAACTGAGGTAAAAATCAATTAAATAACATCTATAACTCTAAGATACAGACTATAGGGTTCTACCAGTGCTGATTGAACAATTACCAATTAAATTCTCTTACAAGACAGTGTTCATAATTTATAATTGTTATTTACCACTTCACCATTGAATAAACAACAATATATAGTATTTAGAATATCGTGGTCTGAACCATCAATGCTTCCAGTATTTTAATCAATAGAAGGACATAGTTTATTAAACAATGCAAGTGATAAACAGCACATGTGAATTGTAGCTTGAATCATAAAATGAAGGAACAGAGCAGTAATAAAATTGATCAAAAACTTAGCTGGGTTTGTTCTGTAATGATAAATTAAAAACTACAGAGTTTAACACATACCAATAGCACGATTTAATTAACTTGCATCAACATGAAATCGCTGCAATCACCCAAATCGCTACACCGGCAAGTAAAAGTGTGTGAACTCAACAATGGGGGCCCTCCAAAGCCTTGCTCCACACACAGTTAAAGATTTACAGAACTAAAACTCTGAATATATTCACCATCAATTTGATTACACAGTAATGAAACCATGCAGTTCAGAAGCAAATGCGTTCTTCCCAAAATCGTGATAGTTCTTCATTGTTTTGTGAAGGATTTATACAAATTCGAAATAAAACTGGAAATGCTATAATTCTGCAACTAATTAATGAACATAGCTAACGAGATCCTCATCAGAATCATGAAACTCCACAAAATCAAAACTGTTCCTTCTTTTGTGCTGGATGTAGAACAGGTGGCCGCCCTTGATTGAAGCTGACTTGACATCTGTAAAGGCCACATCACCTAACCGTTGAATGTTCATCCATCTATGGACACTAAGGATCCATTCTCTATCTTCCATTTCCCTCCTAGCTGTCCTGCAAATGCTCAATCTTGGAGATAATACAGGAAGTTAGTACATCCCGTAATCTACATAAAAATCCTAGTTAAAATGCTTAAAAAGTCTAAAAACTCAATTTATTAGCAAGCAATGACATTATACCTCTTTAACCAAGGTTCATAGGTGAACTTTAAATCTTTTCTACTCAATATGGAGGTTTTATGAAAGGAAATGAAAGATATCTAAGAGGCAAAAAGGGGTCAAAACGGTGCCCAACAGCATCCTCTTTTTGCTTCTTCAGTTTCTCATCAACCTTTCCCTTTCCTCCAACTGTAGTTATCTTTTGTTTAAACCTCCTTCTCAAAGCTTCCATATTTCGAGCATTCCAAAAAAATTCTTCATATATATCCCAAAAGTATGCATACTCTAAATGCACCCCTGCTGTAGTACAATAATCAGCAACCTTATTTTTGGAGTCATTTATATGGAAAATTATTTCACCAAAGTGAAAATATTCTAGATCCTTAACAAATTCCGCTGCAGTTATTACTTTGGAAAACTTGTAACTCCCTATATAAAATGGGACTAGAGGATACACATCCTTCTTTTACTCAAACAAGAAGTTACCAACTCCATCAATGTATTGTTGTCTTACTACCTCCTTATGAATGCCATAATTTGTATCATACTTAGGCAGAAGCGAAGGAGCCCTTGTCCCACCAAACATCCTCAAATACAAACCTTCCTCAGTCAATTAATAGTGTCCATTATCTTGCACAACCTTCAAAGCATCCTCGGACATGCAATTACACTCAACAGGTAAAATCAATGTGTACAATGGCATGATAAAATATTCACAAATATTCTTGTAATGATTGTAATACTTGTGAGCCCACAACAATTGGTATGCAGCATATACAGGAGACTAGTCCTTATCCCATTGGCATTTCAGCGCTGGGAATGGCTGTGTGCATAAAATATAATCCATCAAGATTGATCTCATATAGAACTCTATTTTCTTCTATGAGACTCCTCCCAGTGATGCACTCATGCAGGCAGACAAACTATTTTCCCAATTGAAGATGGTACCTTGAGTGGCTACAAAAAATATAAGTAGTACCAAACTTATTTTGAAATTCTTTCCATTTTCTCTCCCGAATATCCTATTTAACATCATGGCTATAAACCTATATGGATTACGGAGGATGGATGTTTCATACTCCCTTGAAGGCCTCGTATGAAAATTATTTCCTCGGGTCATCATCCTTTTGACGGTTTCCACCACATCTAGATTGAGGTCTTTCAACCATCCTTCAGCCAAATAGCTCTGGGGTGTCAGCAAATTGTAGGCAATGGCTACATAGGCTGTGCTACAGGAAGCATAACCTTTCCCTTTAGTGTTATCCAATATCATCCATTTCACATCAGCCCTGGGAAGGATCCATCCTATTACCTCTAAACAAGGGAAAATCTCTGGTCGTGTAGCCACCTTCATGATTGTTGATCTTTCGATATTAGCATAAATAGTTAAATCCTTGAATCTAGCCTCTTGGACACTCTAATTTGAGATCATTCAGTATATTTCTCCCCATTTATATTCAGGATAAATACCAGTGATGGATTTGGTGTCTTCATAGATAACCTCGACTCGGGTTCTAATTTCTACCTACGGTTCTTCATCTACTGCTTGTGCCTACTTTTTCTGCTTCTGAGGCATATTGTTGTGTGGATGATGGGCCTTTGTTGGTTGTACAAATTATATTTAGTATATTCACACATATAAATAGAAAACTATATACTGAAAGCAAAAATGATGTCAACCAGAACATTACCAACTCATCATAATGCATGTTAAACAGCTTTGCTTCTTCCCAAAACCAAAATGTGCTTTCGGTATATGAAGCTAAAAACCATGAAGCTTTCAAAGCTAGTTCAGACACAAAATTACAAGCAAAAATTCCACTGGGAAAACCCTAGGTTTTCACCACGACATTACATCTACAAGTATCAATACTAACGGAGGGAAAACCCTGAAAAAACCAGACTGCTAACCCCTAAACCTGGACTTTGCCCACAACAGAAAATCCCTCCATCGACATCCCATGAAAACCTAACCACGCTTAACCAATGGCTGCACACTTTCCCTAAAATGGTGAAGGAGATGAGGTAGCGGTGCAGACGGTGAAACGCTCTTCTACACCTTTCCCTCTTTCTTCCAACAACTGTCCTATAACAAATCATGGTCAAACTGCGAATAAGGAGAAATGGGGCATGCACGTGAAAGAAAACGATGCCCAAAATTTAAACGACCCATGGCAAACCAATAAGAAATAAATGACCACCGCAACCTCTGTGACACATGAAAAAAAAAACTAACCCTATCAAGCCACGGTAAAAAAAAAATGATAACTATAGGATTGGAGAAAATCCTACCTAGAAATTCCTAAGGATGACTTGGACAAATGCAACCTTCATTAGTAAATGAACCACTCAAACGCTGATAGCTCCTTAGCACCAACTAGAAAACAACACGGTGAACAATGACCGTAGATCAACCTCAACGGATTTTATAAGTTTGAATGCGGGTGGAAGGGTAGGTTTTAGGTGGGAAAAAATAGAAGTGCCAAGCGGGTATCAAAAAAGAACTTGCTAGAAGATGCAAAACATCGAACAACTTATGAAGAATGGGCCCAGGAGATCAGGTAGACAATGCCGAAGCACTTAAACCACCATCGGTTGACCGGGTGACTAACATTGTCGTCATCAAAAATCACTATGGGAAAGCATCGGATAAGCCTCGGACTCCGTATCTACAACATCGACTAGGTGAACTACTAAGTTTTCGGACCACTCCGAGAGAAACAGCCGAAACAACGAGATAAAAAATGGCAAGGATTCTGCGTATATCAGAAACTAATATAGGATGGGTGATTTGGTGCATTGGAACAGTTCTGAACTAAACACCTGGATTCAGAAAACCTTTTTCGATGCGATTAGACAAAATGATATCCGATACATCGGAAAGAGACTTTGGAACGCTCTAGCTCCAGGAACGTCAGCAGGATAGACCACTGTGCACCCAATACATCACAAAGACTATCAACTATGCATCCGATATAAGCAAAACAACTTTCAACTTTTCAAACTTTAAAGCAGTGGGGCAAAATTTGGTGAAAAATATAAAGTTTCTAAGCCTTCTAAAAAACTAAAAGATAAGGGGGGCCCTAAAAGATAAAAAAAATTTGGGATAACAGTTGCAGCTGCAACAGTACCTCATGTACAAATATGTACCTCCTATACAACCATGTACCTCCTATACAAACATGTACCTCATGTACATTCTTCTTTTTAGTTTCACATGTACCAATTATCTCTCATATCATCTAGTTGCTTGCAGTCATGGGACTTTGGTTCCCATCATGGCTCTTTATATTTTTTCCATTACCAAGTCCCAGATACCTGCATTTCTCCATGAAGAGTTAGTCACAATATCCAATTGTATAACATCAATATCTCATGTAATGATTTCCACCAATGAACAATTTCAATCAACTTTCTATGTTATCTTTTATTCAATAGGAATAGGAAATCGATTTATTTCCTAATTATAATTCACAAGTGCAATATAATGATTTGAATCACCCCATTCCTTGCATAACATGTAATATAATATTTGTATTTATACTTGTGCACTTTTAACATGACTGATATTCATTTTATTCGATTTGTATATGCACAATTATAAAAGTACATGCCACTATCATCATTACCCAACTTTCCAAATGAGCTTCCTTGGTTAAAACTCAACTAACAACAATGAACAACTCCAATGATCTTGTTTTCATAAAGTCACATAATACTAATAGTATCCAAAACTATTTGTTAACGCAACATCTCATAACATAGTCATAAGGTAAAAAGTTTAGTCGTAGAAGATCTTCTCTTAGTTTTCCATATAATCATATACCCATACTAAGTCAATAAGACCAAACTCACCACTTACCCATAAGTGGTTTTAACTCTAATAATCAACTCCAAATATATTCTATTTAGTCACTTACTTTTACAACACCATTAATCTGTTACCAATAACATACACCAAAATGGGTATATATTCTTCAGATTAATATGTTCAATAATCATACATTTATTGACCTAAATTTCAATGCTTGTCTATAACATATAATGAGTTCTTCTATCCAGGTCATTTACTATGTTTTCAATCGACACTTTTTTCCTACAATCACATGTGAAAAAAGTGTTGGTATTGAAAGCAGACACTCATTTCCTATTAACATTAAAGATACTTGAAATTTTAACCACAAAGTCATATTAAATCAATGTTTAATGTCTCTAGTAAATATGCATCATTATACTAATACAATTCTTTTCCTACTAATGCATAAACTTGCATTATGACAAACCACATTTTTCTAGTGACACACAGTTTTCCTTTAATAGGACACCTCAAATTTTGTCACGGGTTATCATATGGGTACTTGGGATACATGAAATAGGTCATATGACTAAAGAAGAATGGTTGTCCTCTTTTCTTAATATTTTTACAAATTTGGTCATGGGTATAACATCTAGATCCATCTTCTGAGGGTTTGCCTTGTATTTTTTTAATTGGCATCTAAATTATTCCTTTCGAGTTCCCAAAGGATAACCGCACTAATTAGTAGTCCATAACACTGTATTGTAATGAATCTATGCATTATGCATTTATCAATACTCTAAGACCCTTTCTCAATAATACTAACCAATTTTATTTTTATGGGAACCATGTCATACTCAAAACCCGAAAAATGGTACTTATTTCGTTTAAGATGACTAACTTGTCACTCTAGTTTGAGCATAATCCTCGTCCATCCATAGGTTTCTCGAAGAAATTTTGCACCCCTGGATTTCTTGAAAGAACTTTGGACCTTCAATTACTTTTCTGGAAATAATTTCATGGTTAGTACATTTACATCATTGTAACGTCACAGACATAGAGAAAACTAATGGAACTTGCTTTAATCGGCATCGGCATATGCAACTCCATAAAAGGGGAAAAACATGGCTTACATACTATCATCCTTTAAATATAACCTGATATTTACCTTATTACATGTTGGTATCTTCACCAACTCAATCATTATTTCACCCAACTTGTACCTTCTAACTTACGTTCCACCCATAAAGGCCCAAGTGTTGCAACTTGAGCCCTGATACCATATGTATCATACCCTAAATACCTGAATAGATTCTTGGGGTGTGCAGAATTAAAAAAAAAAATCTTCTTAAGAACATTTAATCACACCAATTAAATTATACTCATTGGTTACTTAAACATAACCATTCTTTTAGGATTAAGATATACCAAATACAATCACTCCAATGCTAACCTACATAAGAAAATATTATTGAATAATATGATAAGGCACAACTATTACATTAGTTGCAGGAAAATCTTTGAATGAGATAATGATTACACATTAACCCTATCCTTTAACTATGGTTAACACCCTCCATATAAAGATACCAAACATTGTAGTTGATCTCCTGGGCGCAATCGTCAGAGATGAGGTATGAGTCTCCCAAGTGGAGTAAACAACAAATTTATATTTGCTTCATATGATAAAAGAAACTAATTTATAAATTATGTACATATACAAACTGATTTTCTCTACACTTGTATTCCGAGAATTAGTCCAATGCCTTTCCACCATTGAAACAAATATTCATTACTTTGTATCAAACTCCAACAAATGTCATGGTTTAAATCATTGACTTCATAATCTATAAATAGATCCGAACAAAATCCAAACAAAGACCTCCAACTACTCAATGAAGACTTTGGCAACGAATGGCACCAGACCTCGGATTCTAAACCACCCTTGGTCGTTGGGATCTTGTGGGAAGGATGCTCGGTTTGGTAAATTGTTCATGGCTAGAAAATTGAGGAGAAATACTTTTTCCTCTGTCTCTACTGCCCCAAAAGTCCTTATTATAACGTCTTAAAACCCCAAGAGGACACATGGCAGAAGTACCTCTCCACAATCATTTTCAACAAGGAGGAACTCCAATTCTTTCCATGTGACAAATTTCAATAAACAATGATTATGTTTTCTATGGTACCATTCGACCATCTTTGGTCATTCATATTTAAATGTACTAAGTATGTTTTAACTGTTTTATGGGTATAACAATGTCCATCTACACATGTCATTTTATTATCATTCATTAAATATCTCTACACACTAAATAATAATGTTTTCCATTTATACATGGTACTTTCCTAACATTCATTAAATAGCTTTATACACTATTATTAATATAAATATATCTTAAATTCATTTCAAGTTAATAATTTCCTGTCTCTCTCGCAATTTAAGCATGTACGAAGTTTATGAGTGGGTAGTACACCATTAATGATTTTAAGTCTAAGGTGATTACTTTTAGTCGACTTCCCCTTTTGGTATGCCATTGAACCCATAATGACAACATGAAACCTTCACTAGGTACCTGAGGTTTCACTCAATTTTTTCCTTTCCCCTTAGTGGATTCGTTCCCAATCGTCGTTTTAGTCGTGCAAAGCTTTCAACCTCCTCACATTATTAATTTCATCCATGATTTGATGAAGCTAGGATTAGTACTTACACTTTACATTTTTCAGTAGCATAGTAAGGGGATGTTACAGTTGTGGATCCTGATCTTCTATATTCAAAGATTTTATTGTTCAACTGTGTTTATACCCTGGTTTTACTATACACTCATCCCAATAGGGGGGTGTGGGGGGACATCGTCCCCCGCAGAGGTCCGAGGGCAAAGCTGTTGAAAGAAATTTTGGGGAAGTTTGTTGGATAAGATTTTACAGGCCCATGGTATTGGGTGACCCATGGTATTTCCCATGGTAATTCCCTTATAAAAGGAAATCATTGTAATATGACTGTGTATTGTATTGTAGCATTGTAAAAGTGATATTTGAGATTGTGAGAAAGAGACTGGTAGAGAGTGAAGAGGAAGTGCAATAAAGAGGAAGTGCAATAGGGTTACCGCAGGTTGTATCCCTTCATTTTTCTCAACGAAATAATAATAAAGGGCTAGCAATTACCGTGTGGGCGTAGTCCATATTGGGTGAACCACGTTACATTTGTGTCTCTCTTGTAATGTGTTTTAATAATTGCATCTTGTTTATTGCTTATTGTTATTGCTATGCGATCCTGTTTTTCTAGCAAAATTTTCTCTGTGAAAGAGATCTTGTAAAAAAAACGGGGAAAATAGATTGCAGTGGATGTGCTACAAAATTGTAACCCTCTTTGAAGAATGAAATAATAAAAAAAAGATTAACAATTCTTGGTGGACATAGCCCCTAGTTGGGGTGAACCACGTATATCGATGTCTCTCTTGCATTTGATATTTCTATTTTCTGCAAATTGACTTAATTTAATGTCTGCAACCCTACCTTTTTAATAGAAAATTCTCTTCTTTAATTTTACACAATGAATGGAATGTGAACTATGTTACTTAAATACCTTGATTTTATGGGGCGTTTAATAATATAAAATACTTGTGAATTGCTAGCCTCCTCATCTGAAATTATATGCTAATACTTTATACACAATAGGCATACATTTAGGTAATAATATATGAGAACTTACGAAGTTTAAGTGATCTCGAAACCTTGTGTTTGACATTATATTCTAAATGGAAAAAGATTTAATCCCTTGTGAAGAGAATAATATCATGGTATTGAAAATGATTAATGCTTCAATGTATAAATGATGACGCATGAATTTAACTATTATATAAGACTAAGTTATAATTTGTAAGTATATTATGTTGACTATGTATTTTTGAACTGTGAGAAAGTTATTTTAGTTGTATTCAATGAAAAGCTTTATATAAGAAAAATAGTATAAAAAGACCAAATTATTGAGGACTATGATATTGCATATGGTATAATAATTTATCATTCTAAAAGATTCCTCAATGTCTATGGATATAGAGTTATTCTTTATTAATAATATCAGGTAATTATTGAAATGTTCAAGAAATTTTTTTATTATTTACTTTTATTAAAATAATAAGATAGAAATTAGATATATTATAATGATTTAAAAACATTTATAAAAACACTTCTTATAACAATGTAGATTTATACATAAGTAATGTTAATGTAAAAAACATAAAAAAAAGTTGATATAAAAATAAAACGTACCAATTTACTGAAATATGATTCTAAATATTTAAAACTCTTTATAATTTGAAATATATTGAACATACCAATAGTAACATTAATAAGAAAACAATAAGACTCATTAATTATATAGAAAAAAAATGATACATTAATCAATTTTTAAACTAAACACATAGTGAAAACAACATACCATCTCAGTGTTGTTTTCAATTTCATTGTTTACGATTTGACTTTAATTTCATTGCTTAGCATTTGCCATCCAAAATTTCTCACAATGTCTCTTGATTATTTTCTTTCCACACATTAAATCAAATAACTAATTTTATTGCAGAAAGAGTCCGGTTTATACTTCACATAAATACTAAGAACATAATATCTCTTGATTATTTTCTTTCCACATTAAATCAAATAACTAATTTTATTGCAGAAAGAGTTTGGTTTATACTTCACATAAATACTAAGAACATAAGAACACCATTGGACAATAATTAATTATTAATATGGTGATTTCAAAATAAGCATTATTGATTTAGAGCAACAAAATATATAAATACTTAGAAGATGTGAATACTATTGTATAAATCATTGTTAATATTTTAGAAAATAATTATTAAATAATAATTAATGTTTAATACGGTAATTTGAATAAGGTATATCGATTTAAATTTCTATCATAAAATATATAAATAATATTTTGGAGTTATAATAGCTCTAAATTCAATTAAACCTAGGTTATTATTAATTAACTTGATATATGGAGTTATTATTAAATGGAATTTGAGTATAATAATTATGGATATGTAAATTATTTTATTATGTATTTAAATTTATATCTTTACTTTTGATTGAAGGATTTCTAAATATTTAATTATTAAGAAAACAAAAAAAATAAACCTTAATAGAATTATAGCTTAAATAATACATAAATGATATATATATATATATATATAAAAGAGTAAACTAAATATAAATATTTAAAAATTAATTATTATAATTTTTTTTCTTTATTATTATTTATTTATGAGAGACATCATTATTATTATTCTTTATTTATGAAAGACACCATTATTATTATTATTTATTTATGAAAGATTATTTTTATTAGTTTAAAATATTTAAGACATTAAAATTTAAATGATTTTTGATTTTTTTACGAGTATAGATTCATCTTAAATCTTTTTTTTCTTCCATGGAAAAAAATAGTAAAAGATTTATTTGCATGATGAACAGAAAATGTCCATTCTCACAAGATTTACAAATAATTCTCAAATAAACCAAAAATTTTACAAAAGATCATAGTATTTAAAAATACATATAGATCCTGAAATAAGATAGAGATGTGTTCTTCATTAACACAACAGTACAATATTACCAAAACCACAAAGGATTATATGTTCATAATACCGATCATAAGTCAATATATAAACAACAACAACATCATAAAAAAAACAGATATTGTCTAGTAGTCATAAAGAAACTTGAAAACAACATCATCTGGCATACTAAAATATATAACTGAAGTAGTCTTAAAAAAAACATCGATAGAAGTCTCAAAAATCATCATCACAGCTCCTCAAAATCTTTATCCATGTTCAGTCCCATTCAGAAAATCTAATATATGTCAATAATTTCATTAGCTTGATACTCTTTGATAAGCGAGTATCCTTCCAAAACCCTCGCTCCATCTTTTGCTAAGATGTCTGCATGTGAATTTCTTTCTCGATAGATGTGCTTAAACATCACATTCTCGAAACTGTTTGAAAGTCTATTTACTTCAAGGAGAACCTGAGATAACTCTAAATTTCTCATTTTGTACTTACCAGAGGCCCAATTAATGACTAACTGAGAGTCACCAAAAATATGGAATTTAGATATAAGGTTCTGCCTAGCCAAAGTGAGAAGAAGCTTTAATGCACATAGTTCAGCAGAGTTGTTAGTGCCAGTCCCTAAACCAACTTTAAAAGTAAAATAATGAACATCTGAAAAATAAAGCACACCTCTTGCTCCACAGACTTTTGGTTCCGGTGCTGTCGATCCATCAAAATAACCCCAAGGGTATGTTTTATCTATAGATTCTACAAACACCGATCTGATTTTCACAACAAATTTATCTGATGGAAAAGACCTCAACATTCCTAGGCTGAAAGAGGATATCTGAAGTGGCCTCCAGATGAAATCTTCAAAGCAACACTGATTCCTAGCTTTCCAAATGAACCACATAACAATAATAGGTAAAGATCTTATATGCTTAACCTCCATATTAAGACACCAATTCTTCAGACACATCTTCAATATCATACACTCTTAGTAAAAGGAAATACACACCTAAATGAAAATTAGTTTCAACATCCAACTTGCACAAGTAACATCTACCTGGTCCTTCCTTACCTTTCCTAACAATGACATCCCATGTAAGAACCTTATGTGAAAATAAGAACCATGAAAAGATTTTTTTACCTCAGGGGGCACTTAAGCTTCCATAATACTTTCCACCACCAAGAGTATTCCACATTCCTGTCCATCAATAAATGCGCGTATCCATCTTTTGAAGTATATTTTCCAGATTTAGTCATATTCCATACAAGCATATCAGCTTCATTTGTTAATCTCACATGAGTGGCTTTTAGAGGAATCTCATTTGTTAATCTCACATGTAATATTAAACCTGTATCTACAATGCATCTAGAGTAATCCAATTTATTGTACTATAAATTTTCTTACTGTTAATTTTTTACACGTTAACAAAAGTTAGACAAAAATTTTGATCATGTTTGGTAAATCCTAGTTTCACATGGATTTTTTTTTTTTAAATTTCTTTGGTTTTTATCATTTGGTTTGATTATTATTTAATAAATTGGATTTACATATTTTTTTCTATATTCTTTTTTAGCTAACATATTGATATAGTGTTAAGTGAAATTTATGTTAATATAGTGAACTATAAAAAGCATCGCTACTTTCAATGCAAAAATATAAAAACTTTAAATTTCATTATTATCCATAATAAAGTAAAACAATCGGCTAAAACAGAAACCATTAAAGAATATAATGTCTATTTCACACTTTAAATGTCATTTTACAAAAAATAAAATTACCATCCACGTTTCATTCATTATTTTAAATTGACATTTTTATTTAATAGAAAATGAAATTGTTGATTTCAAATACAAACTAATAATATTTTATAATAATGTTACGATTTACCACGTTGCACCCTCTTCGACTTGGATATATTTGGTTATTGGTGCGATTTATAAACCTCGATTATCTTCATCAGCACGTTTCAAGTCTGATTCTTGGGTATCACGTAAAACAAAGTCAGAGACGTAGAGAAGTGTCTCATGTTATATATAATAATGAAATTGGATAAGGTGGAGTGGTCTACCATGGATGGCTACGGTACTAGTTATAGTTTTTAATGAATTAGGTACTTTGTTTAAAATTTGATTAGTTTTTTATTGATGGAATTTAAATATTAAATATTTCTTATTATTACAGATGTAGAACTATAATATAATATAATTTAAAAATTTTGGAAAATCAAGATTCTACCAAAGAGATCTTAAAAAAAAATTATAATAAAAATCAAATTTATAAAACATATTTGATTTAATTAATATAACCTTTAAATTTCATTGTAAATTAATAACACATAAAAAACTAATGATTTTATATATATATTGAACTTTGAATTGATATTTTTGTCAGTGCCTTACTATCTAATTGAAAAGCAATTATGAATATATATAATGGGTTAGAATATGATATTCTCTTACTACAATGAATATATAATTTGTTAGAATATGATATTTTTGTAAAGTATTTATGATCAAGTTGGTCAAGGATGATTGTAATTAAATATTTATTTATTTAAATAATTAAATAGAAGATACACCTATTCAAAGGAGACTGTTGAATGAGTGTTCACTAACCCACTAGTAGGAATGAGCAGTTGTAGAAGGTTGATTGACAAGTGGCAGCACTAGCATTTCACTTTCTAGGTGTTGCAGGAAGCACAATCCCTAAAATTGTGGTCATGCTCCTTGAGAGGGGGAACTGAGCACGTGGCTCATTTAATTTCGAAACTGACCCAAAGACCTAGGAAATCTTATAAATACCATCGAATTGAATATGAGGCTCACTACATTAATTTTCCAAGTGAATGAACCTTATTATTGCTGCAAACTGAAAAGTGAGGCACACAAGGAATTCGATGAGGGGACAGCTAAAGTGAAATTGTTGAGTTGAGTCTTCTATTGAGTGCTAAGTTTCAGAATTCTGTGAGTAATGTTACACAGTCTCTTCGTCCTACTTGTTTAGTGAACAGGCTCGGGGTCCTAAGCAAGTAATCTTGGCTGCTTCAGGAAACGGTTGGGTGGCACGGTCTTGTTTGGGTGTTTTGTCCCCCTTTTGCAAATTATCCAGGCTTATTTGTGATTTTATTCTATATCTGTACTTTGTTTATACAAGAAGGTGTAGTACTTACAAGTTTTAATGATAACTGTTATTTATTGTATCTGCTCTGAAAAAGAAAAGCTATGGATATTTCTATGATATTATAAACAATTTTTCCGATGTTCTTTAGTCGAATGGATTAAGATCCGCATTATAGTCTTAGGTTATGATGTTCAATGATATGTAGACGATGCATTTCTCTTTCAGCTAGTATTAGTTACATTACTTAGATATGTTAAGTTCCATACTATAGTTCAAATTATTTCTCCTAACACTTGATACTTAAGTTTTACTTAAACAGTACTATATTATCACATTCTTTATCAGTGGTAACCAACAGTAAAACAATGTTTCAAAAGAATCAATTAAGCTATGCAAGAGTGAATCTATCTCTGCAGGAAATATATATATATATACTTAGAATCAAAGTCTTTTCCAAATCTAGAATCGTAAGGTATAATAAATGAAAGTTATATTAATAAAACATTTACAAACTAGGAACTGTAACTTAAGTGAACACTCAACACCCAACTTATAAAACAATATAGTTGAAGGGGTCTAACCCTCTAAACCCTAGAAGATAGAAGGGAAATTATATTAAACTATCCATGCTAAACTTAAACCAAATCTAAGAATCTATTAATAGCTTTATAGCTCAAAACCTTATATAGTTTTATTATGTAAACAACAATCAAGTTTTTAAAAACCCGTGGCAAAGTCACCATGTTGGAGCAGGGCCTGCAGCTACAGGAAAAGCTACTATATCGAGACAAGAAAGTCAAAATAAACAATATAGGAAGCGGCCGAGAAGAGAGAGCTCAACCACTGCACTTAAGGCAGCGGCGAAGACAGGAGGGCTGAGCTACCCTCATAAAGGAAAAGGAGCAATGGGTCGAGGTATTGAAGACAAAGGGCAGAAGGGGAGCGACCGAGGAAGCGGCATCCATACCCACGATCAGCACCGAGAAGCATGGAAGACTGCAGAGAGTTGTAGTATGACCAATAAGTGGCAGTTCAAAGTACAGATGCGTCGACTGTCACAGTTAGGGTTTTTTTGGGTTACTGTTGGGATAGGCCCATAGTTTTGTATCAAGGTGAGACCTTCGGGCCACCTATTTAAGAATGTATTTTGTATTGTGAAAGGTTGGTTAGAAAGTTGGTTAGTCGGGTAGTAGATAGATAATTATCCAGTTGTTTAATCATCTGTATTGTAAGATATGGAGAAAGAGTCGAGCTCTGGTTCTGTTATTCAGTCTGTATTATCTTACTGTAACCAGTAGCCGACTCCTTGAGTATGAATGTAACAATCCGCAGGGATTGAGAGAGAGAGAGGATATATTATAAGAAGAAAGCAGAATAGAAGAGAAGAGATCTAAGAGAGAAGGGCTCCAGCTGAGAACGCGGAGTTTCCCAGAAGATCTCGAGCTGCATAATAGGTTGCAGCGGAACTGTGTTTACTCTCTCAAGATATAATATAAAAACCAGTTCCTGTGGACGTAGATTCCTCCTTGGAAGTGAACCACGTAAAATCAGTGTGTTGTGTGACTATTTCATGTGATTGTGTTTATGTATTTGCTATATGTTACCTATTACATGAGCTTAGCTAACAGTTAATGAATGTGTGTATGCTATCCTTCAATTTACAGTAACGTAGAGGATTAAATGTGAGTTGGATGTGTTAAGTATTCTGCATACAAGTATCAGAGTTTGATTCACATAGTAACAGTTACAGTGTCAAGAAATTCCTGTATATTCAGTTCAGCAAGTTGAGCGCAATAGATGTTGAGCATATTAGACTGTAGAAGCTAAGTGAAGTTGTTTAACACCATTGTGAATGTTAGCTAAGCTAGTATAAGAGAGAAAGGAAAGTCATTAGATTGTGAGAGTTGGAGAGTTCTATTAAGTCTTACCATAGAAGCTATCGCAGCACAGAAAGGCGATATCGCACTGCCGGAGGAGTCGCGGTGTGGGATATCGCAGGTAAAGAGTCAAGTAAAAAGGAAATTTTGCACATCGTCAGAGAAGCCGTGATGCGATAAGAGTCCATCTCATAGTAGAGTCTATGCAGAAGAGAGATATAGCGTTATAAAGAGACTCAACTGGTTAACCAGAGTCAAGAGAAACCTAGGCTGCTATAGAACTTGGTTGAGGACACCTGAGTCTTCAGCCACCCCATCTAGGATCACTTCGAGTGAGACTTTAGGCCGTTTTGCGGTCTATCGCCGAAAGGGCCAATGAGCTAGGGGTTTTGTTGGTACATCACAGTAAACCCAGGACTGGCCATAGATAACCAACAAATGGTTTCGTTGCCGATTGTGAACAAATTGAAGAGCTAATGTTTTGTTGGCATCCTACTAAAGAAGAACTTAACCACTGGGTTGAGTCTAAGGAGAGAGAATTTGCTGAAAAAGAAAACAAGAGTCCTAGGCTTAGTACAGAGGACTGGTTACAAAAACATATCTTCACAGACCTACATACGATATTTTTTACAACCTATGCAAATGAGTTGTACGATTGGTTATCAAAGTTGACTGATAAGAACATATTCAAGAAGAAAAGGAACATTGTCTGGACATCAGAGTTGATTCACACCATGAAGAGCATTGATAATCCCATTTCGTGGGTAGTAGACTTCTGGCTTGCGAGTTTGCTGGAAGGTTTCGTTACAGAGTTTGCAGTTGATCAAAGAAAGAGTTTCAGCGAAGCGGGGAGGTACTTCTTCAAAGGATATCGCGGTAAGTACTTGACCTCTTTAAACTTGTTCCTTAAGATGTTATTACATGAAAAAGGAGTATTGGATATATTCTCAGATGAATAAATTAAGTAAGTGTAATGTCACAATAGTTTGAGAGTGATTTTGAAGAAATTGGATGTACACGTAGTGGTAAGAAGTATAAAGTAGATTTCAGATCTTCCTTCTTTGAAGACAGTTCAGACAGTACTAGAGAACAGAGTCAAAATAATAGAGAAAGAACAGTAGGGGGTATCCCTTACCACCCTTATACCCCACAGAAAGCAACTGGGACTCAGAATAATCCCGCAGGAACTCCATCTAGTAGTTCACACACAGTACATACTACAGTTACACTGCCGAGTGGTAGTAACACAGCAAATCAAAATCCACCACATAGAAACAGAATGGGGGATGATATGAAGTTACCTACCTTTAAAGGTACAGGGGCAGAAGACCCAGAACAACATTGGTTCCTATGTGAAGCCGTATGGACCATTAAACAGATCCAAGATGATAATACTAAACTTGTCCAGTTGGCCACTACACTTAGAGAATGAGCTTTAACATGGTATATGAAGTATACGACAGCACAGCCTAGAACGCTCGTACAGGTCAGGACCGCCATGATTAAGGAATTTAAGAAACCTAAGTCTGAGTCACAATGTATTACAGAACTTAAAGACATCAAACAGTTGCCCACAGAGTTAGTATGGGACTTTGATCAGAAATTTAAAGCCCTTATAGAACAAGCTAGCTTTGAGTTTGCGCCGGAGCAGCATAAGGAATGGTTTATCCCAGCACTGTTCCCTCACATCAGACTTCCACTAATGCAACAGAGACTCCATACGCAGGATGAAGCATTGGAGATGGAAATGAAACTAGAGGCTTCACCTCTAGTTGAGACTAGTACAGGTATGACAAACTTACAAAATCAGTTAGCCAATCTCACTTTACAGCTGCATGAGATTAAGAAAGGAAAAGAGGTTGCACAAGAGTTATGGTGTACAAAGTGTAAAGGACAGGGCCATACTAAAGATAACTGTCCAGTATTTGTTGAGTATTTAGCAAGTGGGGCTCCTAACCCCTTAGTACAGAATCAAGGGCCATGGTGTGAAATCTGTAAAACAAGAGGACATAGACCACAAGAATGCCCTTTACTTCAGAAGTATGTACAAACTCCTAAGAACTTATACTGTAACTTCTGTAAGTCAGTAGGACATGATGAAAATAATTGCAGAGCTTATGATCTCATGATAGACAGAAAACATGACCTCTACAAAGTCCAGTCAAAGACATCAGGTCCAGCAGTAGGACTACAGCATGAACCGGCTCATGTTGGCCATGGAGGAGGATTCAGAGGACGAGGCCGTGGTGGAGGCTTTGGTCGTGGTGGAGACTTTGGCCATGGCCGTTGATCGATTATTTGTTATAATTGTGGAGCCATAGGACATTATGCTAGGGATTGTCAGAACCCTACTACGACATGTAAATATTGCAAGTCCTATGATCATACTATAGAAGAATGTCCTATCTTGATAGCCAAGATGAGGGACCCTAAGCCAGTAGTAAACCAAAAAATTCAGCTTATTGTTACTGAGAAGAAAGAACCAGAACCCAGAGTCAATATTGTGACTCACAGCAGTGCTTCTACTAGTAGGACATCGCAGGATGCATAAAAGAATACAGGTCCGAAGTGGGTGTGTAAAGCCAGTGATAAATCAACACCACTTGACCTACAGAAGAACAAAGAAATGTTTCAGCAAGCTAAAACATTCTTTACTGAACCTACACCATCAGGATCACAGGTATTGCCTTGTAAGGGCATACCACAGCAGCAACATTGTGGCGTTAGTCCTGTGCAGACACCGCAGGCTACCACATTAGGAAGGTGCGAAGAAGATGAGTTGACAAGAAGTGTCCAATCCTTCCTGCGAAGCTGTTTGAAACTCGTCAGAAATGAGAAAGCTATCGGAGAGCTTCAGCGCATCATAGACCAGTACTAGCAACCTTCTTCCATGAGCAGTACGCATCATGCTGTTCATAATATTATGGGCCATACAAGAACAGGAAGAGAAATGAGACTCACAGCACAAATTGGAGAATTTGAAATGGATGAGGTAATCCTAGATTTAGGATTAGAGGTAAATGTTCTGACTAAGTAGACATGGGAACAGATGGGTAGCCCTAAGTTAAACAGATCACCCATCCATCTGTGACTCGCCAATTAGCAGAGGGTATCGCCACTCGGTTGATTACCACAAGTACCAGTTGATATTGATGGAGTTCATAGCTTTGCAGACTTTGAAGTCATAGAAAACATTGGCAATAGCAGACCATATCCAGCTTTACTAGGTATTGATTGGGCAATCGATAACATGGCCGTTATCGATTTAAAGAAAATACAAATGAATTTTGAAGATAATCAGATTCGAGTCATCGCACCATTGGATCCTTTCTAGGGTCCTCGTTATATTGAACCCATCAGAGCAGAGGAAGAGGTGCGTAATATGGAAAGCCTCTATCAGATGACTGCTAATCAGAGTGATTACATCAACCCCACCGCAGAAGGAAATATCAGTTGGTGATGCAATAGCTCATGCGCATTAGATTCAGATGTTGGCTTAGAAAATTAGCAGAATAGACTTTACGAAGTCTCAGCTTGCAGATGTGCGTTTATGACTAAGTCACTGCAATGGATTGGTGCAGAGGTTAAGGATATTCCTTCCTTTCATGGCTTAGCGGATGTTAATGACTTTTTACAACAGTTTGAGCAGGAAATTCCTCATGAGTAGAGGATGGTAGTTATTGACCTTGCAGTCAAAGGCACACCTGCAAGATGGTGGCATGCACATAAAGAACATATTGTATCATTGCATGATTTTAAGAGACTGATGGCGATCAGATTCTCTAATAACAAGGAGCCTTTATAACATAAATACACAAGAGAAAGTGACCCCAGGTCACATATTAATATTTGTGAACAGAGTTGGTTGGACATTCCAGAGGATGAATGGGTTCACCTATTCATTCACACTTTAGACACAATCCCAAGGAACTGGTACACTGAGATAGAGTTGTGCAGAGGAACTATTTCATGGCCAGTTATGATAGACATCTTTCTACTCACTTTCACTTTTGAATCTGAGTATCCAAGCATTGATTAGGCTCTAGGTAGTATAAAGGCTAAGATATTTGAAGATTGTACCCTACCAGTGTATACTCGGCCTGATTGGGCCGTCCAGTTAGAACAAGCACTAGAGTGTTACAACTTCGCAGAAGAGCCAGCAGATGAGGATGAGAACCCTCATAGTATCAACATTTCGGAGTCTAAAGGGACTCGTGAAGTTGATGGACCAAAGATAGAGTTTACAGCTGTCACAGAACCTATCAAGATAAAAAAGACCAATATTGGCACAGAAATAGAACCAAAGTTTGCCTCTATTGGAGACTATTGGGATGATGAAATAGTAGGACACATTGCAGATCTATTACACGACTATCAGGACCTATTTCCCACTAAGTTCATAGAGATGAAGGGAATAGTTGGATATTTGGGAGTCATGTGAATTCCTTTGAAAGAGGATGCTAGGCTAGTTAAGTAGTGTCCATACAGATTGAATCCTCGCTATAAAGAAAAAGTTAAAGATGGGATTGATAAGATGCTAGCAGCAGGCATTATTGAACCAGTAGAAGAGAGTGAATGGGTTAGTCCCATGGTTCTGCAGGAAAAGAAAACCAAAGGAGAAATCAGGATTTGTGTCAATTTGCGCAAACTCAACGACACATCACTTCATGACCCATTTTCGACACCTTTCACTGATGAAGTTTTAGACAATGTGGGCAGACATGAGATCTACTCATTCATTGATGGCTTTTTAGGCTATCACCAGATAAGAATCCATCCAGAGGATTGACATAAGACCACCTTTGTGACAGAATGGGGCTCATTCTAGTATACGGTAATGCCCTTTGGTCTTAAAAATGCACCAGCTATCTTTTATAGAGTATTAGTTGTTGTATTTAAGGAATACATCCATAAATTCTTAGAAGTCTATTTTGATGACTGGACTGTATTTGGATTAATCTAAAAGCATATAGGAGATTTAAGGCTCATGTTAGAGAAATGTAGGCAATATCATATTTCTCTTAACTTGAAGAAATGTATATTCTGTGCGCCATTTGGTATTTTGTTGGGTCATATTGTTTGCAGACAAGGCTTGATGGTAGATCCTGCAAAGATTGCCATCATTGTAAGTCTTCTAGCACCCAACTCAGTCAAGCAATTGAGGACAGTGCTTGGTCATACCGGCTACTATATAAAATTCATCAAAGGCTATGCAAAGATCACAGCACCTATGGAAAAGTTGTTAAAGAAAGACGTGAAATTCCTATGGAACAAGGAATGCCAGCAAAGTTTAGACACTCTTAAAGAGAGGATGGTTACAGCACCTATCTTAGTATTCCCAGATTGGAACAAGCCATTTCATGTACATGTGAATGCATCTGGCATTACACTGGGGATTGTCTTAACACAACCAGGAGAAGGGGGTATTGATCACCCTATCGCGTACTCCAGCAGAAAGTTATCTACTGCAGAAAAGAACTACACCACTACAGAAAGAGAAGGATTAGCTATGGTGTATGCTCTACAGAAGTTCAAGAACTACTTGCTGGGTGCCTCATTCAAGATGTTTATTGACCATTCCGTATTAAAGTATTTGGTCAATAAACCAGTGTTAGGGGCAAGGATCTGCAAATGGTTACTCTTATTTGAGGAGTATGATTTTGAAATTATTGTAAAACCAGGAAAATTAAATGCCGGACCTGATCATCTATTGCGAATAGACTCAGGAGAAGAACCAAGTAATTTACAGGATAATTTGACAGATGCGCAATTGTTTTCTATCCAGATCGCAGATGAGTATTACAAAGATATTATCCACTTTCTCACTACAGGGTGGGTACCAGTTGAGTTTACTAAGCAGCAGAAGAAAGAATTAGTTGTGAAAGCGGCAGATTTCACTTTGATCGCAGGACAATTATATAAGTTAGGTCTAGATGAAGTCCTGCGTAGATGCGTGATGCCACATGAGAAAGAGGCCATTATCAGGGAAGCACATTCAGGTACCGCAGGAGGTCATTTTGCAAGAAAGCCGACTAGGCAGAAAATTCTAGCTGCACAATTATGGTGGCCTACTTTGCACAAAGACACTAAGGAGTTTTGCAGATGCTGCGATATCTGCCAGAGGGTAGGAAAACCTTCGCGAAGAGATGAAATGCCGCTGCGACCACAGATCATGTTGCGTGCATTTGACAAGTGGGCTATAGATTTTGTGGGTCCTATCAACCCACCCGAAAAACAATCTGGTGCGAGATACATCATCACAGGAACATAATACCTCACCAGATGGGTAGAGGCCAAAGTAGTAAGGAATTGTGATGCTGCTACAGCTGCACAGTTCATTTTTTGAAAACATCATTAGTAGATTTGGATGTACAGTAATTTTGATGAGTGATCAAGGCACACATTTTTTGAATTGCACTATTGAGGCCTTGACGGAGGAATTTCAGATACAGCACCATTAGAGCAGTCCCTACCACCCACAAGCTAATGGTACAGTGGAGGATTTTAACAAGATTCTATAAAATGCTCTTACTAAGATTTGTAACAGCCAAAGAAATGATTGGGACCTCAGGGTTAATGCTATATTATGGGATTATAGAACTACATGCAAGAAACTTATAGGACACACACCTTTCATCTTGGTGTATGGACAAGAGGCTGTTATGCTTATGGAATATATTATTCCCAGTTTAAGAATTGCTCAAATTACCGAGATGGCTGATGCAGATATGATGAATAACATGTTAGCGCAGCTGATTTCCTTAGAAGAAGACAGATTCATCGTAGGATTTCATCAAAATGTGCAAAAGGCATGAGAAAAAGCTTGGCATGATAGGCACATTAAGAGCAAGAGTTTTTAGACAGGAGACCTAGTGCTCCTTTATGACAGTAAGTTTGTTAAGTTTCCAAGGAAGTTTAAGACGCATTGGTTGGGGCCATATCAGATTCAGCAAGTTACAGAAGGAGGTGTCGTTCAACTCAGTAAACTGAATGGGGAGCTTGTTCCTACTTTCATTAATGGTAGTAGGCTTAATATTTATAGTGATAGCCACCCCCCCCCCAATCTTAATGCAGGGAACTGCCTGTGCAAATGTCTAGTGTAGTTGAAAGGATACATCGCACCTATAACTAGTCTACACTTACAATCTATATATATATATATATATATATATATATATATATATAGATATGTAGATATGTAGATATGTAGATATATATATATATATATATATATTGGCATGAAACTTTTGGTTCAGGGCGATGCAGTGTGACATCGCATCAATGCGATGTGCCCCGTGCCACGTAGACTATTTTGGAAAAGAACAACAGGCTAGTCACTTCGCCCTCTGACAAGCAGTTAATACCGGATACGACAGCTATCCATTACCCTAGATTTGGAAACAGTATAGTGATTTTCCCATATTTGGTAAATCTTGGTCGAGACGGGCACCTGTGCACAATTTTCAAAGGAAATTTGATTAGATTTTCAGCAATTAATGAGGATAGAAATGACGGGTGTTGTCTTGTCCATGCAATAAATGCTGCCGATGGGTCCAGCCTAAGTGACCATTGCTTCAGAGATTATCACCTTCATTATAAGTACATAGATCATTCACACAGAAGGGTTACTTTAGCGATTTCTGAGAGTTATAGAGCAATTTGTAAGAGTTTTTCCTGAGCAAAGATATTTCAGTTACAGAGTGCTAGTTTCCCCAATTTCGCAGCCATTGCTAGTCCAGACTATTGCACCAGGTGGTGTATGTCCAAGAAGGAACCTTTAGAAGACGTTGTGAAACGATTCCAGAGTGGTGGCCTCCTATATGTTATGACGACGCTGCCCAAGGTTGTGAAATTAGGTGCACCATAGGTCAGATAGATGCCAAGGATGAGGAGTCAAGCTCAGATAGTAGAAGAGTCCAGCTCAGAGCAGTGAAGAAGAAAGATGAGAAGATCACTGAGGATAAGAAAACAAAGCAGAATAATGATGAGAAGAAATCTACCGACAAAAAGAAAGAGGAAGAAAGTAAAAATGAGAAACAGAAGGCAATGGGAGAAGGAAGATGACCTATCTCATCAGCTAAGAGAAGAAAACGTGATTGCAGTGGCAAAGAAACGAAAATATGAAGATCATACGCAGCATGAATACCTGGAGTGATTTGTTGAGAAGAAAAATGAAAGGGGAAAACAAATCGAACAAGCAGAACTTCAGCATGTAGACAAGGGCTTGTTCTCAGAATGGAATTCATGGTTTGTATAGCTTTCGTATGGAAGGCTTCTCAAAAGCTCAAATATCCTTAAAGAAGCTGCTGATCCACGAAAAGACCTATATGCAACTTTGGAATATATCTTGTGTCAGGGATTCGATGGTGATCCAGGTGAAGCGGTCACTTGAAGGTCTTGCAAGCGACAAGAGCGAGAGCATGACAAAGAGGGAAGGAAAGATAAGAGAGACCTATGAACTAAGTTTACAGAAGACTCCATCATTAGTCAAGTTATGCTTGAAGCGACACAAGACTGTGTCGAAGTTATGGACAAAGAAGTCACAGGAATTTGAGAAATATTTGCAAGGACTTCACAGGAAGCCAAGGAGAAGCTACAGTAAGAGAAGCCAGCTGTTAGTGGCTCAGGGACAAGCCACAAGTAAGTGTTAGGGGACTATTGGAGCAGGGCCGTAGCTATAGGAAAAGCTGCTATATCGGGACAAGAAAGTCAAAAGAAACAGTACAGGAAGCGACCGAGAAGAGAGAGCTCAACCACTACACTTAAGGCAGCAGTGATGACAAGAGGGTTGAGCTACCCTCATAAAGGAAAAGGAGCAACGGGCCGAGGTATTGAAGACAAAGGACAGAAGGGGAGCGACTGAGGAAGTGATGCCCATACCAACGATCAGCACCGGGAAGCGTGGAAGACTACAGTGAGCTGCAGTATGACCAGTAAGTGGCAGTTCAAAGTATAGATGCGTCGACTGTCACAGTTAGGGTTTTTTTGGGTTACTGTTGGGATAGGCCCACAGTTTTGTATCAGGGTGAGACCTTCGGGCCACCTATTTAATAATGTATTTTGTATTGTGAAAGGTTGGTTAGACAGTTGGTCAGTCGGGTAGTAGATAGACAATTAGCCAGTTGTTTAATCATCTGTATTGTAAGATATGGAGAAAGAGTCGAGCTCTGGTTCTATTATTCAGTTTGTATTATCTTACTATAACCAATAGCCAACTCCTTGAGTATGAATGTAACAATCTGCAGGGATTGAGAGAGAGAGAGAGGATATATTGTAAGAAGAAAGCATAATAGAAGAGAAGAGATCTAAGAGAGAAGGGCTCTAGCTAAGAACGCGGAGTTTCTCAGAAGATCTCGAGCTGCATAATAGGTTGCAGTGGAACTGTGTTTACTCTCTCAAGATAAAATATAAAACCCAGTTCTTGTGGACGTAGCTTCCTCCTTGGAAGTGAACCATGTAAAATCAGTGTGTTGTGTGACTATTTCATGTGATTGTGTTTACGTATTTGCTATCTGTTACCTGTTACATGAGCTTAGCTAATAGTTAATGAATGTGTGTATGCTATCCTTCAGTTTACAGTAACGTAGAGGATTAAATGTGAGTTGGATGTGTTAAGTATTCTGCATACAAGTATTAGAGTTTGATTCACACAGTAATAGTTACAGTGTCAAGAGATTCATGTATATTCAGTTCAGCAAGTTGAGCGCAATAGATGTTGAGCATATTAGACTGTAGAAGCTAAGTGAAGTTGTTTAACACCCTTGTGAATGTTAGCTAAGCTAGTATAAGAGAGAAAGGAAATTCATTGGACCATGAGAGTTGGAGAGTCCTATTAAGTCTTACCATAAAATCTATCGCAGTGCAGAAAGGCGATATCGCATTGCTGAAGGAGCCGCGGTGTGGGATATCACAGGTAAAGAGTCAAGTAAAAAAGAAAGTTTGCACATCGTCAGAGAAGCCGCGATGAAATAAGAGTCCATCTCACAGCAGAGTCTGCGTGGAAGAGAGATACAGTGTTATAAAGAGACTCAACTGGTTAACCAGATTCAAGAGAAACCTAGGATGCTACAGAACCTGGTTGAGGACACCTGAGTCTTCAGCCACCCCATCTAGGATCACTTCGGGTCGCTTTGTGGTTTGTCGCCGAAAGGGCCAGTGAGCTAGGGGTTTTGTTGGTACATCACAGTAAACCCGGGTCTGCCCATAGATAACCAACACACCATGACTTTGGCCTCATGACCTCAAACTTTTAGTAAACTATAAGTACAAATTATAGTTTTCCATATCGAAATCTATCGAGGTTGTCCGACTTAATTAAATGGAAAAAGAAATCTACTTGCCTGTAGTTCCAAAATATAAATTTAGTAGATCTAGAGTTTGAATCTCTTAAAGAAGGTATGCATGCAATAGGTTGAGAACCAAGCAAACGATAGTCCATCCACAGTCATCTTTTGGAACTAAATAAAATCATTACTAAGTTTCCTCAACAAAGCATCACTCTTTGGAACAAAACAAAATATAACATATTTATAAACAGAGTAAAAATAGTCTTGCGACCTTAACTTCATATTATCAAAATACTTCCATAACTGAACGCTGGAGATATTACAACCGGCCTTTCGGCCTTCATAAGAATTCTTGCTAGCAAAAAAAAATCTACAGAGTCGAAAATAGAGACAGTCTTTATAAAAATATATCAGTTGTGTATACACAACAGTAAACCCTTACAGGAGTGTTGTTAAAAGAAAACCACACATTTACAAAGAGCTGGAGCAACGGTCAGAATGATTGTTCCAACACTCCTTAAAAATATCCAGAACTTAGTCATAATTATAAACACATTACATCATGAAATGACTAAAGGGAAAAACCAAGAAAATTTACCATTTTTGATTAACGATAAGGAAGTGCAGGAAAAAGAATCCATGCTATGAGAACACAGGTCAATCCACGGATCCATGAGAGAATAGAGTGGCAGGTCTTACTAGAGCTGAATTTTTCTTCCAACGCAATGGCCTTGTTATCAGGAATATCACACCTTCTGCAGATAGAATTTGTTCCCTTGGTCTGAATGGTTCAGATCCAGAGCAAATGAGTCACAACTAGGTTGGAAGACTTTCCCTAAAAAACTATCGATGCCTGGAATAAGATCTCTGATGGAAGACCTGCATAAACTGTAATAACCCAAAAATTCGTAAAAATTTAAACATTTCCAAGTGACATAAAATGTCTAAAGTCATAGCTAAATAGCTACTAATGGTTAGCGGAAAGTGAAACAGTTTAATAAAAAAACATGGGATTGCTTCTTTAAAAGAACCTTTGAACTAACAGGTGTAATCTTAAAAACTTGTGTTAGTGCTATTAATGACTTAACAGCTGTAATTCTATCAGAGTTAGAAAAGGACTTGCATTTTGTTGTTGCCAGATATACTAATGATTAACTTTTGTCAAGTAGGTAATAATTTTTGTATGAGATCGGGGTTTACTTAGCGTTCAGCTAACTCAATTGGACTACTGGTTCCTTACAGGTTTAGCAGGTAATTGTAAGATCCAGTAGGGTGTTATTTAAATTCACGTCGAGAAGCTACTTCCCTAGCATGATTAAGATTCTAGTTTTAGAAAATGTTTAATATGCTGCTTGTCTTCAAGGAAGTAATGTTGGTCTCAAATTCTTTTATTATCAAAACTCTGAACTGATGTTCACACAAGATACATATGCATGTGTTAAAAATCTTTAATAACAAGTACTTTCCAAAGTTCCTCCAAACAACTGAATGTTATACTTTAAAGGTCTAAGAACGTTGTTATTTTTGTTTACCATAATGGTTATTTATAAATTTCATAGAGAGAAAATAGCTCGCAGCTACCTTCACTTCAGGAATATATAACGTCCTTCTCCCAATGAATGATCAAGTTACTTATGATTTTAAATATAAATATCATTAAGTTGTTATAGTTTTGTTGGGATTTCTTTAACATAATTGGTCATCAGTTAACCGATCACTCCTTCAAAATATAACTCAAGGCTACAATTTCAAGAGTCCTTAGCTCTTCTTTTACTATGGTTATAAGTTATAATATATCCTTCTTACAAATTTTTACCAAACCTAGTTATTACACATAACTATCCAACTTGATTGATTAACAAAGATAACTTCTAGGATAATCAAAGTACAAAAGTTATAACCTATAGTCGATATCCTAGCATCAATACACCATGGTAATATCAAAATTATGGCAACCATAAACATTGCATGGTTTTTAATGATTATTGGTTTGATTGTAAATCACTTTGCTGCAGTGCTGACTATGCAACTCTACCCACGATGGAGAGATTATTTGGAAAGACATGTGGTTAAGTTTCATCTAATCATGGGTTGACTTATAAATCCAAACCCTACGCAATTGTTTTGCAAACCGAGGGTTCCTCCTTCTTGTTGGTTGAGCTGAGAGCTTGCGGCCATAGGAGACCTGTAACCACCTTCAAGTTTGGCATTTTACTTCCATATTCTATGCTGTGATTGTTGAGAGAGGTCATTAGTGGTTTTGGTCTTTCTAATGGTTGAAATATTTACAACAAGAGTGGATATTGTCTTTTCTTCATGGCTTGAGGGCTGTGCTTGTCTTGAACCTGCAACTGAACAATCAAAGCTTCGGCCAGGAGTATACCTTCGTCTGGTTGAGTTGATTTTCTTGTTTTTCCTTTGTAGTGGTGACTCAAAGTCTTCTTGTCCTCCGTTACAGTGCCAATACGACCTAGGGTGGCCATTTCTCCTTAGCTTCAACTCAAAACTATAGCAGGTAAAGACTTACCCTCAAATCGATTTTAGATTAATTTTCTTATAAGGGTTTTACAAATTTTAAAATGGATTTGCAATGATAAGGATTGGTACTTGCAGTTCCTTCTCCCGGTTCCAGCTCTGTAGGTGAAAGTGAGCTTACCCTTCAGTTTCACTCGAGCATACAAGAATGGTAAGCCCTGGTTGCATACGAGGGTTTCATCCTGCACATTGTTGTGGTTGTGGGAAATTGGTTCTTGCGGTTGAAAAGGCATGGCCTTCGTTACCTGTTAGCTTAAAGTTTCAATGCTTGTTTGTTTTTTTGTATAAGTTTTGAAACATTTAGAGGGTACTTTGTGCAAGGATGATGAAGGATTTGGTAGCCATGATGGAAACTAGTTTTTATTTACGTCTCTGCCTTTACGGCCTGAACAATGTAACTTCTTTTACTGTTTTCTATAGATCTCAGCTCTAAGCCCTACAAGGCTGTCGACCTCTGTCTGGTTTATATTTTGTTTTTAAACTAGTTTTTAAGAGATAAGAAAAGAATGTTAATCAGTCAGGATTGTAAAAGGATTAAGGGTTTTTTTACCTGTTCGTGATGTATGGTTACGGTTCGATAAGACTTACTTTGTATAGTTCAGTTTTTAATAGGCCTGAGCCTCGACTTTGAATTTTAAGGCTATAAGCCATTGCTTCTTAATTAATTTTATTTTAACAAATTATTGTTGTATTATTTTAATTATTTATCATGTAATTTAATAATTCTATAGTGCAAGCATTTATGTAAATTTACTCTGTTAAGAGTACTATTATTACTTTGTCTGTATCATAAGGGTGATATTTAAATATACCCTACAGTTCGATAATAGCATAATTTTTACATGGTAATTTCTTAGCTCTGTTTATTTAATTTTCCTTTAATTAATTTTACAGCTCTTTTTAATTCTCATAAAGGATGGATTAGGGTAATTACTGCCAACTTGAGAATAGGATATGTTTATCTTTCAATAACCTAGGTGGTTCTATTTAGGTTACAGTAGAACCTTCTATCTTAAATCAGAGACACATATTGTCTGAAATCAAATGTTATAAGATTGTTTTGAAAAATTATCTTAACCTAAGCACTAGATGATAGTCTATTTATTATACCTATTCTTATTTCATAAGCTGTAATTTTTGTGTTTTGTAAAGAATACTAGTATTAAAAATAGTTCTATAAGTAATATGATTACTAAATGTTTTTACATACCTATGCTTAGTTCTTATTTGAAGTAAATACATTTAATACATATAGTATTTACTACTTCTTTATAGAATAAATCATAAGCAAACTAGAGCAGAATTTAGCTACATTTTTCATTTAGAGTAAAAAGAATCATCATATCTACCTAAACACCCATCTGTACTAGAGTACTGCCTGAGCAGGGCGTGGAAAAATACAGTATGGAATTCTAATTCTATTTATTTCTCATTTTTCATATTTAATACTATTTCTAACATAATTTGCAAATTACTAAGTCCAACAATACACAGTTAGTCCTTTCTTCATAAACCCTAATTAAATACTAACATGCATGTATTTAAAAACTAGTAACCATTTTACTTAAGACATTCAATAAATATAATAACATGAAAACAAATAGAACCTGTCAATGATAAGGCGACAACAGCTTAAGGATGATGTTCCTCCCAACCAACTCATGGAGGAAGCTTAGACTGCACTTCCTCAGGACCCTCGAGCTTGTTCCTCATCCTGCTGGTAGAGTACTGGGTGAAGGATATGTCCTTAAGACCTTTTGTCACCTGACTGGTCCAATTACCTCAGTAAATCAAATCTTCTCACAGCAGTAATAAATTCATCCTAATATCTGCAATAAGTTCAGTCTCAGTAGTTAACCCCTCAAACTCACTTCAGTAATCCCCTCCATCGAATTTCTCATGAGTAAATTCATTCACCGTGAATGATCACCTCTCAGAATGAGTAGCCTCAGATGTCTTCAATGGGAAATTTTATAGAGATGCCTAGGTATTCTGGGTCAGTTTTCATTTAATGAGCCACCTGCTCCAATTCCACTTTCTTTGGGAATCTCAACCACAAATATAGGGAAGTTGCCACCTGCAATAGTTGGAAGTAGTTTGAGGATGCTGCCACTTGTCAGTGTACTCTCCACCCAGCCTCCTCCACCAAGTGACCAATAAACACTATTTTAACAGATTCCCTAACCTATTGTCTCATCAATTATTTATTTATAAATAAAATATTCTGGATTACATTAATTATTCTTGACCCTACTTGGTCATCAATTACAAACTTAGCATAAAATATAACACAATGTTCCTCAAATAACATTAATTTTTTTTTTCAAATTGGGGCACGTGACATAAACACATCAAACACATGAAAACGCCAAAGATACCAGAAAACTATCCATAGATCCATATCAGTGACTAAGGAATCTGATAATACACATGTGAGATTATAACACAATAGATATATGGGAAAGGAACCAAATTTGTATTAATAGATGAAATGAAAGAGTTTACAACCTTTTGCCTTAGTATTGATGCACTCCTTCACAAGACTAACATCTCATCACTGATAGCTCCAACTTACTCCTATATGCTCTCTAATGGATTAGGCTAGGATTTTAATTCAGCAGCATAACTTTACTCTTTTCTTCTCTCCCCAACCATGGAGTATGACCCTGGTTTTATAGGGCTCAAAGAGATAGGTATGGTTGAGAAATAGGTGGGTGAGGTGGCCATGAGGTCCCCAAAGCATGGATCTTGAGCTTAACTAGCCCAGGTGAGTAGGGATGAGGCTAGCCACCAAGATTTTGTTCTAAAAGCTTCATGAAACCTTCTTTTTTTAACTTTTTACCTGCGGCACTGCTTATACTCCCTTATGATAGAGCAGTGCAAGGTGAGAACTGTGGCAAAAACAAATGTAAAAGGCGATGTCACCACCTCTCTTCCACATAACTTAGGCAGTGTTGTATAAGGTACCTCTTATAAGCTCAAGGGTGAGAGAGGTGCTGGAGTTTTATATGTAGGATCAACATCTTGAGCACTATTTTCACTTCAAGTTTGGGATTGAGGGAAAATAAAGGTGTTAGAGATATTATCACATGTTGGTGACAGTATTTGGGTATAACAGAATTCCCCCCAAAGCATGAAGCTAGAGGGATACGATAGGCAAGAGCTTTGATATAGCAAGTTATCACTTCGAGGTAAGAGCCAGCTTGATTGGAGAGTATCATCAAGTAGGCATTTGCAATACATCAATAATTTGACTCATGAGTAAATGTAACCTCATCATGGCTGTAGACCAATACAAAGCAGATCCACGAGAGGAATAAACAAACATGGCCACTAGAATAAAACATAGATCCATGTGATAGAGGACTCAAAATTGGATATAGCTACCAAATATACAACGTAGATCTATGTCATACATACACAAATTTGATCATATCCATGACCATACAAATGTGGATCCATGCTGGTACTTCATACAATATACTCCATTTCAACCTTGGGAGAAAGCTATGAGTGCTTAACAAATACCCAGGGTCTTCGTCTCATCTTCCACAAAGTACGATTCTATCCATGTGATTACAATGTTCTGAAGTCGAACATGGTAGAAACCACTTGATTACCGGCCAATGATGTGAACCATTAATAAGTGCGAGGGAGATCACCATTAATGTCAATGATTCATAAGGTACCCTAGTACAATCTACTGAGTGTGAATAGATGTTTTGATGCCGAACACCTAGTGGGATCTTTCGATCAAAGGTAAATGATGTGAACCTTTGTCGAGAGTGAGAGAATATTTCATTGAGGCATATAGATCTCAAGGTACTAAACTTGTTTCTAAGACTAATTCCTGGATTATGAGTTGATGTCGACAAGAATAGTCTCATCGAAGGAGGGCCATGATGAATCCCACATCAATGACACAAAACTTAGAACAAAGTTCTGGAATGTTGTAGATAATGTAACCATAGGACTGACTCAAAGGTACTGACACAAAGGTTGTTTTAACTGTAGAGGTAAACTTCTTACTTCCTTCGAACATCGAGTGACACAACAAAAGACTTGGCAGCATGACTAAAATAGACGAACACACAATACGACTATAGACAATGCATTCTTTTGAAATGCTCAAAGGAGTGACATGACTCATGAAAGTGGATTGACTTGTAAGTCAGCTGAATACCCAATTGGCTAAATGATATGCAGACAAGTGCCATGTTCAAAGGTGACAAACAACTGCCATTTGATTTGCAAAATGATTCCCTTCCCTTAATTCCCCATCATGATTGATGAGTGCCTTTTTTCATTTTTACAAGTCCAAAGAGGGTAACAAACACTCGTTTTAGCTCATCTGAAGACAAGTCCATTATCATATATTTCACGAACCTGAGAAAGAAGGGGTCCGTTCCCAAAAAAGGGTTTCTCAGTGTTTAGTTTAATGATTCCAATGAAATTAAACTCGGTATCGTTCATGTTTAGAGAGTCTGAACGAAGACAGAAGAAAACTCCAGAGGGTCCTTTTTCGTATGATTTAGTCTCTAGGGCCCAAGAAAAGTATAAAATAATACCCGAGAGATCTCTTCCAGTCATGATTGGATAGAGTGTTCCTTTTTTTGTAAATATTCTATCTGAACCAAGAAAGTGATAACCTACCGTCAAAGAGACGACTCTTCAAATAATTTTACGAGTATGAAGAAGACAAGTAATTGACAATCTTTTCATATTTAAGGAGTCCGAAAAAGTTTAAAGGAGACTCAATTAACATTTTTCATGTTTGGATTCAGAGCACGAAAAAGTAATAAACTAATATCAAACCACTTTTAATGTTTTAACCAAAGCATGAAAAATGAAAAGTAATCTCAACACCATCTTACTGTTTTTAATGAGCTCAAAGATCAGTTGGAAGAATGCTCAAGGATTGGTTTCATTTTTATGCAAGCTGGAGACCAATGGGTAAACTATGCTTAAAAAATCCTATTAACATGATATAGAGAGGTTGGAATTTTTCCCCTAGCATGGTTTCTAGAGAACCTTACCCTAGCATGGTTTCTAGTGGCTTGACATGCCCCCCAAGCTTCGTTTCATCTGACGATTCTTCTTCCATACCTAACTTAAAAACCTGGTTACTAATGTGAAAATTTTCACCAGGGGGGTAGGAAGAAAGAGAATCAGGAAGGTGAAAATAAGGTTCAATTTCTAACACTAATGGGAAGACTCGACTCAAGGGAAGGGGATCTGTTTCATTTTTACACAAGCTTGAAACAAAAGGTAACTATGCTTGGAGAAAGCTGACATGATGGTCAGAACCTTACATCATGGTCAGATTTTGTTTCATTTTTTAACGATCTTGACATAGGAGAATAACTATGCTCTCAAAAATGGTTTCATTTTTATGCAAAATTGAAACCAAAACAGGAAACTATGCTCAAGGACTTCCATTTCATTTTTTAACAAGATTGACATAGAATGATAACTTTGCTCAACAACATATGTTTCATTTTTTAATGAGCTTGACACAAAATGGGAACTATGCCCACAAACCTGATCCTACCCAACATGATATCCAGAGGTTGGTATGTTTTCCCCATTACATGAAAGCTAGTGGCTTAACTATAGTATGATATCCATATAATAGAGCCATGCCCCCCATTTTACCTATGATTTGAAGAAGCTAACTAGAAGAAGGGGAAGGAATCACAAGAACATGAGGAACATTTAGGGAAATCTAATTACTAGGAGTAATGTGATGGTCAAGTGTAACAAAGGAAAGCTGATTAATAGTCACAATATTCCCATCATGGGGAAAATACATAACTCTAAAGAGTGTGGACACTATAGCCTTCATGGCATAAACATAATCATGTCTAAGGAGCAGATTGAAATCTAAAGGACCTTGGACCACCATAACATCAATCTAGATAGTTTTCCCTCCTAATGTAATAGGAAAATGAGGAAGGATCCCTAAAAGTGCAGTAGGTCTTCGATTAAAATCCAATATTTGATTGATGGCTAGAACAAGCTGAGGAGAACCTAAAGCTTTCCAAGTAGTTGAGGATAGAATGCTAACAAAATCCCCTTCATCAATGATAGTGCGAAGCATCTACCTAGCAGTAACATTCACAACTATTTGGAAAGGAACACTCGAATCAAGACAAGACTCTGTTAGGTTGCTCCAGTCAAAGGAAATAACCTCACTATTGGGAGAGGGTTCTGTCGAAAGAGACAAAATTTTCGCTTATCAAGAATAATCAGAATGAAGCGTAAAGACATCAGCAGTTTGAGCTCCACTCTCATCGGGGAGAGAAGGGGGAGACAAAGAATGGATCATAGTGACAGCCTCTGTCAGAATGTTCTCTGATAAAAGAACATGATCAGGTAGAAATGACGTTGACTCAACTACTTCACTCTCCGAAGGAAGATTGGGATCAATTATAGATTAAACTGAATTAATCACTTGGTCAACTAGTGGGGAATCGAGGGATAACTTACTATCACTTGTTGGAATCACCTGTTGATGATCAGTAATATTTTCTAACCAATGTGAAGCTTCATCCATGCTTGGAAAAAGAAAACTATGATTCATAGCCTTGCATATCAAACAAGGATGCAAGACTTTACCCTTACGACCTTTTACCAATGGGTCACTGGTTGAGGGAGTATTGTCAACATGATGATCAAAGGTTGATGAAACAGATGGTTTGGACCTTTTATACCACTCTTCTTGTACACGGGATAAATCGGGACACTCCTTAAGAAGGTGGTCCCCCTTGCAAATCTTACAAGGAAAGTTGGGTTTTCCAGGTGTTCTCTTAGAATGAGCACCATCAAGAGTAAATGGTTGCTTCTTTTTCTCTTTCTTATCCTTCTTCTTTTTACCCTTCCCTTTCCTCTTCTTATCCACCTGACTACTAACTGTAGAGATTTGGTCAAGTGAAGAAGAAGAAAGCGATGAAGCCACAATTGGCGAAGAAGGAGAAGGATTAGGTTGAGGTCAATACTCTCTCATAGGAGAGGTGACATTTGAGACATTAGGTGTAATAGGAATTACCGGATTAAATAGCTAGACCGGTAATCCTATAGTTAACCCAGGAAGATTTAGAGTGGCAATAAAGGGATGACCAATACCTTCACTTGGAGGGAATACAAAAGGTACACCTTGGAAAGGGACCTCTTGAGTGGTAGTCCCAGATGGGGATTCCATCTCTAAACTCTCTAAAAACCCCCTAACTACTACATAAAAGAAAGCACTACTCAAACTAAAATCAATAAGAAAACATGTGAAAGGAGTGGATAAGAGTCAGGAACCTCCCAGGAAAGGAAAAAGAGATAACTCAAATGGTTTGAGGATTCCTAAAAGGGGTCTCCTGATATACGCTAGGTATGTGGGAGCTCAAATCCATAGTGGTGCTGTCTAATGCATAACCGTTCGAAAGGAACCTTCCGATATACTATCGAGTACATGAAGTACCTTTCGATATACCTCAAGGGTACATGAAGGGTCGTTCGATATACCGGACGTACATGGAAGAACTGCAAGCCCCTGGGATACAGTGCTAGAAAAGAATGATAGCTTCCACGCTTACCGATGTCGAAACACGTCGCTAACCTAACACTCAAATTGCTAAAAGTTTCAACCTAGTACTACCGTTAATTTTATCTTGTGCGGTTAGGTGGAACCATGGAGTGTGTAGTAGGGATTTATCCCTTACTACAGGGAAGGAATGGCTACCTTCCATCTATAGGACTGAAGGATAGGTTCCTGGTGGTGAAATGCAGGAAAAACAAACAAAAAATGGGACATGATGGAAAATAAGAGAAATGGCTGGAAACCCCTCTGCAAACACTGTTAGGGCTTAGCTCCAGCTACCTGCAAACAAATGTTAGAACTAAAATACCTGCAAAAACATGTTAGATAATACACCTACAAACAAACTATGGATTAGAGAAACTACAAAATACTAAATCAAATACAGAAAAAAACATTGGTATACCTTCTCTTGATGGAATGGGCCACCATGCCCTAGCTTGGAGAAGCACCTCTCTTGGATGGGGGAGCTATGGCTCAATGCAAGATGGAGGAGAGGGAGTGTGGGTGGCTTGAGAGACAAAGGATCTCAAGGAATCCACTCAGGAAGCATAACAATATGCAAGGGAGAAGTGTTTTGAGAGTGACCCCCACCCCTCTATTTATAGCTTTTTGGGGGCTTTAGCCCCTTTTTCCCTATCTTTAGCTCCTTTTGGGAGTTTTCATCTCCTCTAATGGGTTTTAGCCCCTAGGAGAAATCTTTAGGTTATTTTTGGGGGTTTTTAAGCCCTTTTGCTCAGTCTTAATCCTTTTTTAGGGTGTGGGGGTCCAATGAAGTGAAATGAGGGTCGTGCATGGGTGTCCTTGGGTGGTGTAGGCCATGTAGAGCTGAGTGAGGGATTTTTTGGGTCAACATATTGACCCCTAATGTGTGAGGGTAGGAGCTCATCATATGGTTGACAGACATCATAGGATTTTCTGCGGAGAGGTGGTGCTTCCTGGGCTGGGGCATGGTGGCTTTTGGTTTTTGTATTAATATGGTTCCCATCAATGGGTGAGATATAAATAATGTGTGACATGTATATGGATAAGGTGGGAATTCCCATGCTCGTAACAATGTCAAAAGAATAATGTGATATATTCTCTAACATACAAGAGTCGATCATGTACAACTGATGATACATTGTGGTTGCCTCACTGAGAGGCTGAATACAATACTGATCTGAAGAACTGCTACATTGAACCCATGGAATTCTCATGGAATGCTATATCTTCATGACTGATATCCTGCTAGATCTAGAATGGTACATAGCTGTATGGACTCATTGATAGAGAGTCAGAGTCTGTGTGGTACAAGTATGCTGCATCAATCATAAATCTATATAGAAGCACTGTTGGGGCTTCTGAACACTGTCTCCAATGGAACCCAGAAATCATAAGGGACATAACCTCTTAAGGTCCCTCGAATAGACTCATCAATGTGCTAGAGTCAGGTGACATCTAGGGTCTTCGACCAAATACTGCACGGATCAATACCCTGTACAAATCTCAACAGTGTGATGATGTAGCAGGAGTCGAGCACGTGAAAAACAACCATCCCGGTAGGCACTAAGGACTCCTCTCAAGGGGTCTGAGGAACTCATCAATGAGGTTAATGAAACCAATATATAGGGACCTCTGGGTCTATTGTTATACCAAAATCCTGTCACCATCATGTGATAAGACATTCGACATACCTACTTGCCCTGAATCCCAGCTTCTGGAGTGGAAACTAAATGGTTTTTCATAAATCTATCATACAAATTCCCAGCACCGCGCATGCCCCTTTATCTAAGAGAGGTACCCCTGCTCACACCGCCTTTCATCGATTTTCCACAAGCAGTGCCACCACCCATTTCCCTTGGTCCATAGGCGGTTATTACTAGAACCGCTCTGTCATAGAAGGAGAAGCGCAGTACCTTGGGTAAAAAGGGAAAAAGAGAATTTTCTCAAGGCTTCTAGATGATAAACCTCGTGTACTTCCTTATCCCTACTGTTGTGGGTTGGTTGAGCTCGAGATCCCTCATCCTAGGATCTTAGAGGCCACCTCACCCACTAATTTCGCAACCATCTCTATCCATTAAAGCCCTATAAATATGAGCTCATAGCCATGGTTGAGGAGAGAACATTGAAGGTATTGTTATGCTATTGGGTTGATTCTTGGCCCAAGATCATTTGGAGAGAGCATAGAGAGCTAGAGTCGGAGATTTTGGGGATGAAGAGCTGGTTTCATGGAGATGCATGTCAACACTAAGGCTTGGCTGTAAACTTCTTCATATTTCTAATGCAAGTTGATTTTTGTCCCACATATGATGTTGTTGTTGTGATTTCACATATATATGTTGCTAGATTCCTTAGTCACTAGCATATATTAGTATATCATATTTCGGTTGCTTTGATTCATTTTGTGTTGAGATTTTTTACAGGTACACAGGTGAACTATCAAATCCTTGTATTCCAGATATCTACATCGTCTAGGGAGAGTCTTCAACCTCTGTCCTCTATTTGTTCTAGATATGAACCATTCAGACCAGTGGAACACCTTGCTGTCCGCAGGAGGTGAAATATTATAGCTAACAAATCTAGAGACTCCACTAGGGAGTAAAGTATTTAGTTGTTCTAATCTTCCTCAGTCTGTAACTCTTGTCTGAATCCAGGCTCTATTTTCTTCAACTCTTTTCAGTTAGATCTACTTTCTGATTTGTATTATTTGGGTTTGAAATTTCTAGATCTGTTCAGATCTGAGTCATTTCAGTATTTTATGCTCTGTTACCACATTCAATTCAACAGTATTTGCCTTGATCTAGTCTTTTTTGACTTGATCCATCGTTCCTTTTTTGTTTTGGCCATCTATAGGGAACTGCACCCATGCTGTGTACGAGGAGCAGTGCCATTTCCTGAACATAGTGAGTAGTAAGCGATGCCACCGCCTGTATCTGGTTTGCAAGGAGCAGTGCTGTCTTGAAAACGCTCTGTCAACACCTACGAAGCGCGGTGCCAGGTAGGCCTTAGTCCAAAACTCTTTTTCCTCATTTTTCTTTTGCAAAAATTTGGAATTTTTATTGCTTTCAGTTCTGTTATCAGGCTTGTGTTACTGAATCTGATGTGTGTGGCTTGCTACTTTGATGGTTTAAGATTGATTTGAGTGGAATTTCAAAAGTTTATTTAGTATTTTTTATTTTTCATCTGCTTCTTGCTTGTTGGTTGTGCTTAAAGAAGGATTTCTTGTTTTCTGAAAGTGAGGGTGCTCATTGAAGTCTCTTTTCGTTGCATATACTGAAAGAAGAACAATATATTAGCTTCTAGATGTCATTTCTTACTTGCATAGAAAAATTCTTTTTCTTTCCTTCAAAAGAGAAAAGTTTTTCTTGAGATTAGGACATCTTATTTGAGCGTTGGATTTGGGTTTTCTGATTGGCTTTACAAGCTTTCAGGACCTTTATGATCTTTCTTCTCTTGTGCATGTAGGACTATCTCGATCAAAATAAAAAATAAATGGTAGTTTTAAGTTAGATTTGCTTATGTTTTTGAGAAATTTGAAAAGTTAGAGTGCATTGTCATATAGGTGTGCTTGGTGTTGTTCTTTTAGGAAAAGAGATTCTCACCCTTCTCATTTTCTTTCGAAAAGAATATTTTTGGTTTGTAAAAGTGTTTACTTGTCTTTTATTTGATGTTCATGACTGTTGATTGGAATGATTTTTGGTTTTGAAACAAAAATAAAAATGCTCTCTTCCCTCCCGTAAGTAGGCATACTGAACGGTAAAGTGAACATTTGCATAAGCATATTGCATGGTTTTACTTTTCTGTCAAAACATCATGCATTCACCTAACAATACAAGTTAAAATTAATGGTAGTTATAGGTTAAAATTTACGTAGTAACTTGAGTGATAGGTTAGAGACATGTTCGAATGTCATAAAACGTAGGAGCTGTCGTTCTTTGTCAGCATTACATTTCCGGACTCGCACGGTTCTTCCACGTACCATCGGTATACTGAACGGCCTTTCACGTACCCCCGTGGTATATAGAAAGGTACTTCACATACTCGATTGTATATCAGAAGGCCCCTTGTGTATGGTTATGCATTTCACAACACTACTACCAATTCAATCTCCCACGTACCTTGAGTATATCGGGAGACCCCACTAGGGTACCTTATCTATCTGAGAAAACCTTTTGGTAGTCTTGTTTGGAGCCATACACCAAAAACAGCATTCAGGGAGACTAATACGCACGTACTCTAGAGGTATATCGCGAGTGGCACCTTCTTGACAATCCTAGTGAGAGACCTAACTTTTGAACTCCTCCTGTCATTTTAAGTCTGCTTGTTTTGACCTATAGTTTGAGTAGGGAAGTCTTTTGTTGTGTTTTTCTAGATTCTCAGACCCTAGGTTAGATAGGAACTGTACAAGCTGCCTAAGTTAAGACAGTCCAGAAGAGTACAGAGCTTGCCACTTTATTTTATTCCTGTTTCAGGAGAAAATCCAATGGAAGCTATCGACCAGGGAGCTGCTACCACCTCCAAAGTAGGAGATAATGTGGTGGTGGAAAGTGGAGTACCATATTCTTCACACTTGCCTCCTTGGTCCAACAACCTTCTTAGGGAAATTCATCATCCCATTCTCCCTTGGAAGGTCATGTTGATGATGCAACCCATCCGAACTTTGGTCCTAATGCTCCTTTTTGGGAGACACCTATCGGACAGGCCATTGCCTCATTTGGCACCCGTGTAAGTTCTCCTGATAGTGAAGAAGAACGAAGGCAATACCATGCTACTATTCTCCATGCACAGGAGGTAGAAAAGCGGATTGATAACCTATTAGGCTCTACACTAGTACGTTCCACATCCCTTCTTGTGGGATATCGTTCACTAGCTGATTCTATGAGACCCATTGAACTGATTATAGATCGTCCATTAACAACCCACAGCCCAGGTCAAATTTCCACCCCTCTCACCTCTTATGTTATGTCTGTTCCAAATCCTCCTAGGTCTTTTGCATCTGGGGCCCAATGTTCAATTCCTATTTCGTTAGTACATTTGAATGTCGGGGGCCAACCCCCGGCATGACCTACATTATCTGATACCCGAGTTGTACCTAATCAAGGGTAGACCTCTAACATAGAAACATCTAGACTCTTCATCCCTCCCACCACACTAATGTGGTAAATCCCCCATCTAGTTTAGATCATCCCTTGGGGGCACAACCGGTTACCATTCAGTCTTCTAGTGGTTATGGTTATCAAATACCTGTAGGTAATCTTCCATCTAATCATACATAAATGCCTTATGCTGGAATTCCATACCCAAGTAACACTTTTATGCCATGGGGGAAACCCAAGTGGTCTTACATGCCAGCCATGGGAGGGATACCTATACATGCTGTGGGAGGTGCGGGAGGACCACCTTATGGAGGTCCTCCCCTTGAGGGACCTCATGGTCCCAGAGGATCTAGCAACTTTCCTCCTTATGGTCCTGGGGGTCCTAGTGGTCTTGGGGAACCTGGTGGCTTTCCTCCTTATGGCTCTGGAGGGTCTGGTAGCCCTCCACCTAGTGGTTTCGGTGGGTCTAGAGGTTTACCACTTCCTGGAGGCTCCGAAGGGTCTGGTGGTCTGCCTCCTAGTGATCCTGGTGGTTTTGGTGGCCCCGGTGGTCTTGGTGGTCCCAATGGCTCTAGCAATCCTCTTCCTAGAGGCCCTAGTGATCCTAGTGGTCTTAATTATAGAAATCAACCCCCCATGGGTAGATCCTCCGGTGGTTCTTCCTCACAACAACCTGTTTATCAGTCTACCTATGGCCCTACTGGTAATTATATGCCATATCAATATTACCAGTATGTGCAACCAAATAGATAGTTACCTTTCCTAACAACTTTGGACTTTCCTAATTTTTCCAAGTTGATTAATGATCCCATTCGACACAATCCCTCGTGTCCTCCCATTCCGGTAAAGTTACCATCGGATATTCTAAAATTCGATGGGAAGCAGGGTGAAGATCCGTGGAACCATGTTATGACTTTTCATTTGTGGTGTTCCTAGAACTCCCTTATGGATGATTCCATTCAGTTACGACTCTTTCAGTGAACTTTGACTGGTACGACCGCGAAGTGGTACATTGAACTCCCACAACATTCATTTGTGGATTTTGGCTCATTGGAAACCGTATTTTTTATGCGCTTTCACCTCCCTATCCCTTATGAAACGGGCACTGAACTTTTAACTTCTCTATGATAGAACACCTCCACCCACATTTCTGATCCTATTCATGAGTGGAGAAGGCGGAGAAGGCTTATTAAGGCCCCTATTCTGGATCAGTTGTTAGCTGATTGGTTCACTAAGTCCTTGTTGCCTCCTATTGCTTGAGATGTGGCCATGGTTGGTGTCGTTATCAAAGAGCAGGCCATTAGTCGGGCTAAGTACCTAGACTTGGTCTATTCCCAATCCGGGACTCTTTATGACCTGATTCGTCAAGCTCCTCGCCCCAGCACTGACCTTGCCAAGCCACCAGCAGAAGTACCTGTTGATGGGATTGTTGGTCCAATCCAGTCCCCATCCATAGCGAAACCTACCAAGCAAACCCAAATCGCTACTCCTTCAAATCCCAAGGTTTCTACCGAGGTCAATTCTATTCAAAGTACTCAAACCTCTGGTAATAAAAAGAAAGGTAAAAATTGAAATAAAAAACCTGGAAACCAACAGGAGACCCCACAATCAACCAATAATGACAACGAAAAAGGGAAAAGGAAGGATAAATATCCTTGTATGTTATGCAGTGGTGACCATTTTTCAAAAGAGTGTCTCCATCGGGACAAAATCTCCCAGTTTCTGAATTCTAATCCCACACCTGCAGTACTTACGCATCCCTTTCCCTCTCAAGAACAACTGGTAGACCACATGTCTAGCCAGGGTAACTCTAGTTCATCATAGGAAATTCATATGATGTCCTCAGATACCATTCATCTACAAAATCGAAGCCAGAATTATGATAAACCCACAGATAAGAAAGAAGATCAATCTTCTTCAGGGAAAGCTCCCTCTACTAGTTCTCTGGAATCCTCGTCTACTATTCCCTTGTCTATCGAGAAGCCTGCTCTCGACATGATTTTGTACCCACCAAAGAGTACTCTTTGGAAGGCTGTCTTTAATCCCAATGCCTGAGCTACTCAATTCTATAATGTAGTTGAATATCTTGCTCAGGCACCTTATGCAATGTCTACCCTAGAAGTACTCCAAAGTTGCCCCACATAATGAAAGAACTCGTTGACAACTTTAGGAGCTTTAGACCCAGATAACACTAACTTGATTCACTTCAATGTTGAGAACTATAAACCTAGATTACCGCATAAAATCACTTTTCAGATCATTATGAAAGTAGTGGGAAAGAAATTATTTCGAACTGTACTAGATGAAGGAGCTTTGACCTCGGTGTTATCTCTGACTTGTTGGAAATATCTTGGCTCTACCGAGCTTGTTACATCACCGACGACCCTTAAAGCCTTTGATGGACGGGGTTTCCAACCCCATGGTCTCATATCAGCTCTCACAGTAGAGCTGGGGGGAAAAACCATTTCCATCCAAGTAGAAGTGGTGTATGCCCCTTTGGATTATAACCTCCTTTTAGGAAGGAATTGGTTCTATGCCATGAATGTTATTGCTTCAATGGTATTTCGACTGGTCCAATTCCCGCATCTTGGGAGAATTGTTACCATTGACCATCTTGATTTCTGTACGGTGGATGTTACTAATTTCATGGCTAATAACATCCCCATGTTAAGTGAGTCCCCTCCTCCTTACCAGTTGATTGGGGTAGGTATGCTAAAGGATTCATCCCTTATGGGGATTTTTCCCTCCACTCCTCCTAGCACAGATACCGCGATAGTACATATGATCACCTCATTTGATTTTGAGACCAAGGGAAAAAATGTTGTTGAGTCCACCTTGTTGAGCCCGCATGAAGCTATGTATGACACCTGTTAGCACTCAGAATGTACCCAGGTTGTAAAAGGTAAACTCCAAGGTAACAGCAAAACCACTTTAGAAAGAAACTGGTATTTTCTTCCAGAGAGGGATCTCTCAATACAGATTTAACAGGACCAGATATAAAACAACATTTAAAGATTTGTATGTATGGCTAAAACAATCACGTAACCATTGGGCATGGAGTCACATACATATAAAAATACCACAAAGACATATACATGAGATTCATCAAAGGCAAGATAATCACATCATCACAGTCGTTCAATTTAATCCAAGTGAAACAGAAGAGACTAGGAAACAGTCCATTAATACAGAGCATCAAAGATGAATTCTGTATCAACTTTAGCAGAAAAATGTATAAAATATCCGAAATGATGACTAGAGCATAAACATATGAATTCTAATCACCCAACGCTATATTTCAGATATGAAGAAGAAACAAAATGAAGTGTTACACTGGGGAAATACGATCACATAAAGAAAGAAGCACAGACTGTAATATCAATGACACAGGAATCTATGATAAACATTCATGCATTCACTTTGTTATTCAAAAATAGATATGTTCTCCAAAATCATTCCACAACATGATGGGTTCCAACCCCCATCTCATAAAAAATATCCAATATATACAAAAAATAATAGATCTTCCAAGAAGATTCACAACTGAATGATCGGCTTAATTTAGAGTCTTGTAACTAAATCCCTAACCTCTAGGAATAAATTACTGCTCCAATCCTAACAGATCATAAAGTAAAAGTCAGCTTGGTAAAACATCTTCATCCAGTCAGATCCATGTCTTCATCCAATCAGCTCCATGTCCTCATCCAGTCAGCTCCATGTCTTCATCCAGTCAGCTCCTTGTTGTATAACACCTGTCTCTATGCATGCAAGATGTATTTGGTCTTTCTGAATCTCTCCACAGCTTTCCACTATTCTGCGCTTGGGGTATCACATTCCATCATTTCCTGAATTGACACTTCAAGTTCCATGTAAGCTTCATATGACACCTTGGCCAATCTGCTTCTGATAATTGCGAACTTTTGCAAAATTTCAAAATCCTCTGTCAATTTGTCCACAATAGTTTTTCCTGTTAGTCTCTTTTCCAAGTCATCGAATTTAGAGTGGTCCATGTGATTTTGAACTAGCAAGCTATGATAGTGCTCCTGCGAAAACATCCATCCCTCCTCATCCCAAAAGGAAGGCAAGCCGTCTTCGAACAGCTCCTTGAAATCCTGCTTGAAGTTATTGACCTGTGTAACCATTTCATCAGTTCTTTCTTGGACCGTCTTCATTAAATGATGTTTGTGGATAAATTTCTTAGAACCACTTACACTATGAAACAAGAACTCGACACAGTTCTCGTTTTTATCTCTCCTAATTTTAGTAGCTATTTTTACCTCCGTTTCAAAAAGCGTTGATGCCAGTATCACACATTTTCATTTTGAGGCATTTTTTTGGGCCTTCGAATTATCTTTGTCGTAAAATATATTTAATTTCTATTTTCAAGTGTGTTTTTAGAAATTTAACAAAATAACATACATTTATAAGTAATTTATAATAAAAAACATATACATTTTGCAATTGTTTCTAGAAAATAAGACATTTTTATGGACAAAATAAGACATTTTTATTGACAAAATTATAAAAAAATTCAAAAAATAAAGACATTTAAAACCATTTTCAATGAATTTTTAGAGATTTTTTTCTATAAAAACGATACTATTTCATATTATTTTCCGAAAAGTGACGATTCACATAAATTCAAGAAACAATATAGCATATATTTGTAAAAAACATATTAAAAATATTATATATAGAAATTTTATTTCTAAAATAAAGTCTGAAAGTCAAAACATTACTAATATATCTTATCAAAAAATTGCCAAATTTAAAATTTTCTTCAAGACATGAAACTAATCAACACTTTAAGTTATTAGGCACTTTTAGTCTCTTGTAATATTTATTGGAATGAGCATAGCTAACACATACATCTATCTTCACATATTTTTGTATTACTTTGTGGGTTACAGTGTTTTACTATTTCATCCATTAATAGAATTTGGGTTTTTTTATATTACTATGTTCTTTGCAATATCTTCTTTTGTATATTTCCATTTTATCTTTCTTCCTTCATTCTATGAAAAAACTAGATCAAACATCTCTTCCCTATTCCATAGATTTTTATGAACATGATACATTATAAACAGGGAAAATATATTTAATCAATTCGAACACAGATGTCTAAGTGTTAAGACTCCATAGGAGCCCAAATATTTGTATTTTATCAATATTAAAAAGAAAATATATGATTATAGCTAGTGACTATAATCACAATCACATTAGAGAAAACAAATAATTGATAGAAACACACAAAGCCTAGTTCGTGGCTTAAAAATTTAGACATGGAATATATCTATATATCTATGCAGAAAGATTGAACACCACAAACTTCACAAGGAGGGTTATCTTAATTGGCAATATAAAATATGCCTTTGCACCATTCTTAAAAATATATCTAGAAAGATAGAACACTTCAAACTTCACAATGAGGGTTATCTTAATTGTCACTATATGCCTGCCCACCACTCTTATCAATTGTTTCTTTGAATATAATTTTATTGATTTTATTATAAGATATATAACAAAATTCTTAAACTATTGAAAACCTATGTACAAGACTGTGGAAATGAGGTATATATGTTTGTGAAAATATCATAACATTGAGCTAAAGAGATACCTTTGTACAATAAATATTATTTTTACTAATATTTATATCTAAATTAAAACCTTTTACACTTTTTATAAAAAATCAAAATCATTATTAAACATTAATAACCTAAATCTTTCTATCTTTGGAATGATGGAAATAATCTAAATCTTTAAAATGAAGATAGTTGTTGTCAATGAAGATAGTTGTTGTCAATATATACATATATTTGATAATTTTATTAAATGTAGTTATAAGTTCAAGTTCCTCTATTATAATTTATTTTTCTAAATCTTTACAAGTTCTATTTCGGGTATTAAAATGCATTTAGATCATTACAGTATTAAATATGAAACCTTATTAATAAATATGAAATATTCAATTGTCAACGATCAAGAATCTTCAATCTTCAACAGATCACCCCTAAGCCACACATGATGAAGAAATAATATTTTTCAATAGATCACCCCTATGCCACTTGGCCACACACCATGCACGTTTCTGAGCGGATGATAGTTTCCATTCAAACCTCTCTTTTAAAGTAGACTTAATTTCAATTGCATCGAGTCACCATGAAATTCACCAACCGTACGTCGTTTTCCAGAAATTAAAAACTAGTTTTCATCGAAACCTGCACCAAAGCACGCCTCGTAAGATTCGAGTTAGTTACATGTTTGTTACTTTGTCTCTATTGAAATGAACTTCTCCTCATTCAAAATCTGCATTTCAGAAGAACAAATTTGATTTCAGTGGAATACGGTAGTTTTGAAAGTTATTGAGATATATGCATACCACTCGGGGCCCAAATATTTGCTAATCGACCGATGGCAGAACTTGTTCATTTTCCACTTCTGGCTATTATGGTGGCGGTCGTGATTGTAGTCAACATCCAAACCGTGGGAAAAGGGTGCATCCCCCACAAGTATGTGAGTGCAACATAGTTTATTAACAATCTGGATGCTGTTTTTCAATCCCTTCTTTCAAATCTATCCTCGGATGGCTTCGCTAATTCAATGCAAAACGGATCCTGGAAGTGCTCTCTGGAACAGTTTGCATTATTAAAATGCATTTAGTGAGCACTGGAACAGTTTGAATTATTAAAATGCATTTAGATCATTACAGTATTAAAATGCTTTTTAAATTTGTAATGGCGTCAAACTTCTTAGTCGTGAGTGAGCAGCGCCCGCTCAATTGGGCGCCCAAGGGCCGCCCTCACGGCCTGCTCGATGCCGGGCATCGAGCAGCCCGTGAGGGCGGCCCTTGGGCGCCCAATTGAGCAGGAGCTGCTTTTATAGGAGGGTGGGTGGAGTTAGTGGCCTTAATGATGTTACAGCTGGAATCTATTTGACTGTCGGCTGATAGCGGTAACGGTAGCTCGATCGTTGAATAATTCCGCACAAGGGTAATGGTATCAGACCTTTTTTTACCATTTATTTGGATGTAGAAAGATCTCGATTCAGACATATTGAGCTTCTCTAGCTCTGCAAAATATAAGATCAGTAATATTTTGGGCACTCCGCCTAAATTCATAGGGACGGAAAGGCTGTCTCCACTGTTTCCAACCCATGCAGTTTGCATGATAGCAGAGGGAGGAAGGTCTTTGGTATTGTTTGTGGAAATAGCATGTTGTGAACTCACATTCCGTACAGAACCCACAATTTGAGCATTTATAGATAAATCATCTGATGTCCAGATGCGGTCGAATTTGTCTTGAGGATACTTGCTTAATTAACCAAAAGAATAATTACAAGTGCTCAAGATTACTGACCAAAATTGAGTTTCACATATCAAATTATAAGATATAAAGAATGAAACGGATTACGATGAAATAGCTAGTTGATTATGACTCTTAGATTTACATTAGTAAATATATGAAGTTCAAAATGTTCACCTAACCACAGAATTTCCCCCAAGATTATAATAATCTGGCCACAAGATCGTTCCTGTCTTGGTCTGTCCATACATGCCATCTTGGAACTTCCTCAATTCAATAGCAGAGATAAAAGGATCATCGGACTTGGAGGTTCTAATCAAGCAAATGTACAGCAAATTGCCTGAACTAACCAATATTCTGTGTCTATAAATTGAATCTCGATTTGACATTGTTACGTTTGCCACATGCAACATGCAGAGTGTCTCAATAGAGTATTGGAAGCTATTTGGCAATGTTGGAGATCCAGTGTAATTTCCAATGGCAAACCATAATCTTACGAGGTAAGGCACATCGGGTGTCATAGGCAACTTATAGCAAGACTTTTTGAGAGGTGGTGGGAAAAAACATAGAGTCTGCAAGTAAGAACCGTAGGCTTTTTTAGTTGTGTACTCCCCTATGTCTACTGTCTTTCCTACGTCGATGTAATCAACATCACTAACCCATGTTATATCATTCTTCCTGGTGTGATTTTTTATCCCTCCGCAACTGATACTAAGAAATCCTGCCACAAGGCTAAAAAATAATTAAGAAAAAACATTTGTTGTCTAAAAACTCGATGAGAGCTTAAAAAAACAAGATATGAGATGAAGATTGTATAAAGTAGACGAAACGGAAAAAATCCTTGATCTATTTCTTCAATTTACATCTGGCATACCTGGTTGACCAATAATCACAGTCAACAAACTTAACAGCAGGCCGAAAGGTGCTACCCAATTGTCATAACGAGTTTTGTCCATTGTTCCACTAATTTTTAAAAGTTCCCCCGAGTTCTAGGAGTATACTGGAAGGTGCTTAAACTTCTTATCTCATAAGCAGACCAGTAAGAAGTGTTGCCTACATCTTATTTCTTCTCAGCCATTCTTTCCCATCTTTTCCTTACCCTACCTTATCTTTGCGTTATCCTGGAAGTGCATATTATTTTGCCAATGTTAAAGTGTAAGGAATCTCATTCCTTTGTGTAAGCATATGCCATGAACGGACTCTTAGAAAG